>OU964978.1:5521926-5524426 GCA_918808275.2 Dolichovespula sylvestris
TATTAATCCGACGCGCGTATATTAATAATGTCGCGCTGGATTATAAACACCTTTCTATTTTTCTCTCCTTCTTTCTTTCTTTTTTTTTTGTTTTGTTTTCGTTTCCTTTACTCGATTTTACTTCACTCCTTTCGACCTCCTTTGATCGATATCCCTTTTTCGAAAGGAGTGTCTGATTAACGATAGGGTGTCAGCTCAGCAAATAGGTCGTCATGCTTCTGTCGCTTAGAAATCGATGATCCACAGCTGTCAAGCTATTAACACCACCGTAACTTACTTCGTTATCATTATCGTCTAACATCATGACGTATTTTAATTCGAGTTTCTCCGCCAAGATAGATCTTCTCTCTCTCTCTCTCTCTCTCTCTCTATATATATATATATATATATATATATATATATATATATATATTCCCATATTACCGATCGCCATACATGGAAGCAATCACGGTGAAACGTCAAATTGACAGGGATATAGTCTCCTTACACTGTTGCTTTCGAATCAATGACAATGAATAGAATAATATTGATGATCGTGATAGATTTTTTTTCTCTTTTTCTTTTTTTTCTGTTTCTATTTCTTTGTATTAGAAACAGTCTTGCCTAATAAAGAGACCCGTTCTAGTTATAAATTTCATGATTGTACAACGTAAAATTAATAATAATAAAGATAATAATGAATAGTAATAATAATAATAATAATAATAACTACGAAATATGAAATATCAGACGCAGTCTTGTCGTTCAACAGGATCTGATTTTTCCTTTAACTTATTCCAAGAAATAGAAGTAGAATTAGAAGAAGAAGAAGAAGACGAAAAAAAAAAGAAGACAAGAAAAAAAAGTCAAATCTTCCACTTTACGCTACGCAAACTATTATTATCGTCATATCTCCGTGGATATTATTGTTATTAAGAATTCATAGAAGATTTTCATTACCCGCACCTTCGATCATCAGGTCTAAGTTAATACGATGCAACTTGGCTGTCTCTCGATCCTCTTTACGTAACTTCATTTGACTTCGCGGCTCTTTTGCGTCCGATATTTACTTGCGTAAGAACGAAGTATACAATTATAAACTGTACGTAATTAAACGTGAAGATAAAGAAGAAGTAGAAGTAGAAGAAATAGGTAGTGGTGGTAGTAATAGTAGTAATAGTAGTAGTAGTAGTAGTAGTAGTAGTAGTAGTAGAAGTAGAAGAAGCGTAAGAGAGAAGTATAAAATTTAACGAAGCACCGATTGCAAGCGTCTAACCTTTTCTAATGTAACAGGAAAGACGGTTAAACGTAACGTTCGCAATAAGCCGAGTTTAATATCAAAGAACGTGAAAATTACGAGGTTGACTTGTCGTCATTGTCGATAATTTTCATGAGATCCAACGAAATATTTGATATTTCGTTTTTTTTTTTTTCGTATAGACGCAATGTAATAGTAAAGGGAAATAAGGAAAAAAAAGAAATCAGAGAGAGAGAGAGAGAGAGAGAGAGATGAGAAAAAGAGAGAATCTTAGAAAAAGATTACTCAGATGGACGTTGTAATGGAGGAAGAAATAGAAATAACGGTAAAAAAAAACAAGAAAAGAAAGGACAGAGTTATATATATATATATATATATATATATATATATATATATATATATATACACACATACATATATAGAATGAAAAAGAAAGAGAGAGAGAGAGAGAAATTTTCTTTCGTTGACTCTGGCCGTTCATCTCGGAACCGAGAGACTCTCGTCATTATACGGCGAGAAAAGTTTTAAGTTATGTCTATAGTGATTGACTTGCCGTGGCGCGAGAGATCGGGCATCGCGATACTTTACGAGACGATCGAGAAGGTTCCCTCACTGGGGGCTACTTCGTTACACATCGTCCATATCGTTTTCTACGATGTAAAAATGTACTTACTTTGCCCTTAAGTGCACGTCTACTTCTACGTTCCTAGGTGAAATCTTATCATCATAAACTAATCATCTGTCGAAGGAAAGTTAGCCGGTTGAATCGTAACTGTGTGCTACCTAAGATAACAAGGGAATATTGCTACGCGTTCTCGTACTTACTTGAACTTCTTGCTCTCTCTCTCTCTCTCTCTCTCTCTCTCTCTCTCTCTCTCTCTCTCTCTCTCTCTCTCTTTATATATATATATATATATATATATATATATATATATATAAATTTTTTTTGTAATGTATGTATCTATTTCATGGAAAGTAAAATATTTCAAGAGAAAGAGAGAAGATTAATATTTATTTTACATATGTGATATAAAAATGATATATGTATATATATATATATATATATATAAAATATGTATATATTTTTATTTAGACGCTTGAATCGTAACTGAATTTCTTATTCTCTCTCTCTCTCTCTTTCTCTGTATAAATATATTTATTTATTTATTTACATGACGTATGTATCTATTTGATGAAAAGTGGAATTTTCCGAGAGAAAGGAGAGAAAATTAATATTTATTTTCATACGTATTAATATAAAAA
>OU964978.1:5531926-5541926 GCA_918808275.2 Dolichovespula sylvestris
TTCTTTCTTTTCTTAGCCTTGTTTGCTTCTTCTTCTTCTTCTTCTTCTTCTTCTTCTTCTTCTTTTTTTTTTTTATTTATTCATTTGCCCATCCATCATTTCGGATTATATAACGCGCGTTCGGAGATGTATTTCTCTTTTCCTTTCTTTCGTTTTTATTCTTCTTTGGAAAAAAATTTTACTCTTCGACCGATCGATACGTTCGTGATCCTTCTTTTTTTTTTTTTTTTATGAAGGTATATATAGAATATTACGTCTCGTTTTGTAAAGGACTATGCTATGAATCGACGATTTTGAAAATTGGGCCAATTACGTTTTGTGAGAAAATAGTTAAATATAATTCTTATTACGAATTAACATTAAAATACATATGTTTTCATTCGTGTTTTCTAGGAATAATCAAGAAAATGGACTTGCCCCAGTTTCAAAATCAACGGCTCGTATGATCTAATAATGACAGACTAGACCAACTCGACGTTCGAACGTACGTACGAACGTGTGTACGTACATTCGAAGTTTGATTTTGTACTGGGTTTATAAGGATTTATGGTTTCACCGAGTTCCCGTTGATAATGAACGAACGATAATTTTTTATCGGTACAAGTCGGATATTTCGTTTCCCCTATCGCCGAACCAGCGTTTCTACATTTTCTTTTTTATCCTTTTTTTTGTCTTTTCTTTTCTTTTCTCGTCCGTCATAACCCTACGCGTTTCAGGAAGAGAGGCGCATCGAGAGAATACTCGGGGGAGGAAGAAGAGAACTCGACAAATTTTCACCGTCGATTCGTTCCCCGTTCTTTTACGTAATATCATTTTCAATTGCACACGCCCATCACGTATCACCGGCGCCTTTCTATTCATATAATCTTGGCCGAGCGGGCAAGGAAGGCAAGGCAAGTCAGGCCAGGCCATGCCAAGCCAAGCCAAGCCAAGCCAAGCCAAGCCAAGAGAAGCCAAGCCAAGCGAAGCCAAGCCAAGTCAAGTCAAGTAAAGTCAAGTTAAGCCAAGCCAAGCCAAGTCAAGCCGAGCCAAGCCAAGCCAAGCCAAGTCAAGCCGAGCCAAGCCAAGCCAAGTCAAGCCGAGCCGAGCCGAACCAAGCTAAGGCAAGGCAAGTAGTTTTGATGATCGAAGCTCTTGGACTCAACTCGCAACCAACTCGCGCCGACTTCGCGAGAGCATAATACCAACATAGGCCCTCTTTCGCTCGGCGGTGCATTATAATGCATCTACAATGCACCGTGCCGCGGTGCACATCAAAGCAGGAGCTACGTGAGCGACGACCATCGTGAAAACCGTCGACCTCTCGATAGCCAATACGAACTTCTCTCTTGCTGACGATAGGAAGCAACTAACATCGACGAATATCATTATTTTTTTTTCTTATCTCTCGTACATCTCTCACTCTCTCTCTCTCTCTCTTGTTTCTTTTTTTATTTCGTTCTATGCAACAAAATTTATATATATAACTTCGTCTGTTTATTCTACGAGTTTAAACGAGAAATAAATTTATATATGAACATAGATCGTTTGAAGCTTTATTAAATAGTTATGACAAAAATAAATATTACGTGGAGAATATAATTACGGACAGTAATTTGAGGCGTAAGTTACATTTTATCTATTCGTGTGAGTTAATGTAAATATTACCGATATCGTAACAACTTCATGTCAGACTGTTATCCATTATTATTTTCTAATGCAATTCTTATATTTGTCGTAACTTTATAATATAGCTTTAAACGATCTATCTGTATATTACATTTCTTTTTTGTTTATCCTACAGATTAGCCTGATAAGGTTTGACCATTAAATTGATTAGACACCCTATACACACACACACACACACACACACACACACACACTTATTCGTATGTATATCACTACACGTCCGATCCTAATATTACATTTCAATACATAATTTCCTTATTAAGATTATTATTATTAAATGAATTATCACTCACGTTTGCGTTCTTTTCTACTCTTCTTCTATTTCTTTTTTTCTACAATTAATCTCTCGTTAAGTGTCTTTTTTTCGAATGCGAAACTGGGAGAAATGAAAGAAAACGAAGAAGGAAGGATGAAAGAGAAAAGGAAAAAGAAAAAGTATAGAACAAAAACCGTGGGCATTTGGTATTTATATCCTCATTTCCTAATTATCCCCTACGATTTGTCATTCTCTGACTGGAGTTAGTTGTTTTTAAATAGAAGGTAAAGTGCGTAGGATAATGTCGAACGGTAGACGTTATATGACGGTGGGAAGGGTATATGGCGAACGGTGGGGGAAAGGGGAGGGGTGGCGAGGGGAGGGGAGGGGAGGGGAGGGGAGGGGAGGGGAGGGGAGGGGAGATGCACGAAGAATCGTTTGTATGACCCAATACCTAGCGTACCGATGCTGGGAAACGTTCGATGGAAACGATCCCGTGGAATTCGCATCTCTCAGACGTACGCGTGGACGTGAGCAGACGTAAGACGAATGCGTATCGCGGTCGATTCAATCAGAGGTGGCGCCATGCGGCGAACAAACGGGCGGGAGTTTGTCTTGAGGAGGAGAGGAGGAGGAGGAATAGGAGGAGGAGGAGGAGGAGGAGGAGGAGGAGGAGGAGGAATAAGAAGAAGAAGAGAGAACGAAGAGGGAGAAGAGAGAATGAAGAAAAACGGAAAGAAAGAGAGACAAAAAAACAGACAGAGAGAGAGAGAGAGAGAGAGAGAGAGAGAGAGAGAGAGAGAGAAGGAGATAGAGATAGGGTGGAGGTGCATAATGCGTTGGCGTCCACTCATAATACAGTAGCACGGTGCAAGCTCGACGATCGCGAACAAAGACGAGAAGCGAGAGAGAGAAAGAGAGAGAGATGGAAAGAGAAAGAGATAGATATAGAGAAAGAAAGAGAGAGAGAGAGAGAGTAAGAGAGGGAAAAGAGGGTGGGCGAATACACTCGTAGGAAGGGAAGTACGACGCGAACAGACGAACTAACAGACGAACGAACGAACGAAAGAACGAACGAACGAACGAACGAACGAAATAACAATCTGGCTTGCCGCTCAGGATCATCCCAGGCGGCTTGTGCTAACTAATGGCATTCAAAATTAGTCCTACTGGATGAGAAATTATTGGATCCGATTTGCGAACGGCTTTATTGTCCCGCGAGGATGTATTCAGGACGAAATTTATACAGCGTAGAGAAGCTCACGGTAGCCGAGGCCCTTCCTCGTGGAGACCGCAATTGCGGCGAAGGCTTCGATATTAGTTTTCGACCCCTCTGTTCGAGACCTCTTTCTCTCTCTTTTCTCTCTCTCTCTCTCTCTCTCTCTCTCTCTCTCTCTCTCTTTATCTCTCTCTCTTTTTCTCTCATTCTTCTTTCTCCTCCGTTTAGACGATCATTAGGATTCCACTGGTTGGCAACGATGAACTTTTTAGATTGGATATTTATGTAACAACACCGATATCGTGATCGCAATTACATCGGACGACGATCTCGATCGTAATCCTCGGAATCCGATCGTTAGGATCATTAGAATCTTAGATACTCGGTAGTTTGCCGTTGGGTGGATTAGATTAATGCTTCCGTTGGATCACGACGTTAACCGGGATTAATATCTATCTCGCTATTACGTCACTAACATTCCGTCGTTATAATTGTATTTATTGTAAAATCATTGTCAGCAGGAATGAAAGAGTTAGAAATAGAAATAGAGAGAGAGAGAGAGAGAGAGAGAGAGAGAGAAAATTTCTTCTACGTGTACAAGGTAGAAATCAGACACCTAATTACAGAGCTATAGATCGCGCATTGTGTACAAGCCGATGATCGAGCAAAGAATTTAACTAACGACGTTAACGACGTCGGCGAGAGAAGGTGCTCGCTCGTTGATTGACTAGTGCCGCGATTGGACACGTGCTTAGATCCAACACCAGCGTCATTCGGCGATTAGATAATTAGAAACGAAAAGATCTTGGGGCGTTAATGATTATCCAATCACGACCGTAAAGCCGTCCGTTGTCCTCGTCGTTCACAAGTCGTCCCTGCCCTTTCGACCTTTTTATTTTTCTTTTTTCTTTCCCCCTCTTCTACTCCTCCTCCTCCTGCTCCTCCTCTTCTTCTTCTTCTTCTTCGTTTACTCTTCTTTTCATCGAGCGCTCTTTAATCTGGAATCAGTTACCGATTGTGAAGCCACGTAACGTCATTAATTCGAATCCGTCGCGGACGTCGTTCTTAAAAACGGTTCCTTTTCTCTTTTTCTTCTCTTTCTTTCTTTCTTTTTTATTTTTACATCCTTACCGCTCTCGAGCGGGTTTAGTTAATACGAAAAACCGAATCATCCATTCGTACGTACGTACGAATACAAGTAAAACGTTTCGCATTGGTAAAACGAGAACGCGAGAGGAAAATCAAAATTCGAATCCTGAGAACGTTATTACGCGATCTCGATCGATCGATCTAACGATTCAAGCGTTAGAAATAATTTGGCCTCGCCTTAAAGAAATATCCAATCTCGAAAGCCTCGGGCCAATTTCGTTAACCATAACTCGGTATTATTCAACACTTTACCAATTTCTAAACGACGATGATGAGATCATTTATCATCGTACGAAATTATGAAGCCCTTCTCTCCCTCCACCCCCCCCCCCCCTCCTCCTCCTCCTCCTCCACCTCCTCCTTATCCGTCTTTCACTCCTCTTCCGTCGCTTCCGCGCTCGATTCACCTCGTTCCCATAAACCTTCGACCTTCGATATTTTTCTAAATGCTTTACTCTAAAATGTTGAAAATTATTTTGCTTGCTAATGTTGAAAGAAAGAGATAAAGGGGGAGATAGAGAAAGAGAAAGAAAGAGAGACATAAGACAGTTAATTCCGACGTATTTACGTAAATATATAATTAATATAAAAATCATCAAATCGTGTCTACACGTCCAAATGCGTTAAGTCAAACGTTAATTAGTCAGAGCCACGCAGGTGTATCACTTGCAGCGAGCAACGTCGAGCGGGTTGCCTGCCTCGAGGCTTTGAGGTGATAAGTGAAAGTGCAGTTGGCTTCGTTCGTACGTAGATACGTAAGTCGCTTACATACGTACGTACGGTGTACGTTCGTTCGCGTTCGTTGCAACGACGAGCATCATGAAATAAATAAATTATACGATCAATGTTGTTAAATGCAAAGCGTTATACTGGTAACATAATTCTAAAGGATAAGAGCCTAGGAATCGTTAAAGTTATTCTAATCTTCTCTTGATTCATTTACACGTTCGAATTCTTTTCTTACTATAAATAGATAACATTATACGTAAGTATATATATATATATATGTATACATATACATATTTACATACCTATCATATATTATTTATGAACGAGGAACAAATTATTTTCCCTTTTATTTTTTGCGTGTCTTTTCTAATCCTTTCTTTCTTTCTTTCTTTTTTTGGTTACTTTTCGCAGTCTCCATTATCAAACGTTCTTACGTATATACCAAGCGAGATATTCGATAATAACTAAGACAAGACGAGACGAGACGTGGTGAAGACCAGACTACGAATATAGGAACGAAAACTAGTTTCGTTGGGACTCAATGAGCCACGGTAAATTAATCCAGAGACCAGTTTCTCGACCGCGCTCGAGCTTATTCTGAGTTAATTGAGTCGTAACTCAATTATGATTCTAAACGCGAGCGTGCGCACGTCCAAGCGTCAAGACGTAGAGAAGACCCCCACGTGACTCGACGCCACTACGGGACGCGATCGTAACTTCGAATTTTCTCTCGTATACAACATCTGTTTCTTTTTTTTTTTCTCTCTTATTCTTCTTCTTCTCTTATTGTTTTTTTCTTGTTTGTTTAGCGTCATTTTATTTTCATTCTCATCGTCATCGAAGTAGCAATACGTCTAAGTACGTAAGGTAGGTTGCGAAGGGTGCAAAATGGACGGATAGGTATAAGAAAAGATTATAGAATCGATGTAGACGACACTTGTTTAATTTTTCTTCTTCTTCTTTTTTGTGTTCGTTTGTTCGTTTCTCTCTTTTACTCGATTAGAAAAATAATTACGGTTTAGGTGGGTGCATTGTCTGATTGGTTTTGTCATTCGTCGATAGGGCAAATTCGTGAACGAAAACGGCACGGTAGCTCGAACGAGTCTCACACGAGCCGAAGTAATAGCGTGGAGTGCGACGTGTCTCTCGCCCACGTGTGCCCCTGTAAGACACTCGAACGTAGAAAGAAAGAGAGACAGAGAGAGAGAGAGAGAGAGAGAGAGAGAGAGAGAGAGAGAGAGCACAGTTCCATTCAAGCTTACCTCCGAGATTAGCATAAAGGAGAATCGAATTAATGAATTTCGATTCGACGAGGACGTTCGACGTTGCCCGTTACTAATTCGCTTCTGTTCTTCCTTTATGTTACTACTCTCATCCCCCTTTTCGTTGGTGGTCTCTGTGGTAATAACGATACATGCCATATTCTTCCTTTTTTTCCCCACATTTTTAAATTACATTTTATGAATTATCGATGCGTTACATCGCATATTTAAAAGAAAAGAAAAGAAAAAAAAAAGAAAAACAAAACAAAATCCATGAGAGCGTCGATTGAAAGAACCGATTTTGAGAGATAATTCATCGTTTATCATGATCATTTCCCGTCATGACTTCAATTACGTTATAATTTTTGTCGTTGTCTTTTTTTTTTCTTTCTTCAAGTATAGATATGTACAATTTCTCTCTCTCTCTCTCTCTCTCTCTTTCTCTCTCTCTCTCTTTTTCTTCTTAAATAGCACAAAATAATATCGACCGATATAAAAATTTGATTCGTGTATTTATTCGATGCTAGGAGGAATAGTTTCAACGAGTTTACCGTTCTTCTTTTTCTTTCTCTTGTTCTTTCTTCTTCTTCATTGCATAGAATCGATTTGGTTTGGCACGCGAGAGACTCATTTGATTCAGCTCGCGACGGGAAACGCTCATAGAATTCGTGCGTTTCTCGGATACGAACGCGGAAGACTCGATGGTTACTTGTCCTCGAGAATTCCAGGACAAGTGGCACGACCGTTCGTTCGTTCGATCGGTCGGTCGGTCGGTCGGTCGGTCGGTCGGTCGGTCGGTCGGTCGGTCGGTCGATCGGTCGTACACCGAACAAAGTAGATTCGAGTCGAGTTAAATGCGAATGTTCTTCTATCTTTTTATTCTTATTTTTCTTCCTCTCCTTCTTCTTCTTTACCTTCTTCGTCCTCCTCTTTTCGTCCTCGTTTAACTCCCACCAAGAGTGAGCGAGCGAGCGAGCTAGCGAGTGAGTAAGTTAGTAAGTAAGTACTTACTCGCTAGATACCCACGAAGCCAGGAGAAACAGAAGGAAAACGCTTCTCGAGTGCTGCCGCACGGCGAGCATTCAGGTGAAGCAGGTTAATATCTCGACATTGTGGACACAAGTAATGGGGGCCTCTCCAACTTCAGGATGCTGTGTACGGGGCTCTTTGCTCCAGTGGCACGGCGACGACGGTACATTCTGTGGCTCTCAGTGCCTCTCATTTCTGATTATTCGTTCGAATAAATATACGACTATGAACTATTCTATCAATAATAATTAACGACGAGATCGGATCGAACGGTTTATATATTAATGGATATATATATATATATATATATATATATATATATATATAGAGAGAGAGAGAGAGAGAGAGAGAGAGATTCAAATTTTATTCAAATTATCGAAGAATATGCGATATTCGTTAAAAAAATGATTATGAGAATAATAAAAGAATATGAATATAAAGAATATATAATATTGATTAAAGGAATATACATATAATGAATATACGATATTCGTTAAAAGAATGTAGAGTATGAAAATAATAAAAGAATGTGAATATAAAGAATATATAATATTGATTAAAGGAATATACAGTATTTGTTGGAAGAATATACAATATAAGAATAATAAAAAAATATACATATAAAAAATATACATATAAAAATATACAATATTCGTTAAAAGAATATACAATAATCAAAGAAAATACAATAATTCACGAATACCATATACAATATATAATATTTATAACGAGTATTTATATATATATATATATATATATATATATATATATATATATATAATTAATATATGATGAAATAGAACGAACGTAACTTCGTAAAAATATATCTGCCTGAATTAATGTCAGAAATGATAGAAACTCGGCTCGTATAACTTTAATCGTATGATTGTAAATACGTCGATATCGATAGGATTTATTTCATTTTGAATGTAGCGTATTTATACGCTATTTATATATATATATATATATATATATATATATATATATATATATATAAATACGTATACGTATGTGTTTAACTCGAGTCTCCGTGTATTATCGATTCTCGAAAGGAAGGATATCGTATGTCCTGACTCTACGCGGGTGCACATTGTACGACAATGAGTCTACTCTCTTGCGAGCGACCTACGCTCACGCGAGAGTATCGCGAATAGTCTAAGCTTTCACAACGCCGACGATAATAAGGATAATAACTCGATTTTATTGCCCACCTCTGCCCTTCCCTTACTCCCTTTTCTACGCTCGCTCTCCCAGGAAGACATTTTCTAACGCACGACGCGCCCTGTTCTTCTTCGATCTTCTCGCACAATGCACAAAACGATTTTTACCATTCCATTTAACCGCACGACTACGGCCACAACCACGGCTAGGAGACTAAGAGACTAAGACCGCGGCTAAAAGACTACGACTACGACTACGACTACGACTACGACTACGACGACGACGACTATGACGACGACTATGACGACGGCGACGACGCGTTGCATAACTTACTCTTTGATCTTCATCCTAGATAGGATCGTAACGTACGAGTTTACCGTAGGATATCAAGGCAATTAGCGTCTCCGGAAACAAAAGCGCTATGCGGAGTCACAAAGATTCGTATTTCACTCAGGTTCCGCCGCGGCCGGTTCGCGGCTCTCCGCACCAAACCGAGGAAGTTAACACCTACGCGCTCCGCGAGTTTTACGACCGGTCTATTTCACGCTCAGGTTGTGGGATAGTTTTCTTTCCCCCTCCCCTCCCAACCCCCGCCACCCGACCCTTTTACAATGTACGAGATCGATATCGTTTCGAGTATCAAGAGTGTATCGTGTTTCACGGTTGCTCGAGTCTAACGTTTTTCTCTTTCTTTGCTGTTTTCTTTTTTTTTGTTTTTTTTTTTTGTTTTTTTTTTTCATTTTTTTCTTCTTCCCTTTTTTCCCCTGTTCTTTCTTTTTTCTTCCTCTTCCTCCTCCTCTTCGTCAATTTTTATTGCCAACCGAAGCAAAGCAAAGCAAATTGTTCACGTTTGTTGTTGGCCCCTCGAAACGAATCTTCGAGGTAGAGGGTGGAATAATCAAATATAAAATGATGGATGGCGGAGATGGGAAGAAAAACGGAAGGAAACGAAAAAAAATAGGTATTAATTATGTATATATATATATATATATATATATATATATATATATATATTTTTTTTTTATTGATTCTTTCTTTTCTTATTCGAAAATGTTCGATCGGATTCGTCATTTCGATTGGATAATTTTGTACGCGTTCAAATTTCAAATGATATCATTTCAATTGTTTACAACGGAACGAAGAAAGGAAGAAAAGATCAAATATTTAAATGATTTCGATAAATGAATAAAGACGACGTGATATTACGATAACGATAACAATAACGATGACTATGACGACAACGACGACGATAACGACGATGATAAGTAACATAGGAGATATAGTAACGCGTCAGAGGTGTTGGGGAGGGGTGGGAGGTGGGGTTAGATGGTGCGGAACTTTTAACTCTCTCTCTCTCTCTTTCTCTCATCTTTTGATAGAATAACCGAGTTTTACGATTCACGCTTAAAACGTTACTGAATGTGCGAAGAGGAAGGAAGAGGAAGAGAAAAAGAGTGAAAGAGAGAGAAAGAGAGAGACGAGAAGATACGATAAAAGAAAGAAAGAATGGCTAAGAGAACTGTGCCC
>OU964978.1:5554426-5601926 GCA_918808275.2 Dolichovespula sylvestris
TTTCTTTCTGGATGAGGATGCACATGTATCTTCTCGTCTTATTCTTTTCGAAGCCAAAAAAGGCCAAGAAACGGTCGAGCATCTTTCTTTTATTTTTCTTCTTCTTCTTCTTCTTCTTCTTCTTCTTCTTCATCATCTTCCGAAGGAACGTCGTCTTCGAGGCCAAATTCGTCGCACGGAGTAACTTTCGGCGTGATAGAGAATAAGGAGGAAGAAGAGCGTGATATATCGATGACACGGGCGTGGGTGTAGCAGAAAGTCGAGCTCTCGACGCGGCAGATTAAAACGACCTCGGATGCTCGGCCAGGAATGCTTTCTTCGGGTGGCTGCCAGCAACCAAACAACCAACCAACCGAACGAGAGAGCGAGCGATCGGAGCAACCAACCAAGCCAGCCTCCGCCGCTGGACCGATCGAGAATCGTAACGAGGTGGGTGCAGGCCGTCCTTTCGTGATATAATCGAGAGAGAGAGAGAGAGAGAGAGAGAGAGAGAGAGGGAAAGGCATCGAGTTCTCCTCGCTTTCCCTCGTACGTCCCTGTCGTCGAGTCGGATAAATTACGTTAATAAACGCGTTCGATACTCTTCACGGCTGTATAAACCGTTCTGCTTGGCCATGCATTTGCTCCGCTTTCCGTTCTCTCGGATCGGCCTCGATCGATCAAAAATGTTATCGTTACCATGACCCACCGCCCATCCCTTTCATAACGCACGCCGTCTTACTCACGCTCCTCGCCTAAACCTCTCACTCTACCCCGACCTTATCCGGGCCCCAGCAAAATCTTTAATATCGAATTGCGAATGTAAATATTTACCTTTGCATATATATATATATATATATATATATATATATATATATATGCGTGCGTGTAATAAACGATTTCTCATTAATCGAACGAGTTTAAAATTGATAAATGAAACTTGTAGCGATCGTAAAGAGGAAGGAGATGAAAGGACAGAGAGTGAGAAAGAGAGAAAGAGAGAGAGAGAGAGAGAGAGAGAGAAAGGAGAAAGATCGAACACGGAAGATCAGTTCGTCGCGCGTGCACGCGATTTTTCCTCTTTGGCAATGCTCGCGGTTGCGATTCCGCGATTTACGATTCGCTCCCCGCGCACCATCCCGAGGACAGCTCGTTTCTGCGAGTAAAGTCGAGACGAGGACGACGAGGAGGACGTTTTATCGAACGTTCCGCAGAACGCCGTAACCTTTCCATAACTATCGCGTCTCTTGCCGTAGATCAACGGTAACGCCACCGCGCGACCAATTTACCGAGCGACCTCTCGGTCGACCTCTTCTTCACCGGCCCTCCTTCCCTCCCTTCTTCATTTTCTTCTTCTTCTTCTTCTTCTCCTCCTCCTCCTCCTCCTCCTTCTACTTCTCCCTCTCTTTCTCCTTCTCCTTCTTTTCCACCACCTTCCTCCTTCTTCCTTCTCTTCGTTGAGTTCCTGACAGCATACTCGAGGTACACGTATGTACGTATGGTACCCCACCGTACGAGTGGATACAGAATATACATGGTGAAAAATTTATAGACGAACGAGTAACGGAATATCAGTTGGGGGATTGTAAAATCATAGTTTTATTATTTTTATTAATTTAGATTAATGTTAAGCATATCCGCGGGGAAATAATATTTCTATATCATTGCTTTTAATGTATATGCATATAGATATATGTATATTGTATACAGTATACATACAATATGTGTATATATTAAATATATTGTATATAAAGGAAATAAATCTTTTTATAAATTTTTATTAATTTAGATTAATATTAGTTATATCCATTGGGTATAATATTTGTATAGTATTACTTTTTTATATATACACACGCACATGCATACATACATACATACATACATACATACATACATACATATATATATGTATATGTATATGTATATATTAAATATATCGTATATATCGTAAAATGAATCGGAGATTATTTCAAGAATTTACATAGATATAAATATATATACATATATATAATTATCTCGATTTAATAATCATGAAATTATCGAAATAACCATCCCCCTCGATTAGAATTATTTCTCTTACCGAATATATCTCGAGGTATTTCTCCAGAAAGAAAGAAAGAAAGAGAGAGAGAGAGGGGGGGGGGGAGAGATAGAAAGTGAGAGAGAGGGTGGGGGCGGTGGTGTCTTCTGTCCGAGTGCCGCATTGTATATGTGTATATGTTAATTGCATTAAATCGACTAAAGGTCGATCAGCATAATGAAAGGGACAATCAACGAATGCAACAGAGTCGAGCTCGGCCGTCACGATTTCACATTATAATGTTACTCGGAGATACGGTGCATCGGTAAAGCTCCGCCGTTCCCACCCACTACCCCCTCGACCCACCCCAGTGTCTTCCTCATCTGTACTCGGCACCCTGGCTCGACCGACCGGTCGGTCGATCGTTCGACAAAAGTACATACAAAAGAACGGATCGTCGGACCAACGGACGGACGGACGGACGGACGGACGGATAGGCGAGTGCATTAGATCGGGTACACGTCGTTGCGGCATGTCGCGACTTTTTTGTCCTCGTCCTACGAGAAAATCTCTGCTGCTCTCCTAAGACCTCGATCGAGACGTATGTACACATCGGGCCTTTACGATTGCCCTCATACATTAATGTAAACGGCGGTACCACGTGAAAGAGAGATAGATAGAAAGAGTCGCGAGACTCTTAAGAAGAGCGAGAGAGACACACACAGAGAGAGAGAGAGAGAGAGAGAGAGAGAGAAAGAGAGAGAGGATATCCCGTGTTTGTTGGATCGGGGGCGAGAGTTGGTCGAAGAAAGAAAGGAAATATCTAAGAAAAAGAAAGCTGTTATAAAAAAAAAGGAGCACATAATAGAAAGAGATGGGATGTGTATAAATAAATAAACGGTATGGATAGACGGATGAATACAACGACCTTATCGAGTTAACGTTAACTCCGACGTTTTGAACGTATATACATACGTGCATACGTATATTTAATGTCTGATTGCAAAGAGAGAGAGAGAGAGAGAGAGAGAGAAAGGGAGAGAGAAAGCATAAAACGAAAAGAGCGAGAACAATATCACATATATATATATACATATATAGACGCACATACATCGAATACAACTTAGAAATAAAATAAAAAGGAAAAAAAAAAAAGAGAAAAAAAAGCAAGGGAAATGAGAAGCGGAAATAGGGCATAATGATTAGCAAACAGAGAGATAGCAAATAAAGAGATAACAATGATAAAGGGTTAGATGGAGACCGTGTCCGTTTCAAGGAGTAAACCGATTGGACGCATCGCGTGCGAGCGATCTATCGATCGATCGATAGATCGATAGATAGATAGATAGATAGATAGATAGATAGATGCGGTTATATGGGATGCTCGGAAGCGGTTGGTCATGGTAAACGATATCGAAGAGACTCGGCCACGTTTTGCTTCCTCGTCGTCTCTCTTCTTGGTCGTCGTCTCAAGAGGCTTTCCCCCGTGTATCGAGATAGCGGTGGTGCCTTTCGGTGCACCGGCCGGAAGGAGATTATGCGAGCGAGCGAAAGAGACAGAGAGAAAGGGACACGAGGAAGAGAGAGAGAGAGAGAGAAAGATAGACAGCCCTCGCGACCGGCCCATAACTCAGACTCCGCTTCTTGCGCGCCGATCGTTTGCCATCGCCGTCGGGTCAGAGGGGACCTTGTCGACGATTCTGCTTGGCCGGAGCCTTTCTGTTCGCGGGGATGTTACCGTCTTCGAGACGCACGCGGAACGCTTTTTTCTCGTTCCCTCTCTTTCTCTCTCTCTCTCTCTGCCTCTGTCTCTGTCTATCTTTCCTCTCTTTCTCTGTACTTCGTTCTCTTCCTTTTTAAGGTTTTAATACTTTAAACGTGATATTAAATGCTTAGGAGCTTCGATCGTCAAACACGCGAAGCATTACACACGAGGAATTTATTTTCGATAGAAATGCGTATATAAATGTGGGACTATACGAAGAAAATGTGTACGAAAGGAATATCGTTTCAGGTGGAA
The DNA here is from genome assembly GCA_918808275.2 of Dolichovespula sylvestris. Classification (NCBI taxonomy): domain Eukaryota; kingdom Metazoa; phylum Arthropoda; class Insecta; order Hymenoptera; family Vespidae; genus Dolichovespula; species Dolichovespula sylvestris. The sequence continues at coordinate 5,558,446 of OU964978.1, forward strand.
CAGATCGATCGATCGCTTCTTTTGGTACAGATCTCTTTTCACTGTTTTCTTTCATTATTTTCTTCTCTTTTCTTTTCTCTTTTTTTTCTTCGTTCGTTTCTTTCCTCGCATCGAGCTTTCAACGTTGGGTATTCTATATCGAAGGATTTATTTTCGATACGATTGTTTCAATAATACGTTTTTACGTGGAGAGATTCTTTTTTTCCTTCCTTTTTTCTTTTTTCTTTTTTCTTTTTTTTTTTTTTTTTATTTATTTCTTCTTCTTCTTCTTTTTATTCTTCTTTCCGATCTTTTAAAACGGGGTCGATTTTGTACCGTAGTGTATTCATTAATTTGATTTTCTTTTTGTAACAATACGAGAAGGATACGTTTTAATACGTTTTGATATTTTTTTTTTTTTTTTTTTTTTTTTATGCGGATTCCTTCTTTTTTTTATCCTTTCACGTTTGAATTTTTTCAAACAAATACGTTCTGCGTTAAGAAAATTTATTTTCTATTACGAACATATAAATGATACGTTTCGAATACGACGAAAAGATCTTTTTTTCCTTTGACGGATCTTTCCCTCTTTCTTCGTTCGTTTTGTTCGTTAAACGAGAAAATTTTCGATTGACTGAGGAATATTATTTTCGATTAAAATGATATGTTTTGAGTATAGATTTTTTTAATTCTACTTTATTTCTTTTTTCTTTCCCTTATTTTGTCACTTTCAACGTGCATAAGATCACATACAACGAGTCAGATTAAGAAGAGCGAGAAGAGCTATTCTCGTTTGTCTCGATAACTTTGAATAAAAAAAAAAAAAAAGAAAAAAAAAAGAAAAGAAAAGAGAAAAAAGAGAGAAATTAACTAACGTTCGTTAAGTCGAGTGACGCGATTTGAACGCGCTAATGAGATTTATGTAGATACTGTTTAAGGATTCGAGCGCATCTTTAATCGAAGCCGGACGTTTGGCGGATCGATTAAAATATGCGGTATTCGTGGTATGCATTGGTAGTGGCAAACTATTAAATATCTCTTACATATATAGGAGAGAGTAGAGAAGAGAGAGAGAGAGAGAGAGAGAGAGAGAGAGAGAGAGATGGATAGTACGTGTAAAGTATAAATTATCCTATTGATCGGGTATCGAAGGAGGACGATCGTTATTGCATAGGTGATCGGTTTTATGTGATTGTACTATGGAAAACAATAGGAATAGAGGCGAATAACCCGTTAGTAAACGTTTTTCATTGTCCAATTATTAATTTATGTAGATATATCATTTACTCGTGAATTAACTAGTAAATCGATACGAGTACGATAAGTGTTATCGTTTGATCGGTATGAAACGATATTTTTTGCCTTGTTTGGAAAGAGACAGAGAGAGCGAGAGACAGAGAGAGAGAGAGAGAGAGAGAGAGAGAGAGGGAGAGAAGAGAAGGAGGAGAAAGAAATAAAAAATAAGGAAGATAACTATGATAGCGATTAATTTTTCATAACGACGAATAAGAATACGGGATGATATCGTCGATACGGAAAGAGAAAACGTATCGACGTACGATTACAGAAAAACTATCTTTCACAAGTTGAGAACCTCGATGTCATCTTCCCGCGGTGCGGCGAGGAGCACGAAGAGGTCGCTTTCGAGAGTGGGGCTCTATGATCCCGTGCGCATAGCACAACCGGTTGTCTCATCTTTTTTACAATGCGCACTCTCGCCCCGTATGCGTGCACGTGTGCGCGCATGCGATAACGGCCGTTCCTCGTGTACCTGTTGTGTGTGCTCTTTCTCCCTCTCCCTCTCCCTCTCTCTCTCTTTCTCTCTTTCTCTGTCTGTCTCTATCTCTCCTTCTCTCTTTTTCCCTCTCTCTCTCTCTCTCTCTCTCTCTCCCTCTTTCTTTCTATCTTTCTCGAACGATTCACACGCACAATGGGCGAATATCTGTAACTGTCAGTAATCTCTGGCAGTTAAAAGTCGAATTCAAATCCTTGCCACACCTGCGCCCCTTAAAGCGGGCCGAGCTCTTAAGAAGCCGTATCTCAGAAGGGAACGACTTTCCAAGCGGGAGATCGAAAATGTCGGACCGGGTAATCGTCGTTGGTTCGGCCTTTACCTTAGCGACCATCATGAGGAATCATTCTTAATGATACCTATATATATATATATATATATATATATATATATATATATATATAAACACACACACACATGTATATATATATGTGTGTGTGTGTGTGTATATATATATATATATATATATGTATATATGTGTGTATGTGTATATATATATATATATATATATATATACTCTTTACGTATCAACCTGAACGAGACAAATTCTTAACGAAGTCAAAAACACGATAGATCTCTACTTTCTTCCTTTCTTCCTTTCATTTCTATCATTTTCTTTCTTTTATTTTTATCATTCTCTCTTTTTCTTTCTTTCTCTCTCTCTCTCTCTCTCTCTCTCTCTCTCTCTCTTCTTTTCCTTCATTTCCTTTTATCCTTCTTCCTCATCCCCTTCTTCTTCTTCTTCTTCTTCCTCTTGTTTTTTCTTCCATTCCTCTTTCTCCACCACCACCCCCGCTCCCGCCACACACACACACACACACACACACACACACAATCCGCCTTCCCAGTTGCAAAACCGTATGGCGATGAATACCATGATCCTTTTTTCTTTGGTATATTTACTCATCACGCAATGGCTCGCGAGTCGAGGCGTTATCTCACGCAGTCCGATTTCTACAAAAGTTGCATAGCGGTAAAGTCAAAGAATCTCCAGCAGCCGACAGATGCGAGAAAGTCAAGGTGCTAGAAGCATCAGAAGAAGAAGAAGAAGCAGAAGAAGAAGAAGAAGAAGAAGAAGAAGAAGAAGAAGAAGAAGAAGAAGTCCTTCCTGGCCCGTAGATCACCGGGTTTTACAACGTCGGCGCACCTGCGCTTATCGCCGATTAATTATCGCGATCTTTTTCTTCCTTCTCTATTTCTATCCATCTCTCTCTCTCTCTCTCTCTCTCTCTCTCTCTCGTTTTTTCTCTTTCTCTAACATCGACGTTGATCTTTCGATCGTCAGGAACGGTCAAGGACACCTGACGACGAAGAGCAGATACATTCTTGGCGGTAGGACTATGGCTTGCGGTAGTCCTGCGCGTTAGAGAGCAACTGACCTTTGACCCCGAACGAGGGCCGGTCTTCTCTCTCTCTCTCTCTCTCTCTCTCTCTCTTTCTCTCTCTTTCTCTCTATCTCTGTCTCTGTCTCTGTCCCTCTCGTTCTCCTTCATTCGTTCGTTCCTTCTCTCGACCACTCACTCGTTCTGGCCAAGGCGAGAACTGGTAAAGCGACATAGTGAGCTTAGTTACGACAGGTCGTAAGACGACAAGCGTATCTAATAGGTCGCGATAACGCGGCCTCGATGATATCCTTCGAGGTGCACCGACTTCGGTGTGGTCCGCGTAAGACGCACGATTAAAAGCCTCAACTCTCTTCTCTATGTAAATATGTATGTGTAGATATGTATATATGTATATATATGTATATATATATATATGCATACGTAGATATGTATATCGAAGCTCTTCTCGCGTGCCTTCAGAGAAGAGTGATCCTCCTTCGATAAGCGATGATATGTAGTACGCATCAAAGTCGTAAAGCCACGTACGTTTTCGATCGTTTTCATTAGCAATCCTATATTCACGATGATCAACTTACAGTCATTTCGAGATTACAATAATGAGAGGGAGAGAGAGGAGCACGTCGATATCGTGCGTTTACCTTCGATATCCTATGAATTTTTATTACGACAAATGGGAATCTAGAAATTCCATGGTTCGTTATGAGAAATGATAGCTGAACGAGTTGCGAAAGAAAAAAAAAAGAATAAATGAATAAATAAAATAAAAAGGACAAAAATATATTGCGTTAACGCTTAACTTTTAAGTACACAAATTTTATTATTAAGGAAATAGAATTAAAATTCTTCCTACGTTTTGAATATTGCAGACGAACGAGTTTTGTTAGTCCAATAAAATTATTTTACGTTAACGTGTTACGTATATATATATATATATATATATATATATATATATATATATATATATATACACATATATATATATATGTATGTATATAGTGTTTACGTATACCTCTATGTAGAGATACTTTAAAATCCAATCGGTTTCTGAAAATTCATTTCTCGAAGCGCGATAATTTAACGCGAGCCATTACCGTAAAATGTGGAAGAGGCCTCTCGTACCGACGATTTAAATTATTAAACCGGCCGACACCGTGCTCTCTTGCACGGCGTAGCATTAAAACGCACGATTTAACGCGCTGGCCGATCAATTGCTGAGATTATTCGGAAACCGTATCGAGGACGATGTCGTTCTTTTCTTTCCTTTTCTTTCCTTCTCTCTCTCTCTCTCTCTCTCTCTCTCTCTCTCTCGTTCGTGATATCGAGCAGTCTTTTCATTCCTCTATGGACGTTATACGAAAATAACAACGGAATCATCGAGTTACGTTTCAACAAAATTTAATAAATTTCCAATCGTTCGTAATTCTTTTTATCATGTTTACTTCCTCATTTTTCTTTTTCTCACTTCAATAATTTCAATAATCAAAATTCCCGCGATCGAGCCTTTCAATTCCCATGACATTTCTAAATTATACCATAGAAAGGAGTGATATCGGAAGAGCGCGATCCAGTGAAAATAATTTTTTATTTTTCCTTCTTTCTTTTTTTTTCCCTATTTTTTCTTGCCTTCCCTCCAAGAACTCTCAAGAATTCCAAGTATAATAAAAATCATTCCCTATTTCGTATTTTTTCGGATTTTTCATAGCGATTACTTATGTTACGACACGCGACATGGTATTACGGCAGTGTGTCCGCGGCACGCCTAAGACTCGCGAACGAAACTCTTCGTGCCAGATAATCCGCGTCGCATGCCGCCTACTATGGGAAAAACCGCTTTTTTTCTCTAACACCCAACCTCCAGTCCGCCTGCCTGCCTGCCTAACCCTTCCCCTCCGACCAACCCCTCGACCCTCGCTCCATAACCCCATACCCCAGTCACCCGTCTCCCGCACTTTCCTCGAATTCTCACTCTTGGACTCGCCATCCTTCTCCTCCCTCTCCTCCTCCTGGTCGTAATCGTTGTCGTCGACGTGCCCGTGTCAAGGTATGTTTGTCACACGTGGAAACAGGTTCACCGACATAGTACGGCATAGAACGTTAAATTCCATTTCAAACGATCGATACTAAATTCAACTTGATCCTGTTCAAACGCGTAACCACTATTGACAAATGTAAGAGGCCGTGTTCTCAGTGAACATTTTATTACGTAATCTCTCTCTCTCTCTCTCTCTCTCTCTCTCTCTCTCTCTCTCTCTCTCTCGTAAGTATATCCTCAATCTCATTCTCTTTACTTATCTTCTCTTTTCTTTCTCTTTGGCTTTTCTTCTCTTATCTTTCCCTATTTTATGTCTTTTTGGTTTTCTTCTCATTTCTTTCCTTTTCTTTTTCTCTTTCTCCCTCTTTTCATATCACGGTAAGAATCAGAGTTTGTTTGTTTTTTTTTTTTGTTTTTTTTTTTTTTTTGTAAAACATACGATTTAAATATCGTTCATAAATTAACACGCTTTCTTGGTTATCAAGAACTCGATGACTGTCTTCCTCCCCTTTTTTCTCTCACTCTCTGTTTTTCTCTGTTTCTGTCTTTGTCTCTGTCTCTGTCTCCTTCGATAAAGACAAGACGCGAGGGAGGTAACGTCTCGTGCTTGTTCGGTCTCGGGGTCGCGATCTGCACGGCTTCTCTCTTGAATCTCTCTCTCTCTCTCTCTCTCTCTCTCTCTCTCTCTCTCTCTCTTATAATCGTGAATTTAAACGTACGGCTTTTGAAATCGGATATGCCAGATATTTTCTCTTGCGGCGTTGCGGTGCCTGGTTTGAAAGAGGGGAGCGGGGGAGTTTAGGAGAGAAGAGCAAAAGGTGGTGGCGGTGGTGGTGGTGGTGGTGATGATGGTGTTGGAGGAGGCAGAGAAGTAGAAGGAGGAGGAAAAGGAGGATGAGAAGGAAGTAGAGAAGAAGGAGGAGGAGGAGAATACTCGAAGGGGGATGCAAGAGAGGGCCCATCGTCTCAGTTACAATTTGTGTTCGCACTTAAAAGAAACATTACCTGCTGAGACCCGCTCGAGGATAGCGCGGACGCCTCTTGTGTGGTCCTACGTAACATCCTCGACCGTATCTCGAATCGTTCGTTACCGATTCGATTGGTGGTGGTGGTGGTGTGTTCCATCCGCACGGTACGCCCTTTTTCTCGAAATAATCGACAAAACTTTTGGTGTTCCACCCCGAACCACACCTCTAACAATTTAAAATTGCTCTTCTTCCTTTCCTTCCCACCCACTCACCCACCCTCCCTCCCTCCCTCCCTTCCTGCCTCCCTACCTTCCTTACCCTTTTTTGGACGATAGCGCGGCTTAATTATATTGATCGAAACGAATCAAGTAAGAATGAAGTGACGGAAAAAGAAAAAAAAAAAAAAGAAATCAAAGAGAAACGAAATCTCGATCGAATCATTTATTTATTACGGCAGATAGATAATAGTCATATAATACGATTTTGTCTAATTCGATCGAAATGCCGTTCGCGCGGGTTCTCACGTATTTTTCTTTTTTTTTGTTTCTTTTTTAGAGAGTTCTTCGAAAAAAAAAAAAAAAAGAAAAAAGGAAAGGAAAGCAATAAAAGCGAGCGACGGAGTCGTTGGAATTCTATTTCGATCCGTTCCCTTTCCTCCTTCCTTCATCCGGATCAGAACGGCCATTTGACTTGCGCAAGGTGGTTATCTTTTCGGGTCCGGGACCGCGTACACGTACCATCGCTCTCGTGGAACCTTTTCCACGAAATTAACAGAGAGTCGTAAATGAGGACATCGGGACTCTCGAAACGTTCGGATAACTAATGGCGATTCCGACATAGAGCTCCCTATCCGTATAATTTTGTAACTTTCCTGAGATCGTTCTCGGACTAGCAGTGATTCTCAAATTGCTTTTGTCGAATTTTCATCGTAAGAAATTACACGTAGGTAATATTATCGATCGATCGATCAATAATGCGTTAACGATATGTTAAGGCGATATTCGATCGTCGCCGTTGTTAACATAAATGCGAAACGTAATACGATCTAATGATTGTCCAACGATCATCATTGTAATTCTTTTACGTTGTTGCGTCCCGTTGAAGAAGAAGGATAAGAAGAAGAAAGAAAAGAAGGAAAGGAAAAAAAAAACACAACAATAGAACGAACGTATCGTTCTTCTTTACTTTCGATCGATCGATATCATCGAACGTTCTCGCTCACGCTATGCTTTTCGTAAGATCCCTCCTCGGCCCTATGGATCTTTATGGTTAGCACTTTTAACGACCGGCTAGGTTCACGATTCGCGATCCGACGATCTCGATCTCGCGATATCGGGCAACCGTGCAACCGATTCGGATGCATAAACGGAGTTATTCGGGATGCTGGAATTCCACGAGAAACTCGAACTCTCCGGGATGCAAGGCTCCGACGGAATCTCGTTTGCGAAATCGACGACGGTGTGTACTTTATTTCGTATCGTTGAAAAAGAAAAAAAGATAAATAAAAAAAAAAGAAGAAGAAGAAGAAGAAGAAGAGAAAAAAGAAGGAAAGAGAGAGAGAGAGAGAGAGAGAGAGAGAGAGAGGCTTCGATGATAGTCCTACCCATTAAAACGAAGAGTCTACTTTACGAAAGGAACGACCTATTCGTTAGCATTAATGTTCTCTCGATTTTGAAACGCGTTCAGCCATATCGTAGAGAGAGAGAGAGAGAGAGAGAGAGAGAGAGAGAGAGAGAGAGAAGAAAGAAAGCGTTTCTTTTTAAAAATTCATCTTAATTTAAAAATCTTAATCGCTCTATACGTGTGTCTGCTTAATTTATAAGTAACGTTATCGGTAATGAGCCTATATACATACACGATATGAACCTATATACACATATGATGAATATACATACACACATACGTACATACATATATACATACACATATGAACACGATCGTATGTAAGTGTCCATGAACATTTATATGTAATCGATGGTATTTCAGGTGACCATAAGAAAGATTCCGTTCCCTTGTGGTGTCAGGAGAGATTACATAAAAGAGAAAGAAAAAAGAAGAAGAGAGAAAGGGAAAAGAAAACAACGACGACAACGACAAGAAGGAATGACGAAAGAAGAAAAGGGAAAAGAGGAGAAACAAAAGTGAATAAAAAGAAAATATATATATATAAAAATAATAAAAACAAAAAAAAGTAGAGAGAAAAAAAGAAAGAAGAAAATAAGAGAACGTTAAGGGGAAACCGTAACGCGGGTCGTAGAGATAAGACTTAGCTCGAACATCGTTGAAGCACGCGTTGACGTCGTACGAGAGATGTACTTACAATAAGAGCTCATTTTGAACGACCTCAAGAACGTTCGGAGGTGTCGAGTTTATTGTTGAAATAAATAAAACCGTGGAGAAGAAGGAGAATTTCGGCAAGGAGGAGAGTTGCTCTCGCTGCGTTAAAACGCCTTCGCATTTTAAAACAGAATCGGTAGTGGGGAACCTAAGGAGAAACAGTGAGAGAGAGAGAGAGAGAGAGAGAGAGAGAGAGAGAGAGAGAGTCTTTTTGGATAAGAGAAGAAATTGATGGCAACATAACGGAGAGCGAAATCGCAAGCGTAATTACTTCAGACGAACGACGGATGATTCGCGAATCTTAATAGCTGGATATATATATATATATATATATATATATCAAGGATATGGTAGACATTTAATATCTTCATGGTAGCCATCGTATTACCGAACGAATATTTGTCGCGATTTGTTCGCGGTGGTCCCTTATGAAACTTTTCTTCGTTTCGACTTCTAGTCTTACTTCGACGACGACGACGAAGAAGAAGAAGAAGAAGAAGAAGAAAAAGAGAAAAGATAAACGAGAGGTACGAAAAAGTGAAAAAAAGGACAAAAGAATAAATAAATAAAAATAAAATGAATAAATAAAAGTACGTAAAACCGTACGATCCTCTATAGTTTCGTCTCTTTAACGACGATATAAAATGCGCGCGCAAAAAAAAAATAACAACAATATTATATCCGTGCATTTTATTTAGCATTAATTATCGAGAAAGAAAGAAAGAAAGAAAGAAAGAAAGAAAGGAAAAAAAATGAATCGTCTATTAAGAGAGACGTGATATCGATTTGATCTACGTTATATATCTCCAAACGATTATTGCGCGTTACTCTCGGTTTCTTTAATTTTACGTTGCACGTAATACCTAATAACTTTCGATCAAGCTCGTTGAATAACATCCTCACGTATTAACTCGGAACCAAACATTATTTAACCAACGTAGAGAAGTGGATGGACAATTTCGTTATCTCGGATTGCTTACGGAAAATACGAGACGTTAGAGCGTTAAAAAAAAAAAAAAAAAAGAAGAAACGTCCTCCGAAATGAGCGTCCTCCGCCTTATTCGCCGTCGCCGTCGACATTCGGTCGCTTTCGAAATCGAATTATTTATCCGTCGTAGTCGTGCGATATTGGAACGAGCGATCGTAAAATCCGAAAGTCGCCTGATGGATCTTAAAGTTCTCATCCGTTGATGGTGTTAGTTAGCGACGATGGGTAGGTTTACACACTGTATTAGTACGTCCTGTGCCGTATTGGTATTGGTCTTGGCGTTGGGATAGCGTTGGCGTTAGTGTTGGTGATGACGATGGCGGTGCACTCGACTCCACGATTCGGATAAGAATTGAAATTGATGAGGGAATAACGGCTCTAAATCGCGACCGAATCGAGTATAATTAGGGTGAGCTCGAGCACGAGAGGCCACGGTTGTAGGAGGATGGTACGTCCAAAAGCATCTTCCTCGTATCCACCTCGTATCCGCCTCCCCCCACCCCATCCCTTTTCAACCATCGTTCCTTGTCCGAATCGAACCCTAAAGTGCACGCGCACGTTTTAAAGTAAGCTACCGAGATATCGTTCCACGTGTTAAAGTACCTAAGATTAATAGCGAAATTATACCATTAACACGTTCGTTACCATCGTTCATTTGGGAGACCTTAACGTCCAGGAATTTACTATCGGTCTGATTATATATTACGGTCGTTTAAAAATAAGAGAGGAACGAGACCGTGGCGCCAGTGGGTTGGAGGGGTAGATGAGAGTGGGGGAGGAAAGAGAAAACAAAGAAAAAGGAAAAGAAAAGAAGAAGAAGAAGGAAATTCTCTCTCTTTCTCTCTCTCTCTCTCTCTCTCTCTCTCTCTCTCTCTCTCTCTCTCTCTCTCTCTCTCTCTCTCTCTCGAGTTTCACTACCCGTTACGCCATACGTTTGAACGATGAATCTTATGAAATCATATCTTCTCCTCTTGATCATCCCGCTGTGGATCATGAAATCTCCTCGAAAGCGATTCCAAGCCGAGTCGAGTTTCATGACTTTTCGCGGTGCTTCTTTATCGGCGTAGATTCCGATCGAAGAAGCAAAACCGACGGAAAAACTTACGATTTCTCTCGGTTTTTAGCCTTCCCACCGTGTATGAGCTCTCCCTAAAACGATACGATCTTAACGTCTCAATTATTAACGCAATTTCGGCGTTGTATCTCGCGTTGATTGAGCTCGTGAGATACGACCGAACGATCGTTTTTCGTATACGTGTATGAATCTACCTTTACATACACACGTATGCACGCATACACACACACACACACACACACAAACATATGAGAAAGAGAGAGAAAGATTACGGCACATTTCGTAGATCGAACGTATACTTCTCGCGTTACATTAAACACGAGAGCGTTTAAATTTTATACTCGCGATATTTCGCGAGCTGTACGTTCTGACTTTCCACCGTTGGTTCTTATCATTTGACGTATCGAGAAACGTGAATGAAACGATGGAAGTACAGAAGGAACGAAAGTCGGAAAAAGAAAGTCGACGGGAGAGGTGGCGATATTACAACGGTGAAAAATAATACGATGATAGATATTTTACTCGCTGAGTACTTGATACGCGGAACGACATTTTACCATGGGATGGGTTTTAATGGCGGTTAATTAAATAACGCAGTCGTGTTGCATTGGATGTTATATATTTATTTGCATTTTTATTTATTTATTTTATTTATTCGAAAAGAAAACTCGTCGTATTTACCGCGTCGGGCAGATTAAGAGAGACTGAAATAAAAATTGAAAAATCGACGGAGAGGTTTGAATTTTATCTGATAAAAGATAATACAAGATTGGTACTCGCTTGTTCGAGTAAATAAGTGTATGAAACGACATTATTCCATGATGGTATTCTAATGATTATTAAATAACACTAACGTGTATCAGATATATATTTTTGTGAAAATAAAGTCTATCGCATTTTTATTTTCCATTTATTTATTTATTTTCTTTCTTAAATTTAGAAACAAAACTCGTCATATTTTTTCTATCGTTGTATAGATCAACAAAAAACGAGAAAAAAAAAAAGCAAGAATCGTTAAGCACAAAACCTCGAATATATTTTTGATCGAGCAAACGATCAAATCAAATCATCGACAAAAGAGGAAGCCTCGCATAATATTTTTTTTTCCTCTCTCCCATCGAACGAATTATACAAAGGTAAATAGATAAAATATATTGGCGAAGATGGTAATACGAGATATTTCCTTTCTTATTTCTTTAATTTTTTTTTCTTTTTTCATGTTCCTCTTCCTTCCGAAGGAAAAGGTCGATGAAGACTTTTAAAATGGGGATGGATCGCGTGTAATAGGAAAGTTAAGGTCAAAGGTTCGCCTCCAATTCCTACGGCACACCGCCTGCTTTTTCCCTATCCCTTTTTCTCATCCCCACTCCCAATCCCTAAGAGAGATCTCCCTCCCTCGTTTAACAGAACAGCCGTTGATCTTCTCGAAGCGTTGAAACGAAGGGGAGGACACGCTTTGTCGGCGCGAACGGTTCTCGCACTCTCGATTCGCTTTTCGTCGCCGCGATGGAAACGCGTCGGACGGGGAGGAAGCGTGCACGCGCGTATATACTAGGTATTCTGCTCCGAGTGCAACGATGAGAAAGAGAGAAAGAGAAAAGGAGAGAGAGAGAGAGAGAGAGAGAGAGAGAGAGAGAGAGAGAGAAAGAAAGACCTGCGTCGGCTTGCTGTCGGTACTTATACCGTCTCACTGGCTGGCAACGCGCGTCCAATTACCGACGGGACCGGCGTGTAATACGAGCTTTAATGTCCAGAGGCAGCGGCTTATTAGTCGGTGGAACGAAGAACAGAGAAAAGAGAAGAAGAGTGGTTGTAGGTTGAAGGAGGACGGAGCGAGGAAGAGAAAGAAGCGAACGAACGAATAGACCTGACGGGGAGGAATATCGTTTTGTTCTTTCTTTCTTTCTTTCTTTCCTTCTTTTTTTTTTTCTTCTTTTTTATATATATGTATATATATTTTTTTTTTCTTGTACTTTTTTTTGCTCTGCTTTGGTTTGCTTCGTTTCGCTTCTTTTGTTTTCGTTTCGTTTCGTTTCTTCTCTTTTCTTTTTTTTTTTTTTTTTTAATTTTATTTTTATTTTTCGTTGCAACAATCATATGTGTCCGATTTAGTGTGTAGAAGAAGATAAGTGAAGTAAGTTGGAAGTAATGTAAAGGTAGAGATAAATAGAGTGGTGGGATGAAAAAAGGACAGATAGAGAGAGAAAGAGAAAGAGAGAGAGAGAGAGAGAGACTAGATGAAGAGATATTTATAACACTTGAGAGGAATAGAAAAAGACAAAGAAAGAGAGAGAGAGAGAGAGAGAGAGAGAGAGAGAGAGAGAGAGAGAGAAGTTCAGTATGATCCTTCAGAGGTGAGATGAAAAATACAAGAGTTAGATAAAGAAAACCGATTGTTATCATGATGATAGGAGAATAAGTTGGCGGCAAGGATAGACAGAGAAGAGAGAAAAGTAAAACATAAATAAAAGAAAAAAAAGAAGAGTGTGAGAGAGAGAGAGAGAGAGAGAGAGAGATCTATGGAACCGCTACTAGTTTTTCTTGGCAACGCTACTGTTGCGGCGGTCTCGATCTGACGCGATCGTCGCGGCGGCGATCGGTATACCTTCTTTTCCGGCTTCGATTATCGATCGTGTTCGATGCCGACGACGACGACAACGTAAACGACAACGACGAGAAGGACAACGGACGTCGATCAGAAGGAAGTAGACAAGGAAAGTTCTAAGGAGCAATGTCAGGGTAGCCGCCGCTGCCGCCGCCTCTCTTTAGGCGCATCTTTTATCTGAACGCATGCCGCTCTTCTCGTGCGAACCTTCTTTATCGCCTAATAAATTGCGAGCTACGTTTGCCGTGGCAACGCAACCACGTGCGACCGATCGATCATTCCGAATATAACGTTTGAAATTTATGGGATTTCCAGTATTTAGTCGTAGTACTTAAGTCGTTGATCTTTCTTTTCTTTGCTTTTATCTTTTCATTTATTTATCGTTCTTTCTTTCTTTTTTTTTTTTTTTTTTTTTTATTGTCGTACCGAGAAACAAAACGATTAGAAGTCGATTCGCATTATTGTCGTACGATTCGTTTTAATCATTGCGTATGACGTTGTAACTTGGACGATTTAGTAGTACTTAGTTTTATTGTAGATCGTAGATATTATATTATTTTGTATTTTATTTTTGTACTTATAAACTATCCTCGTTTTGAAGCTGATCGTATTATTGTTAAATGATACGTTTCAAGATTCGTGTTCGATTAATGGGATTATTTAAATCGTTTTAATCATTGCATATGACGTTGAAATTTATGCGATTTGTAATAATTAGTTGTAGCATATGTCGTAGGTCATTATTTTTTTCTTTCTTTTTTTTTTTTGTTTAGTTATTTATTTATTTTTTTATTTTTTTATTTTTTTATTCTTTTACCGAGAAACGGTAAGGAATTGATAACATTATTATTAGATGACTTGTTTCATGATCGTGCTCGATTAATGCGATTATTTAAATCGTTTTAATCATTGCATATGACGTTGAAATTTATGCGATCTCTTATAATTAGTTGTAGCATGCGTCGTAGATTATTATTTTTTTTTCTCTTTTCCTTTATTTTTTGTTTATTTTATTCTTATTTTTTTTTTTTTTTTTTACCGAGAAACTAATCACTAAGGCGTTAATCACATTATTGTTAGATGAGTTGTTTCAAGATTCGTGTTCGATTAATGCGATTATATAAATCGTTTTAATCATTGCATATGACATTGAAATTTATGCGATTTGTAATAATTACTTGCAGCATGCGTCACAATTATTATTATTTTTTTTTTATTCTTGTACCGAGAAACCAATCACTTAGGAGTCAATCAGACTATTATTATTAAATTATTTTGTTTTAAGATCGTATCCGATTGAAGCCGTTATTCATCCGTTAGATGACTTTGTTTTAAGATCATGTTCGATTAATGCAAATATTTTCAATCGCATAAATAACAACTCCAAGAAGAAACTAACTTAAGAAGTAAGTTTATCACTGACAAAATTTTAGGAGTTTAAGTTGATACAAAAAAAAAAAAAAAAGAGAAACAAAAAGAAAAAAAAAAGGAGTGATACATATTTTTAATCGATTGTTCATGAAGAAAAAAAAGAAAGAAAATTTATAAATGATAATCGAGTCGACAAATTTTCTCGAATGATTCGTGAAGAATTCAGAAATTTCTTCGGCATCGCGCCAACTCTCTCTCTCTCTCTCTCTCTCTCTCTCTCTCTTTTTATTTCCTCTTCTCTTCCTTTCTCTTCCACTATAGACGATTCACCGCGAGTATATATATATATATATATATATATATATATATATATATATATATATATATATATTGTGTATGTGTATACCCAAGTACGTGAGTGGCGGCATATGGGGAGCGTCGATCCGCTAAATATTACATCGCGGCTGATTCGTATCGTCGCTGGCCGTGCGCCACGACTTACGAGTTCCCTTTCGAGCGACGATCCAAATCGATTTATATGAAACAGCTTGACCGATGTATCGGCCAAGTGTACGTACACCCTCGTCCAATACGAGAACATTTGCCAGATCGTTTTGATTTATCGTTTCAACAGAAAGAGAAAGAGGGAGAGATAGAGAAAGAGAATATAAAGGAGTTAGTCGTAAGTTGAACGTGTATAGAATCTAAAAGGCTTCCTATTCGAGAACGTTTGTACTTACATATTACATTCTTAGAAAGTAATAAAAAAAATAATTAAATTTTCTTAAAGTAATTTCTAAAAAGTTCTTTCCGAGCTTCCCATTCGAGAACGTTTGTACTTACAATATAACATTCTTCGAAAGTAAACAAAAAAGAAATAAATAATTATATTATCTCAAAGAAGTTTCTAAAATGTACTTTCCGAGCTTCCCATTCGAGAACGTTTGTACTTACAATATAACATTTTTCGAAAGTAAAGAAAAAAGAAATAAATAATTATATTATCTCAAAGAAGTTTCTAAAATGTACTTTCCGAGCTTCCCATTCGAGAACGTTTGTACTTACAATATAACATTCTTCGAAAATAAACAAAACAGAAATAAATAATTATATTTTCTTGAAGGAGTTTCTAAAAAGTTCTTTTCGAACTACTTATTCGAGAACGTTTGTATTTACAATATAACATTCTTCGATATTAACAAAGTAAGTAAATAATTACATTTTCTAAATGGATTTTTACAAAAATTTTTTTTTTGAGTTTCCTATTGTAGAACGTTTATACTTACAATATAACATTCTTCAAAAGTAATAAATAAATAAAAAAATAAATAAATAAACGATTAAATTTTCTTAAAGGAGTTTCTAAAAAGTTCTTTTCGAGCTTCCTATTCGTGAACGTTTGTATAATACTTACATCTTCGATAGTAATAAATAAATAAATAAATAAATAAATAAATAAATAATCAAATTTTCTTAACGTAGTTTCCAAAAAGATTCTTTTTTAGAAAACAGACAAATAATTACAAATATTGTATTACAAATTATATAAAACATTATTTATAGACATGACAATAATATAATCTGGTTGGATATAATCCTGTTAAATCACTCGTGTGTACGCGAGTGAAAGAAGAAAAAGAAAAAGAAAAACGAGGGAAGAACAAAACTACTAATCGTTAAATATAATTTTTTAATATGAAAATTAGTTCCCGATCTAGTTACGTACGATGTAAGATGTACCTACATGAAATATCACCGACGTAACTAATCGTTTCATTTCTCGTTAGTATAGAAAGCATCGAGTGAGTGTGTAGTCGTTAAGAAGAGTAGAGGAAGAAAAGGAAAAAGAAGAAAAAGAGGATGAAGAAGAAGAAGTAGAAGTAGAAGTAGAAGTAGAAGAGGGTCCGAAGCGTGTACACACTTTGATCGCGCATTTGCATTCGCACGCTTTAACCGTTGTCGAGCCGTGACGAAGCATTTTGCGTGACATCCAAAGGCGACGTGTTTCTTCTAAGTAGCTCGACTTGTTAGCGATGGAACTTGTGCAAAGTCGTGTCGTCGATAAGGAATATTATATTTCCATACAGAACGTCGAACAGAAAAAGAGAGAGAGAGAGAGAGAGAGAGAGAGAAAGGGAGGGAGAATGTACGTAACCTAACTGCTTTGAATTTGCAGCACCGACGATGGTTAGATTTACCACGACGACTTTCGGATTATATTGTAATCGTGATCATAACGACACGTTGCTCCCCGTTTGACGAAACAAACTTTTTGCTTCCGTTCTTGTAAAAGAGGTAGAGGAAACGAAAAAAAAAAAAAAAGGAAAGAAAGACAGAAAGAAAGAAAGAGAAAAAAGAAATACAAGAAAAAGATATAGTCGTTCTAACGTAGAAATGGTATACGTATTTACGTACAAAGTCGAAGTAAGTGCATAAGTGAGTGAGTAAAGTAAGTATAATAAGTATCGTTTCGCGGCACGATCGAGAAAATACTTGGGGAAGCATCGAATATGTGTTGTTGTTCACGGTAAAACGGGGTATATGTCAGGTATAATCTGATGTAACGATGAAAAATTCTTACTCTCTGTCTGTCTGTCTGTCTGTCTCTCTCTCTCTCTCTCTCTCTCTCTCTCTCTCTCTCTCTCTCTCTTGAAAATGGTAAGTTAAAGAAATGAGAGAGAGAAAGAGAGAACGAACTCTCGCACAAGTATATCTCATACACCGTAAACCATAGATAGAAGTTAGCGTTCACGGGGTTCGTCTAGTTCGTGACCACCGTATCGTTCCAGGGATTTAATTCACGTCTCTCCGGCCTTGCCAGATTCGCGCTTGATCTCGTCTTGCAAGAGGCACCGTTTCTAGGTTTCATTCTCACCGAGAAGAAAGAGAAAGAGAAAGAGAAAGAGAAAGAGAAAGAGAAAGAGAAAGAGAAAGAAGATCGCAAGAGAGAAAGAGAAAGAGAGATAAAGAAAAGAAACAGAGAGAGAAAAAGAGAGAGAGAGAGTCGAGGAGGAGGCATTATCTCGTAGAGCCCACCCGTTAAGAAACGAATATGCGCTCGACCGCGGTCCGATTTGCATCTGGCGCTTGTTAGCCGAGTGTAGTAGTCGAGAGCGATTTTCTTAGAGCCATGAAAAATCGATCTAATCTTCGTTGGGTACCTTCCTCGCGTTTGTCGGATCACCATCTGCCAGGCAATGTTACGACACCCTGTTCCTTCTCTCTCTCTCTCTTTCTCTTTTTCTCTTTCTTTGTCTTTCTCATAAACACTTTTAAACGCGATTGAAATACTGAACGAGACAAAACGATCGATAACTATATTTTAATGTAACGCAGATGTGTTAAAAAAAAAAAAAAAAAAAAAAAAAAAAAGATAAATAAAAAGAAGAAAAGAAAAAAAGGAACGGAAAGAGATTTTCAACGAAGACGTCGATCGAAGGATGAAAAGAAAAATGACAAAGATACGAAAGGGAGCGAAAGGGCAAACAGTCAAACTGAATAATTTCATTCGATTTTGATGAAATTATCTGTTCTTTCGTTTTTCTTTTTCTTTTTATATCATATACGATTCCTCGCCTTCCCACACAAGACGTAAAGGAAAAAAGAAAGAGATAGATAGATAGATTGAGAGAGAGGGGGGGAGAGATAGATAGAGAAAGATTATATAACATTCGATTCTACCGTAATCGACGATGTTTCGTCGTTCATTGTAAATGGTTCTTCTTCTACTTCTTCTTCTTCTTCTTCTTCTTCTTCTTCATCATCATCTTCATCTTCATCTTCTTCTTCTTTTTCTTCTTCTTCTTCTTCATCTTCTTTCGTCGTTCTATAGCGGCCGTTTCTAAATTATCGCTTGGTAGGTAACTTGCTCAAAGGAGTGCGAGCGAGTAAGCTCGCAAATTATTATTTACCGTCGTGATTTACGCAAATCACCGAAGATTTCGAGCCACCAGACACGCGTTTCACCTCTAAACTGCGATTACGTGCTCTTATACTCGCGTGGACGCAAACGTTTCGCAAGTTGGAGCACCGATAGGCGGGGGAGTAGGTAATGGGACGCGACGCTCGATCTTTATTTCCTTTCCTTTCCTTTTCTCTCTCTCTCTCTCTCTCTCTCTCCTTTTCTTCTTTTTCTTTTTCTTTCGATTTAACCAGCGAAAGTAATTTCTGCAGTTTCTTCATTTTCAGGATACACGTACGTTAGTACAGGTATGTATGTATATATAATGCATGCATTTGCTATTTTCGTTAGATCGTCGTGTTTAGCATTAACACCATCGATCGAAAACCATTATTCAAAATTTAAACAAGTGTAAACAATGGTTGCATTACGTCGTTGTCAATTGTAACTTGATTGGACTGTAGAATAGTATACGCTTGATCTATTTTTATTATACATTGACGTATATACCTCTGTAACAATTATAATACTATCCTGATTATAATTTTATAAGGAGGATATATTTTAAAAATCCTGTATTTTTTTTGGCGATTTAATCGAACGAAGTAATTTCTGCAGTTTCTTCATTTTCAGGATGTGTAGAAAAATATATTATATTCAATTTGATATATTATTATAATATATACATAAATATGTTAATATATAAATATTAAACGTATTTATATAAACATATTTATAGTAAACATATTATTATAATATATACATAAATATGTTAATATATAAATATTAAATAATTATTTATTTTTATATATATAGATATAATGCATGCACTTGTTATTTTCGATAGATCTTCGTCTAAAGCATTAACATCATGGATCGGAAATCTTTATTTAAAATTTAAACAAGTAATGTCAATGATTTTACTTCATCATCGTCGATTATAACTTAATTAGATTAGCATACACAATTGATCAATGCTTATTTTATAATACATTGACGTATATACCTATATAACTATCATAAAACTAATCCCGATTATAATTTTATAAGGATAATACATTTTAAAGTTCCTGTTTTTTTTTAATCATTTTCCTTTCCTTTCGATTTAACCAGCGACAGTAATTTCTGCAGTATCTTTATTTTCAAGATGTATATTTTTATCTATATATTATTATAATATAAACATAAAAATATTAATATATAAATATTATATTTTCATGTATTTTTATCTATGTAATACATGCATTTGCTATTTTCGATAGATCTTCGTCTAAAGCATTAACATCATGGATCGAAAATCTTTATTTAAAATTTAAACAAGTAATGTCAATGATTTTACTTCATCATCGTCGATTGTAACTTAATTAGATTAGTATACACAACTGATCAATTTTTATTTTACAATACATTGACTTACATACCTATATAAAAATCATAATACTAATCCCAATTACAATTTTATTTATATGGGTGATACGTTTTTGAAAAATTCGATCCCATAGATAACGTCATTCGCGCATTGTCGTGGAATTTTTTGGAAGATAAAACGAGAAGACAAACAAAAAAGAAAAAAGAGAGAAAAAAGGGAAAAAAAGGAAAGATCGATGGTAGAAGCTCGGATAGATCGATTCGAGGAGTGTTGTCATCGTATCGAGAGATATCACGAGCTCTCGCCCTTTTACCATCGTACGGTAACGGGCGAGGAGAACAACGTGCGAACAGGTCGCGCCGGCGACTCGATGATTACAAATGTAGCGTTGACCCCGGTTGTTTCAGGGTCACGTGAGCGCTCCAAATTATATAGAGCGAGATCTGGGGATAGCCAAGAGCCCGTAGAGGACGTGATGGCCCGATCGTGGCTAGGTCATCAGCCGCATCTCCCAATCGTTCAGCCGCACACATTCATACAACGTATCGAGTATCGATGATCCACCAATCCGGTCGCATCATCCAACAAGCCGTTTCTTCCGCTATCGCAATGTTCCACGACGATAACCGAAGAGATACGATCGAGAGTTTCGTCCACGATCATCGCCGTGAATCATCGTTTCCCTCATCGCAATCGATTTCATCGTTCGCGTGTTAAGAGTAAATTATTCCTACTTAGAGCTGTCTCAGAACGATTTTACAACGATTATCGATCGTTTGCACAATCAAAAGATATATAATATCGTTATTTATTCGTATCATCATCGTTCATCGATGAAGCGAATCGAAAGGTACTGTGTTTATTTAACAAAATTAACGTTATTTCACGGATTAGAATCAACGAGTGTGGGTGAGAATAAATTTAAAGGTATCTCTGTTGCAGCTAGTCTGGAATCCTTGGATCTTTTCAGAGAAAGAAAGAGAGGAAGGAGAGAAAAAGACGGAGGAAGATAGAAAGGGAGAGGGAGAAAGAGAGAGAGAGAGAGAGAGAGAGAGAGAGGACAAACGTGTAAGGAAGGAGAGTCCCTCTTGGCCATCTTGAGAATTCCTTCGAGATGGTAGTCGCTCTATATATATATCAGTTGGACGAGGGACATATTTCGAAGGCGTCCTATTTATTTATTTTATCCGACGGGATGTTGTGTCTGTGAGAAAGAAAGAAAGAGAAAGAGAGAGAGAGAGAGAGAGAGAGAGAAAAGAGAGGAGATTAAATTCTCCCTACATACTGTGGAGCGTAGGGTTAAGTTATGCATCTCGGTCGGTCCCTCCCCCCACTTCTTCTGAAGGTACTTATCTTCGAGGCATCTTCCCGTGTGTGCCCGCAGCGTACCATCTACCTCCCTCTCTCCCTTCCTCCTTCTTCCTCACCCTCTCCTTCTCTCTCTCTCTCTTTCCTTCTTTCTCTCTTTCTCCCTCTCTCTCTCTCTCTCTCTCTCTTTTTTCTCAAAGGGAGAATGCGTCGCGAGAAGGGGGTCGTATCCACATTCGCATCCGTAAATCAAGGATTAAATAAAATAGCCAGCTCGTGTGAGAGTCAAATGAGACCTCTCACCCCTTTTGCCCTAAGCGCAAAAAAGATTGCAACGATCTTTCTCGACTTTTTTAGACACTGATTTGTGTTTGATTGGGCTTCTTCTTCGTATCTTTCTCCTTCTTCTTCTTTTCCTTCCTCTGCCTTCGTTTTTTTTTTGTTTTTTTTTATTTATTTATTTTCATTGTCGTCGTTGTTATTGTCGCCGCTGTCTAGGAAGCAATAACGTGTCGATTTGATATGTGTGTGTGTGTGTGTGTATGTGTGTGTGTACATACATACGCAGGTATTTAAGCAATCGTTAAAGATATTTCGTTCGAATATCCTATCCGTTCGCGCGAATCTTTATCGGGTTACGGATTATACCGGGTTAAGTGATAAATGAAAATAAGATCGAGGGGGTTATGGGAGAGACGTTTCACACGCGGTCGAACCGGCCATATTGAATGTAACATCGCCGTCCCGTTGGACTTAACGCTCACGAGTGGCATGTAAGGACCATTGCTAGAGTAGATACGTGTTGCACTTCCCGAAGCACTATGTTGCAAGTACAGAAGAAGAAGAAGAAAAAGAAGAAGAGAGTTAGTCTCTCTCTCTCTCTCTCTCTCTCTCTCTCTCTCTCTCACTCAATCTTTCTCTTTTTCTCTTTCACTCTCTCCGGCAGCATCGCTTCCGGCGTGATACGAACGAGTGCCACTTGTTCTCACTCCTGCCGTGCGATCGCGACCCTATCGCCGAACTCTCGTGCTAGACTCACGCTTGGATTTTTAAAAAGCCCACCCTCTTGGAACCATAACTTTTCTATATTTACACCTATGGAAACAAGAAGTCCGTAAAGTTCTAAACGACAAAGTTATATTACGAAATCGATAGACAAAAAATATTATCGATAATCCCAACCAATGATTTACATAATGCATATCTATAAAATCTATCCATTTACATTATATGTATATATATATATATATATATATATATATATATATATAATTACATATCGAAAAAAATATTTATATATTATATAAAATTATATTTACATGGTACATATAAAACATGTTCCTTCGCGTTATTCGTCAGATATATTAAAAAAAAAAATAAATAAATAAAATAAATAAATAAATAAATAAATAAATAAGAAAAAAAATAAAATAAAGATTTATAAGAAAGAAGGAAAGAAAGATAAATGAATGAAGTTAGAGATACTGAATCAGAATTTAGAACAAATCGTTAATAGTCTTCCTAGACGAGTTCACTAATCGCGAATAGAGAGGTTTAACGACGTTATTGTATGTCCGTATGCGTTGGCATGAAATAAAGTGTTAGAGCGAGAGGGATGTTGAACGTTCGAGAGGGTTAACGTTGGCGTATCGAGAAAGAGGAGGAAGAAGAGGAGAAATAGGAAGGAAGAAGAAGGAAGAAGAAGAGTAAATGGAGAGGGAACGGGAATTACGAGGACACCTCGTCGTAAAGATGAAGGCGCCTCTGCTCTCTCAGGCTCAACTCGCGAGAGCAACTCGCGCGCTCCCTTCGTCCAAAGAGACGGCCTAACCGTCCAATTGACTCCCGTATATACCGTGGAGGAAGAAGCATGATTCAACCGGATCCGACTACCACCTTCGCTACCGAGACGTCGATTCTCTCGTTCCTCGTGACCCAAACAAACGAACGGACGAATGAACGAACATTACGTACAAACGAACGAAAGAACGTACGAACGAACGAACGAACGAGCGAACGAACGAACAAATTAACCCAATAAATCTTAATTTATTTAATCATTATTATTTAACACGTGTTATGACGTATCGATCGAAAATAATAATATTCATGATTATATTCGACCAGGGAAAAAATAAACAAATTACGTACGGTATAATATCGGGGTTAAAGAGCATCGTACTACACGGTATATATCATTTCGTATTTGATTGAAATATCAGGAAATAGTTGAAAGGATAAAAATGATAATTATTTCGTTATTTACATTATTTACGTTGTATATTATCGACAATATCGTCATTTTGTACAATCGTTTCCGCATTTGCGGCAATCCCTACCCGTACGACGTTCTTATTTCCGTTAAATAAGTCACGAATTTATTGATATGATATTAAAATAACGGGAACGAACGACACGATCGGATTCCACTTGTATTTGATTAAATATCGGGTAATAGAATGGATTATAATCATAAATATTTTTTT
Organism: Dolichovespula sylvestris; assembly: GCA_918808275.2. Taxonomy (NCBI): domain Eukaryota; kingdom Metazoa; phylum Arthropoda; class Insecta; order Hymenoptera; family Vespidae; genus Dolichovespula; species Dolichovespula sylvestris. Next base: position 5,582,003 of record OU964978.1, read on the forward strand.
TTATTTCGACTACTATACTCGTTATTTACTTATTTATTTATGCGTATGTTTTCAGGAGGTGGGTACGGGGGAAAGAGGGAAAATATTAATTACCGATATTTTATTGATACAATCCGTTTCCGCATGAACGGCGATCGCACGCTGACTGCGTTGTTATTTGTTTAAATAATTTCTGAAATATTGAAGCTTTATTGCAACAACAGTTTCACTTGGAAATACTATTATCCCGGTCGCGTCTCATATTAGGCACATTTATTAGGCATGATTTGACATGATTAGGCACCGTTATAGGTGCTGCGTACTAAATGTTGAAAAAAAATGTGAAATTTGTTCAATTAAAAATTGTTAGGAATTTTCGTTGCTTCACGATGGCCTCTCTTAAAGAGATGTTGTTGAGATCGAAGACCGCGAGAATGTAAGAACGCAAAGAATTTCGAAAGCGTTCGGTGTATCGAGAGCGCGCAAATCGGTAATAATTTTTGAGATAGCCTTTCGGTTTCTCGCATCTTCTTTAACGCGAACGAATCTCCATTAGCTTTCACACGAGGATCGGGAGAACTCTTATTGCGAGTTTACAGTGTGTGTGTATGTGTGAGAGACAAACAGAGAGAGAGAGAGAGAGAAAAGAGAGAGAGAGAGAGAGAGAGGGAAGGAGAGATAGATAGAAAGAGAGAGAGAGAGAGAGAGAGAGAGAGAGAGAGAGAGAGAGAGAGAGAGAGAGAGGAGAGATTGTAACAACGTAATCGTCTTACTTGGCCCCGAGGATGATTTCGGAATCGGAATGGTCCTAGTAGTATAATACTCCAAGTAGTTATAATTCGATGATATCCATGTAGTATGGAGTATCCTCTAAAGAGAGAGAGAGAGAGAGAGAGAGAAGGAGAGAGGGATACAAAAAATAAATAAAGAAAAAAAGCGAAAGATAGATAGATAGATAGATAGTGAATTTGGTCGATTACGCTCGAGAATCTTAACTCGTGCGTAGAAACGTATGTATGTACGTAAAATATACTCGACGAAGAAGTTATGCCTCGAGGCTTTCGGTTAGCATCACCATCACCAAATCTACCTTTCCAAGTGTCGAGAAGAGTAAGGTTTAATGGGCATCAAATCCCTCCCTCCCAACCCTCTCTCCCTCCCTTCCATCTTCCCTCCCCAATCTTCCCATCACCCTTCGCTCCCTTCCCCTCCGTTCACCCCAACTTCAACGCTGTGATTCTATCAATCCAAAGCGTTATATATATGTGTGTGTGTGTGTGTGTGTGTGTGTGTGTGTGTGTGTGTGTGTGTGTGTGTGTGTGTGTGTGTGTGTGTGTGTGTGTGTGTGTGTGTGGAAACATACGCAGTGCGAGATCTCGACGATTTACTCTTCTAAACGCACCTATTCGCGAACCACGAGATGCTCCGCAATTGGAGAAAGTCAAACGCAAGATGTTACGCCGTTGTAAGATGCGTATGTGTACGAAAGGTTACGATTATGCCGATATACGTATATCCTCGAGAAAAGAGAGAGAGAGAGAGAGAAAGAGAGAGAGGGAGGGAGGGAGAAAGAGTGTGAGAAATATGGAATGAGACAGAGATGAAGGAAAATAGACGGACGGACGGACAGGCAGACAGACAGACAGACCAATCTGGACAGACAGTAAAGATCGACATCTAGATGGACGTATAGACAGATGGAAAGAGAGAGAGAGAGAGAGAGAGAGAGAGAGAGAGAGAGAGAGAGAGAAACTTGTGAAATCATTGGGAAGATTACTCTCTCATAACTGATTTTCAAATTCGAATAATCTAACTTTTCTATCATTTCATCTGGATCATCTTTAATTGTTAAATCCTTTCTCTCTCTCTCTCTCTCTCTCTCTCTCTCTCTCTCTCTCTATCTCTCTCTCATAATCCAACAATCAACCGTAAACTCGTGCTATCGTTCTCATCATGATTCGAATCATCTTCTTCGTCATCATCGTCGGAACAGCTTCGTATTCCTTTTTACGAAGGAAGCCTTGCGAAAGTTTTCTCAATCGTGAGAGAAGAAATATGACGATTTCGCGCGGGCCCGATCGAATCGAATCGAATCGAATCGACTCGACTCGACTCGACTCGACTCGACTCGACTCGACGCGGTGCGACGCGACGAAGGTTACGTATCCTTCGTGGAATCGTGTTTGTTCATTCGTAAAGATATGAAGATGGAGATGGTGATGGAGGAGGTGAAGGAGGAGGAGGAGGAGGAGGAGGAGAACGATCGGTATCGCTACACCGCGACGATTTCACTGGCAGAAAAATCGACGTCGTTACGCGCAAATCGCTCGTTAATCGTGCCAAACGAGAGCCCCGCTAATTGTACGCGTAATAATGGCAGCTGCCCGGGGCCAGAAGACGCGCCGAATAAAAAACAAGTAGTTCACCTCGTACCTTTCTCTCTGTCTCTTTCTCTCTCTCTCTCTCTCTCTCTCTCTTTTCTCTCTTTTCTCTCCTTTTTTATTTATCTCAATATTTCTTTATTTCTTTCCTTTACTATCTTGTTCCACATCATTTCGGCTCGTCATCGTGTGATCGTACCCCTCGTCGAGAAAGACGAGCCAAAGTTGGCGACGTTACATTTACGGACTGGTTAATTCGATACGTTCCAATAAAGCATGATTTATACATATAGAAATTATTGAGATCGTCGATACGAATTCCGATGAGAATTCATTAATATACCTTACAGTTTCGCAACTACCAAAGTATTATTCCTTCTGGATTATCGTCGTTCATCGAACTCGTACTATATAATATCGATTATCGGATTAATTCGTATTTCTCGATTAATACAAAAGGAACGAAATTCTTTTTTCTTCCCTTTCTTTTCTTTTTATCTTCTCTCTTTTTTTATTTATTTATTTTTTCTTAAAGAATGTCAATCCGTTCCCCACCCAGGAAATTTTTCATTTATATTTCTTACATACGTACATACATGCATACATGCATGCATATATATATGTGTGTGTGTGTGTATACGTACGTACATACGTATCGATATGATCTCGATTCGTTCGAACGTTATAAATTTCGACTGAGCTAACGGAAAAAACAACAAATATATACATATATTTATCTGTCTCTCTGTCTGTCTGTCTGTCTCTCTCTCTCTCTCTCTCTCTCTCTCTCTCTCTCTCTCTCTCTCTCTCTCTCTCTCTCTCTACGACTCTCTCGAACGAGTATAGTCTTCTCTTCTTTCTCGAAGGAAAGCTCAGCTTCCGTGAGCTACCGCGCCTAAAGCGTTCCACGAACTCCTCCGCCGATAATTTCCCCTTTTTTATCGGTGAGATCTACGCCATAAAATGTCTCGGATATTCGCTGGTATCGTCGTAAACCTTCGACGGACGACTCGGTCGTGCAGGTGTAGAGCTCTCGGTCGAGCTCTCTTAAGGTCGAAAATAACGTCGAGTGTCTTGCGACATCGGACGATCCTCTTTAAGCGAAAAAGAGAGAGAGAGAGAGAGAGAGAGAGAGAGAGAGAGAGAGAGAGAGAGGAGAGAAGAAGATTCGCTCGAAAACGAATTCTCTCTCGACGTTACGAAACGCAAAGCGAGTTATCGAAGCTCCTTCTTCGATGTTCAACGTCTGATCGATGATCCAACGACGTTTCTGGAATATCTTTCCCTCCCACTATCCTCTCGATCGCTTGTGAATTACGTGCGTGCATATTTATGAGAGAGTAAAGGAGATAGATAGAGAGAAACTAAAAGAGAAAGAGAGAGAGAGAGATAGAAGGAGAGATCGGTAAGATTCGCTCTCTTTCCTTGGCCGGTCACTCGTTCGAGCTCACGTCCGGTCGTCAAACCGAAATCGGAGACTGTCCTCTTACTCTTCGTACTTTACGAGCCGTAAATTACGCCCGTAATCCACCGACGGACTCGAAGAGTGCCTCGTAAAGCGGCACAATTAAGAATCCCGAACTCCGAACTTCGGAGACAGCACTGGCACGAAACTCGAGAGAGTAAAGAGAGAGAGAGAGAGAGAGAGAGAGAGAGAGAGAGAGAGAGAGAGAGAGAGAGAGAGAGAGAGAGGGATGTAGAAGATGCTCCAAATCGAAATAAAAATTACAAAAAAAGATTGAAGAAACAGAAAGAGAGAGGGAAAAGAAAGAGAGAGAGAGAGAGAGAGAGAGAGAGAGAGAGAGAGAGAAAGAGAGAAAGAGAATGAAGGAATTCTGCTTTTATTAAAGCCAAGAACGTGACGTAAATTTTTGTATACGAATATAATCTTATCGTTTTCACTCGGGAGACTTTCCACGGTACAACTTTTAATATTCCTTTTCGAGAATAATTATTGTAATTATCAATCGCCAATTACGTTCCACTTATCTCGGTGGTATCTATTTAAAAAGCAATCGTAATGTAACCGTCCCGATAAAATTCGTCTAAAATTTAACCTTCTTTCGGCTATTATGAACGAAGTGCCAATAACGTTATTTTACGATAATCATTAATCAAGGTTTAAATTCATTCCACTCAAAAAAAAAAAAAAAGAAGAAAGTTAAAAGAGAAAAGAAAAAACGTTTCATCCCACTCGAGGGAATTTATCGTGGTCGCGCCTATATAACATTATCGGGTGAGAATAATTCTATTTAAAATGAATTAAGTAAAATCCCCGTAAAGTGTGGGATCGATTTAGAGGAGAAAATTATAATGAACTTAATTTAACGAAACGTCGGCGAATCAAATAGATACGAAATATAATGTAGTAACGCAAATACTGAATCTGTTTTTTGCATCGTTATTGTGACCTCAATTGATCCTTAAAAAAAAAAAGGTAAGAAGGAAGGAAAGAAAGAAAGAAAAAAGACGGAAAAAGAGAAAAAAAAGTGAATCCCACGCGCATTAAGAAGGTAAGTACACCCTGTATAGATATACCTGTATGTATATATCTAAATGTGTATACAGTATATATGTGTGTGTGTGTGTGTGTGTGTGTGTATATATATATATATATATATATATATATATATATATATATATATATATATATGCAAGACGATTATACTCGCGCGTATATCAGGCGTGAACGAGAGGGAAGGAGGGTGGCCTCGTTCGGAAGATTCGAATCTAACGGGACGTATACGGCGAAAGATAATGACTACGGTGATAATATCGATATTATTATGGACTGACTCAGGGCCGATGCAAAAAGGGTTAGAGTGGGAGAGGTTCGATGGGAGGGGTTGGGATGTTCGGAGAGGGGAGAAGGGTGAGGGTGAGGTGGGAGGGAGGGAAGTTGGTAGGCTCACTTGCAGACTCTGTTCCAAGTTATATACAATCGAGTCGCGATATTCGAACCGATAGACCCGATGAAATACGGCCGATGATAGTGGCGAAGACACGCGCGAGAAGCCAAGACGAATTATCATCGTCCGGAGTGCGAGTAATTAATTATTCTTACCCATCGAGATTCCATAGATGTATTTTCAAAAGATCCGATTGCGAGAACGTGGAGGAAGAAGAAAAATAAAAAGAAAAAGAAAGAAAGGAAGAAAGAGCAAAAGATTAGTAGATTTGTAAATAAATAAATTAACGCGCTCGGACGATTTATTTCTTTCTTTAGGACGAACGATTCGATTAATTAAATTGATCGGATCGTTGAATAAAGAAAGAAAAAAGAAAGAAAAATATACGAATGATTATTTATATATCTTCACGATTTCGTTTTTATTTTCAAAATACCGCGAGACGCTACGTTACGTTACGTTACTCGTTTTGTATCGAATAATTCGTTCAATTTCATTTACGTTAAGTTAACCTATAAGTTAAGTACTTACCTAGGGAAGTATTTCGTTATGGTTATCTCGAAAATCTTGTATTCATTATTAATTACAGATAGATCGGTTTATATCGATGATGCTTACGTAGAAAAAGGGAACGTTACGTGACTCGATTAAAAAGGGCGAGATACATTTTGGAAAGAATCCCGGAACGAAAACGAACGGACGAAAATGAACGAAAACGAACGGACGAAAATGAACGAAAACGAACGAGAACGAACGAACGAACGAACGAACGAAAACGGATGAACGAAAACGAACGAACGAGAACGAACGAACGAGAACGTACGAAATCGAACGAACGAAGCTGCTCGATCTTTAACGCGACATAAATTCTTGAAGTAGCGAAGAGGCCACACGGTTTTTCGGTATTTCTTACCGAGGTCGAACCACTCGAGAAGAGGACGCCAGCTTGGATTCGGCATGGTCCGGCTTCGGAATGGCTTGGCTTGGCTCGGCTTGGCTCGAGTTGGCTTGGTTTGGTCTGGTCTGGTCTGGTCTGGTCTGATCTCGCCTGGCTTGGCCTGCTCTGCCCTGGCCTGGCCTGGCCTGGCTCGTTATTTAAGGCGATCGTTAAAATTGATTACGAGACTGTCTCTCGCGAGTTGCGTCTCGCTACATCCCACGCAGACTACGGTGACGCGTAAATAATCAACGCTACGGTATCCACCGTGTTACATTAATCAAGAGATAGTCGGATGCTCGCGGCGGCATCCGGAGCATACTACCGGAGAAGATCTGAGAAATCGTCTCTCTCTCTCCCTCTCTCTCTCTCTCTCTCTCTCTCATTCTCTCATTCACTCTCTATCTCTTTCTTCTTCATCCTCTTCGTATCCTTTTCTTGCTCCCCATTTACCATTCATCCAGCCAGTTTCGTGTGTAGTCCTTCATCGTCTCTAAAACGACACTTAATGTCATTACTCTCTTTCTCTTTCTTTCATTCTATATCTGTCTCTCTCACTCTCACTCTCACTTACTCTCTTACTCTTCCATGTTTGTTATTCGTATCAATAGAAACGCGTTGATCTTTCTTGTTATTTCTTACTCTATCTTGCTCTCTCTCTCTCTTTCTGACTGTCTGTCTGTCTCTCTCTCTCTCTCTCTCTCTCTCTCTCTCTCTCTCTCTATCTCTCTCTCTCTCTGTCTCTCTCATCTCGGGTGCTTTCAATTCTCACGTTACAAAATCGAGAGGTCACTCGCACCAGTTTCGCCTTTCACGAGAGAGCGAGAGACTCGCGCGAATTCCCCGTTCTTACCTCTTACCGTTCGAGGAAGCAATGAATCTAAGACGTTTAAAAAGGTTATCGATGAAAATTACCTATCTATAGGCTCGATACGAGAGATATACTTTAGGTGTTATCTCGATAATTGACGATTATCGTACTAATGAGAACGATAACGAGCACGATAGTAGATGGTACGAATCGTTTACATAGGTTTATCTTCCTCTTTCAAAGATCTTGCCAACGAGTTATCGAAGAGTATATCGAGTTGATTTTCAGGAACTCGTTGAGTTACTCGATTACTCCTTAATAAATCGATTAATTCCATCCTGTATATATCTCCTACCGTTAGGTTATACACTTATCTTTCTTCATATATATATATATATGTCTGTGTGTGTGTGTGTGTGTGTGTATCGATAATAGTCTTAATTATTATTATCGTATTAAAAGGAAGGTCTCTAACTGACGCATCGTAGATTTAATAGACTCCCGTAATATCGTCATATGACGCAATATCTATCTAACGTATTGGATTAAAACGAAACGAATTATACTTGGGTAAAGTACGTAGTAAGTACGCATAGAGGAGCTAGAATAGGTACATAAATGCATACATAGATACGCACGTAAGTATTTACGAGTATAATTGAGAGAGAGAGAGAGAGGGTGGGGGGGAGAGAAAAAAAAATAAAAAAGAGAGATAACTTTCCGGTGTTTATAAATTCAACGTAAATAGATGGAAAATGCATTGGGATATCCGTGATCTCACGATTCATCGTGATTTTTGATTTTCTCCACGAGCACTGACACGCTCGAATGAAGTCATTCGGTTATCCCGCATAATCGCGCGTTATAGAAAGAGAAAGAGATAAATAGAAATAGATTGAGAGAGAGAGAGAGAGAGAGAGAGAGAGAGAGAAAATGAGAGAATGAGAAAGAGAGAGAGAGAGAGAGAAGAGAGAGAGCGGCAATTCTCACAGTCGAACGGTTCACCGTCGAGATCGAGAGCCGATCGAATAATTCATACTGATTCGCGTGTGCCTCCGACCGCTGCTGTTTCTATGGTTCGTTCGATTCATGTGTCCTCCTCTCTTATGTACCTTATGTATGTGTATGTATGTATGTATGTATGTATATATCTGTGTAAATATCTATACCACGAAAAGAAAATGCAAAGCACGCCGACGGCGGTCCAATTGATGTCGCACGGAAAAATCGGCTTGCTGCGGCGAAAGTATTATCCGATCTTGGCGATCTTGATCGGACTTTCTTGCCATTGGTTAGTCGATAAGATTCATCGTATTCATGAGTTATGCTCTATCGACTTATGTACGTACTACTTACTTTCTCTTCGTTGTATCGTCTATTTTCGGTATTTTCGAACGGTGATATGTATTTGTCCAAGTCTATCCTATCGTAAAGTTTAACCAATTCGATTTCGTGATATTAATGAATACGATAGAAAAGGAAAACAAAAAAAAAAACACAAAAAAGGGGGAATTAAATTCATGATCCTTTAAATTCAACGCTGTCTAATAATTTGATTGTTTTTTAATTATTAAGAGAACAAATGAAGAAGAATATTGTTAATCGTGATCGTTATTAAAAGAGCTATTATCGCGTAATAACGTAAGAATATATATACACACACACACAAACACACACAAAATTATTATCATTATTTAATCATCATAATTATCGTCATTATTAAATTAGTACTATTTAATCTTTTCTTATGTGGTATATGAGATGCTACAACACAATTAAAAAAAGAAAGACTATTTTCTATAGGTTCGATGATATCTCAATGACCGCATAATTAAAAAAAAAATTTGATGAATTATTATTGCGAATAATATCAGGCATTATTAAGCGATATTAACAGAATCTGAATATAAAATAAGAAGCGATTATTGATTTAAAATTTTAATTTTATTATTTAATTTAAATAGATTGAGCTTGTTAAGTTAAACGGTGACCAAGCAATATAATTATACTCTGTTATGTGTTACGTATTTTCATATATTTCATTGTAAATGTTTAAGCATACAAACTGTTGATTATTAATAAGATTCCTGATAAAAAAAAAAAAAGAGATAGAAAAAAGCCCGAACAGAGATGCATAGCAAATGAAGTCTACTATCGTAAATTCGAATCCTTGATCGTCGTGAGAGCTGCATAATTTCTAAAAATTTTTCCCCTGTTCACCGTAAAATAGCTTATTAATTAAATATGAATAAAAAGAAATGAAGTTGGCAATTTTAAATGTATACACGTGCGATTAAGAGTGAATTAACACTAAAAAAAAAAAAAAAAAAAAAAAAAGAAAAAAAAACAAGAAAAAATTTACAATTCATAAAAGGGATGAATAAATCAAAATTTAAAAATAGCTCCAAAGGTAATGACTGCTAATTAAAGTCCAATTTAGAAAAATAAGTACAGTTGAATGATACAGAGAGGTTTAAATGGCTGCATCTAACGATAAATCACGTGAAAAAGTTTCTAGAAAAAGAACGGATTTTAAATGCAGAACGTGACGTGTGAAAGAGATAGAAAAAGGAGGAAAGAAGATTGAGCAAAGCCAGGAGAGTATGTGTGTGTGAGAGAGAGAGAGAGAGAGAGCAAGTGGACAATGTTATCCCGTACAGAGATCTTGGAATGACCGATGGAGAAGAGATATCGAACGAGAGACACGGCCTCGTAAAGATGAGGGAAATTTATCGCGAGTGCACTTCGATCCCGATCGATCGATCGACTTCTCGTAAGATCGATTTCCGCTCTTCTCGGTTTCGCGACAGGTATGTACATATAGGTATATATAAGAAAAAGAAGAGATAGATCTTTCAAAGATCCTCTTAAAGATTCAACCTGTTACGTCAATGTGAAGAGAGGAGGACTTTGATCGGCAATTAAGTTGACCTTCGAGGAAGAAGCCTACTTTTTTCTTCTTCTTTTTCTTTTCCCCTTTTTCTCTTTCTTTTCTTCTTCTTTTCTTCCATTTTTTTTTTTTTTTTATTATCCTTGTTACAAAAGAAGTAAACATAAATAAATTCGAAAATTAGGAGAAAGTACTAAAAAAAAAAAATAAAAAATAAAAAATAATAAAAAAAAACAAAACACAAGAAAAAGGATGTAATAACTTCTCAAACACGATGCATTATTTAAATCATATTCCTTGCTCCGATGGGTTTTCTTACATATAGAAGAAAACAGAAGAAATAGAAACAGAAATAGAGAAAAAAAAAAAATATCACCGTCGAATTCAAATACGAATTTCGATCGAGTAGGGGGAACTTCGTATATTAGGCTACCATGTAATAGGGAATCACAAAACGAAATTAGTTAAATCGAAATGTTCGTTTCAATCGCCCCGGGGACGGGTTTTAATTTGAATCCGTAAGTTTTTCGTGAATTCCTCACGTGGTTGACGTAATTCAGCGGCTACGGAGAGATATTGAAACGAAGGATCACAGAATATTGTGGTTTAATACTCGCGCCATGGCTATTTCGAATTATTTATGTAATGCATATATTCATTTTTCTTAAATTCTTAACGCAGGTCCAATATAATTCGCATTTATACGAATATAAATTAGACGTACGCGCTTACCAATCCCATCGTCTTTATTTATTTTATCGCGAGGTGGGCAATATAAGCGAGCGTCCAGAAAAGAAAACGGCCAGACCCAATTTCGCCCACCCACGCAAAAGGCGCTCGCGAGCGTCTCGCGCGCGAGCGTTCGAGCGAGCCTCGTAGAAAGTTTCTCCGTTTGTCTTCCGGCGAGTGTGTGTGAGAGAGAGAGAGAGAGAGAGTGAGGGACGAAAAAAAAGGAGAAGATGAAGAAGAAGAGGAAAAAAAAAGAGAGAAACAACAAGAAAATATGACCGGTGTCGTTTCGTCGTTTCGTCGCTCGTACGCAAATCACCCCCTACCTGTGTGTTTCCCTCCGACCCCTCCCCCCCCCCACCTTTCTATCGAAACGACTCTCTCGTTGAATTCATATTTTTTAATTAGCCGCGAAGTTACGGCCACTGTCTCGCCTCGTTCCATATACACGATCGTGCATCATTCCGTTACAGCCGAATGTCTCTTACCAATTTTTTCTTCGTCCTTTTCCCTCTTGGTATGCATCAATTACGTTTATATGGTTTATTCGAATACGATGGATTAAGGAACAGTATGAGAAATTTTATGTATTTGTGTGTGTGTGTGTGTGTGTGTGTGTTTGTTTGTTTGTTTGTTTGTTTGTTTGTGTGTATAGGTAAACGTTTTTTTTATCATTACATGTAATATATTCGAAAGATTAGGCACGTGTAGAATAATCTAAAAATCTTATAGGATATACATACGTACGCGCATACATAAATACGTAAATATAAACGTGTATATTCATAATTTTGTACTTTTTTTTTTAAAGTCCAAAAGTAATCTTTTATAAACACACGCGCTCTCGGATCGATATCGAAATGGAGAATCGAGAAAAGGGAGAAAAAAGTTTCAAGGAAGGAAGAGATCGATCGATGAGCAACGTTCAGAGATAGTTAAGAGAGAGAGAGAGAGAAAGATAGGTAGAGGGGACAAAATCTAAAATTCCAACGTATCGTTGCCGATAAATCAACGACAAATAGAAACGTCGTTTTCTTTAGTTAAACTTCTTACATCTCGTCCCCGGGCCCGAGGATAGCTCGCGCACGCCACGCCACTACGATTATATTCTCTACGATAAAATTTATAGGCGATCGGTGTCACGAATTAAATCATATTGCGCAAGAATGGTACCTTGGAATAAGCCTTATTAGTCTACTATCCTTTTCTTCGTCGTTTTATCTCTGTCCATTTTATCTTTTCCCATCTTTTTTTTTTTCTTTTCTTTTTTCTCTCCTTCTTCTTCTTTTTCTATCCAACTCATTTTATTACGCGTCCACGAGGAAGTCAGTCAGCGATTCTTCTATCATGAATCATAGATTATTTGAAAACGTAAGAGACACGACTTTTTATTATCATTATTACCTCTTTTTTTTCCTTTTTTTATTTCTTCTCCCTGTATTTTATTTTTTTTTTTTGATTTCGTTTCGTTTCGTTTCGTTTCGTTTCGCTCGAAAACTCTCGACGCTCTCTTCTCGTACATACTCGTGCCCATAGCTACGAATAAAAAGCTTTAACACGTCGAAGCTATCGGGCCGGTTAATTAAGACGAATGTTCCGTAAAGTGAGTTCCCGGTTCTTTTAAAAGTCGGCCGAAAAACGAGAGCCACCGAATGCTAATTCGTCGATCCTTACGCGCGATTATGCGCGAGGTTAAGTCTCCTTTCTCGCTCCGAGACGCCGGTATTTTTGCTGGATGGTCAAAAGAAGAAAAGAGAGGTGTTTGGTCCGTTCGTTTACATGATGCAAGAAGGGGGGAATCCGGTCTCGGGTCACTTAAATATATAAAAATACTATAATACACTGTGTAAGTGTCAAACAAAGAGCTCGTTAATTATAACGAATTATCGTTCAATCTCAATTGATTCGTCATCAACGACGACTTACAAAGTTCGAAATCTTAACTTTTTATTTATCTCTCTTTCTCTCTCTCTCTCTACTTCTTTCTTCCTTCTTTTCTTTTCTTTTTTTTTGCATCATCACCTTACTCTCTTCGTCGTTATTAACACGTAATGTGGCCGAGATCGTTCTCACGTGTTTCCGGTCAATCGTAGTAACGTCATGGACTATAATGTATATTGTAAAGTACGAGAAAATATCGTTCGATGGCTCGAAGGAGAAATTAGAAAGGTAAAAAAAAATTTCTCTCTCTCTCTCTCTCTCTCTCTCTCTCTCTCTCTCTCTGCCTGTCTTTTTTTTCTTCTTTTTGTTCTTCTTCTTCTTCTTGTTTTATTCTTTTTCTCCGTGGCAACCCTAAAAGCTTGGCTCGGTAGATTGAGACGACTCTCTACGGCCGAGTATGGTGTTGTTTATGAGGTCGTGCCCGGCTATAGAGTAAGACGTAGCTTATGGGTAGAAGCCGTGGGCTCATTAAGACGTACCGACCGTTCGTTCGTTCGTTCGTTCGTTCGTTCGTTCGTTCGTTCGTTCGTTCGTTCGTTCGTTCGTTCCATCGTACGTTCGTACGTTCGTACGTTCGCGCGAGCTAAAGATTTTATTTTTCCCGACCAAATACGATAGCCAACTCGCAACTGATTATAAACTCAGTGGTGCTCAGGACACGTTTCCTCGGACAGATCTATTCTTTTACCTTACTTACTCGTCCACTCACTCATTCACTCACTCACTCACTCACTCACTTACTTACTTGCTGTCGATGATACGACGAGTTTTTTTTCCGTACCGTGGGAAAATGCCAAGTCACGTTGAACCATAAGCGAATGGAACATCGTTTGGTTTTTATTATTAAAATTAAGTATTAGGTATGCAAGTGAAGTACCTATCACGCGATCGATATAACGCGTGAATCACATGATATACATCCTGCGTGATTAACGTTTCGTGGGAGAGATATTTCTTAGTCATTGTGACTTCACGATATCGTTTGACTTCTTTTTCCATGTTTTATATTTTTTGTTTGTTTCTTTCTTTTCTTCTTTCCATTCGATGTTACCAATTCGAACAGTTATAATCGAAGGGTCTCTTGTGATTACAAAAATTAAATTAATTAATTAATAAATAAATAAATAAATAAATAAACAAATAAAAAAATAAATGAATCAATATATCAATAACGTCAGAAATGATTCAATCGTTTATCGATAATGATAGAAAAGCTTTTATCGGGCATTATCAACCCTTTTCTATTTTACCCGTTATTACCGCGATCCTTTTTCGAGACCAAGCGTGAAAGGTATTTTTCGAAACAAAAAAAAAAGAAAAAGAAAATAAAAGAGAACGGTCAGATATCGCCTGGGACGGCAACAGAGATCATTTCATATTTCATTATTTTTTCTTCTTTTTTATTTATCTATTTTTTTTTATTTTTTTATTTTTTTTTTTTTTAAGAACACAAGAAATACTTATCGAGACGAGAAAAAGCATATATTGAACGATGTGATACGATAGAAGGTCGAACGATTACTATCGGATATTTCACGCTTATGTTCACAAAGGACATGTTATGTACAAGTCCAACTGTATACATACATACATACATGCACCTACCTATATAAACATTTTCACGTGAAATGATAGTAGAAGAGCGAGAACGTAAAATAACGCGAGAGGGTCGTCGTTTATGGCATTAGAAAACGTCATCTCCCTCTCTTTCTCTCTCTTTCTCTCTTTCTATCTCTCTCCATCTCTATCTCTCTTTCGTACCACGGTACAGGTCGCGTGCATCGCCAACTCGAACAGTGGGGTGCAAGCGTGTCCATAAGAAGGAAAGAGACAGATAGATAGATAGAGAAAGAGAGAGAGAGAAAGAGAGAAGGATGTATACGGCGAGAAAGCTAAGTTGTAGAGCGAGAAAGGGCTCGGTGAGATTGAGACGACTTTGGTCGACCTAGTAAGGGGGTAGTTTACGAGGCCATATAGCCCTTGATATTTACAATGATGTCGGACGCGTTTGGTTAAAATCGTAGTGTCGCGACCGCGGCGAGGGCTCCCCACTGGGTTTACGCTCGACGTACATCTTCATATTACATCGGGCAAACCGTAAACATCGTTGCATTGGATGGAGATTTAATTTTCCTCTTTGCGAACGATACCCAGCGAGGCAGCTCCAGTTTCTTCCATCTCTATAATACTCTGTGTATATATACATATATATACATACATACATATATACATACATACATACATACATACATACATACATACATATATATATATATATATATATATATATATATATATATATATATATATATACGTTGTCTCTTCTTTCTTTCTCTCTTCCATTTTTATCGGCTACATGATAATTATATCGCTTAATCGCGTGCGTATCAGATTCTCAAATGTCTCTCTCTCTCTCTCTCTCTCTCTCTCTCTCTCTCTCTCTCTCTCGTTCATTACGTTTAACCATTCCATTCGACCGACGAGAAATTATTTTTCCTTTTTCTTATAGTTCGTTTTAATTGATGAAGCGAATAAAACGATAGGCGTTAAAAGATATTATCGTTACGTCGGTGTTTTAGTAAGTGCACAGTGGATAGAAAGAGAGAGAGAGAGAGAGAGAGAGAGAGAGAGAGAGAGAGAGATGATGATAATTAATTTAAGTCTTGCGAAAAGTGTTCAGGTTTGATGTATTCTAATTTCTTGTTAAGTTATTAGAAACGGGATTTCTTCTCCATTTCATTTTTTTTTGTCTTCCTCCTTATTTTTCTTTTCTCATATTCTTGTTTCTTTTTTTGTTTTTTGTTTTTATCCAACACATTTACATAGAAAATGGTAGTCGGATATTTATCCTTTACCGCATATAGAATGTAATTGTATAAGTACTTATGTAGTATGTAATGGTAAAGTTGGAATGAGTTGAAACGGCGACGATCATCCTTCTACTTACATTTAAGTAACTTTTCTTTATCGTATAAGGCTGTGACACGATCTCGTCTCTCTCTCTCTCTCTCTCTCTCTCTCTCTCTTGGACAACGAACGAACGAACGGTTATAATCTCTCCCGTGGTTTCCTCCCCTCCCCCCACCCTAACGATTGAGAATGTATTTTGTTGATTGAATCTTCAAATCCCGTGGATTGGAATTTCGTACTTTAATGGAAATCGCCTTTACCGATGTACTTTACGAAGACCAAGATGGTGAGGGAAGAGGATAAGAGGTCATTGATTATAATTCGAATCAGACGTCAGAAGAGCGTAACAGAACGGGGACCCCATGCCGTATAATAAAATCTCTTGAAAAGGAGACGAAGTTAAAAAGATAGAAAGAGGTAAATAGAAAAAGAGAGAAAGACAGACAGACAGAGAGAGAGAGAGAGAGAAAGAGAGAGGGAGAGAGAGAGAGAGAGAGAGAGAAAAGAGTCGCAGCATCCGATCGGTGGCCGATCGGTCCAATGCTTTGATCCCGTACCGCAACACTCCCGTCTCCTGAGAGAGGGACTTCGCAAAAAATACGCAAGAACTTCCGCCTCCTTCTAATAGGGAAACCTCGAGATTTACTCGGAATCGAGTATTTACACTGTCCCTGTGCTTTCTCGAAGTATCTTTTCCTCTCTTTTCTCTCTCTCTCTCTCTCTCTTTTTCTTATGCTTCTTCTCCTTCTTCTTCTTCTTCTTCTTCTTCTTCTTCTTCTTCTTCTTCTTCTTCTTCTTCTTCTTCACATGCGACTCTCGTTCGTTTGTCTTCTTGAACGGAGAGCAAGATAGTCTCTCGTGCTCGGTTGCTCGTAAAATCTCCATTCTTTCTTTTAGAAGTTACGTACGTATATATACATATATATACATACATATATATATATATATATATATATATATTGATGTACGTATGTATGTATGTATATTCTTTAGAAATAGATGAGACATATATATATATATATATATATATATATATATATATAATTTATTGCTTACATTATTATAGATAAGATACCCTTTTGTATTACATATCGTTTATGTAAAATACAAAAATTTTATTTAATAAAATATTAATTAATTAAAAAAAAAAGAAAAAGAAAAAGAACCAGAGAAATTTGTCGGGACTCCGATTACTCTTTATCCATGTGTATCCGTGTGTATGTGCGTGTAATATGTATACGCACACATATGTAGCGATGGGATTGATAGAAATGGAAGGATTATGCGATTAGACGGATGGAAAAACGAGATCGCGAGACTACGAGAGCGACCAATGATACCAGGGAGAAAAGGGAGCGTACTAACTTAAGTACTTACTTACTTACTTACTTACTACTTACTTATTTACTTACATTCTTACTTAGTTCGGGTGTACGAGCGAGAGAATGGAAGCGTCTGCAGTACGGGGACGAAGAGATTACCTGCGATCGAAGCGGCATATTTTCTCCGGACGTAAAGTCCAAAGGTAGAGATGTAATTTCATGCAAAGGAGCCGAGACCTCACCGGGATCCGTGTATGGGTACACTATAGAAGTGGTCCATGAGAGAGAAAAAGAAAGAGAAAGATATATATATATATATATATATATATATATATACACATATATATATGTATATAGAAAGAGAGATAGAGAGATAGAGGTAGAGATAGAGATAGACAGACAGTCAGTCAGACAGATAGATAGACAGACATACAGACAGACAGAAAGAAAGAGAGAGAGAGAGAGAGAGAGAGAGAGAGACAAAAAGACTGAAAGAAGAAGAATAAGACGATGAAGTGGGGGTGGGGGGGGGGCTAGAGGAAGGGAGAGCAGGAAGCTGAGTCGGGGTGATGTACATACGTACGGTGAGTACCTGTAGCCTATACCTGTACATCGTGAACGGTAGATCAACGTGGTAGGGATGGGAACAAGCTGCTCGCGCGTGGTATATCGCTACTTTACGAGGAGTATTTGCCGATTTCACCGTGTCACCGGGCCAGACTATCTCTTTCTTCCTTGCTTTCTTTTCTCTTGTTTTTTCTTTATTCTTTTTTTTTTTTTGTTTCATTCTTCCTCTCGGTACCTCTTCTCTTCTTTTTTTTCCCCTTCTTCGGATCGTCTGTCCTTTCTTTTTCTTCTTCTTCTTCTTCTTCTTCCTCCTCCTCCTCCTCCTCCTCCTCCTCCTCCTCCTCCTCCTCTTCTTTTTCTCTCATTTTTTTTTGTACTTAAGTCTACAAAAGAGTAATGCTATCAAGAGTTTTAGAAAGTTCGAGCTTGTTTTGGTTTAATATAAGGTAGCTCGAAATGGGAAGGATTAATCGTGTCGTTCTCTCTCTCTCTCTCTCTCTCTCTCTCTCTCTCTCTCTCTCTCTCTCTCTCTGTCTATCTTTCTCTCCTTTCTCGTTTCATCGGTGATGATAGGTCGGTTTATTTATACTTTTCGAAAATATCAACCGACATTAAAACGCATCATCGTCCCTGCCTATTGTATTTCGTTTTTATTTATTTATTTATTTTTTCTTTTTATTTCCGACCTATCTTTCTTTGTTGTTTATTCTTTGTTTTTTTTTTTTTTTTTTTATATATATTCGAATTTCAAAATTCGATCTCGTACGACAAGGATAATTCTTGAATAGGATTCAATCGATAAAACGTTATTTCGTTGTATGATGATTTAATATTCTCAATAGCAGTTAATGGTAAAGACAGAAATTCTTTATCGAGTACAATTATAATATATTAGATAGATAAGAGATAACGATTGTTAATAATTATTTGTCTCTCTCTTTCTCTCTTATCTTGCATTATCACATATCATCTTATTTTATCATTCATTTTCTTCTATTACGCGCGACGAGTACTACGCCAAAGAGAAAATTCACCGTAAGTCAATCGACTTTAATCACCTGCTACTGATCTGAACTCTCTCGATGAATAGTGGCATAACCCGATAATGCATTAATGAAAACGATCGCTTTCGCGTTTCTTGCGTTCGAATTGATAGTCTGGTATCGTCCTCTTTTTTATTATTATTATTATTATTATTATTATTATTTTGTTTTTACTTAGTCAAGTTATTACATTTCCAAGCCAATAATCGTGATTCTTAAACCGTGCCCAGAAATAAGTAGGTATAAGTCGAGTGAACAAGCATACATAACGTATGATCTTAAATATCATCGTGTAATAATAATAAACGAAATAACCTATATCGATGATGAATGCTTAATTGATAAAATTGTATGATTTAAGATATTTCGTTTATTAATAGAATAAAATATATTGAATAATGAAAGAGATAGAGATAGAACGAAAGAAAGAGAGAAAGGTTCTCGGAGGCTCGAACTCGTTTCATTATCGTCCGGTTCTATCGGAAATCGTGTAATTAATTGTAAGATCTAGTTACACCGAGTATTCACTTTCCTTTAACGCTAACGAAGCTCTTGTCACGAGTAATCTACTCTGGCTGAGTTCTCAGCTTATGGTCGTCGCTAAATGCGAGAGGATGTAAAAAGAGGGACAAAGAGTGTGAGATAGAGAAAGATAAAGAAAGGAAGAAAGAAAGAAAGAAAGAAATAAAGAAAGATAGAGAGAGAGAAAGAGAGAGAGAGAGAGAAAGAGAGGGAGAAGCAGGAACACGAAAGAGGAGGTGGACGAGAGAACGAGGAAGAATGTAAGTACTTCGAACTCTCGACGTAACGGGTAGCAGCGATGTAACCAGATCACGACGGGAGCGAGTTTTCGCTTCGATAAGAAAGAGAGAGAGAGAGAGAGACAGAGAGAGAGAGACAGAGAGAGAGAGAGAGAGAGAGAGAGAGAAAGAATAAGCAAAGGACAAAGAGAGAGAGAGAGAGAGAGAGAGAGAGAGAGAGAGAGAGAGAGACAATGCATCTCGACACGACGACCGTATTACGATTATTAACAATTACAATTGATTTAGCATTGTTCTATACGCGCTAGGAGGACATTATTCAAATTTATTTAAATCTATGCTAACGCCGAGAGGAAACGCAGGGAGGGCTCGTGCTCCATTTAAACCAATGCAAACTGGTTATTGGTTGTCGGTTGAAGAAGGGAAGAGCGGGGGAATATCGTAATAATATTTGAAAGTTTCATGTTATATTAAAATAATCGAGATTGATATATACGTATGTATATATCATTCTTGTCGGACGATACGATTCAAACGTCCTAATTAATCGTATATACCTAATTATGTAATAATCGTATAATATTCAATTGTCCAATGACGGTTCGTTAAATTGACGAAGAAAAGAAGAGAAGTAAAGAAAGAAAAGAATTGTCCTCGAAACGGTTTTTTTTTTTTTTTTCTTAAATTCGATTAAAAACAAGTATTCGCTTATTCACAGTAGTTGATAAATTCGATCGGACAGGG
>OU964978.1:5606926-5649426 GCA_918808275.2 Dolichovespula sylvestris
CACCGACGCGTAATGAGTTCATTTTAAATGCATTGATCTTCGGCTGAGAGAAGAAGAAGAAGAAGAAGAAGAAGAAGAAGAAGAAGAAGAAGAAGAAGAAGAAGAAGAAGAAGAAGAAGAAGAAAGAAAGAAAGAAAGAAAAAGAAGAAGAAGAAGAACCGGGTGTACCTATATGTACCGTGACACCCAAAAGTTACGAAATGTGCGGCTCCTCATTTTACTTGCGACATTGCCGCAAGCAGCGATCGAAGCGACGTAAATCAACGTGCTTATCTCATTGCGACAGAATCTGTTAATTAAACGAAGCGAGGGCATTTAGAAGACGTCGCATTATATCAAATTTATCGAGCAAGCCTATCTCTCTCTCTCTCTCTCTCTCTCTCTCTACATTTTTTTATTTTTCTCTCTTTATCTCTGTATTCTTTTGATCTCTCTCTCCCTCTCTCTCTCTCTTTCTCTTTCTCCCTCTCTCTCTCTCTCTTTCTCTCTCGATCTCTCTCTCTCTCTTTCTCTTTCTCCCTCTCTCTCTCTCTCTTTCTCTCTCGATCTCTCTCTCTCTCTCTTTCTCTCTCGGTCTCTCTCTCTTTCTCTCTCGATCTCTCTCTCTCTCTCTCTTTCTCTCTCGGTCTCTCTCTCTTTCTCTCTCGATCTCTCTCTCTCTCTTTCTCTCTCGGTCTCTCTTTCTCCCTCTCTCTCTCTCTCTCTCTCTCTCTTCAATCTCGTTCTCTCTCTTTATCTATCTCTCAACGTCGGCTAAATACAAATAGCTGTCCGGTGGAGGGTCGAATAAATCGCGTCTTTTAATTTCACCGGATAAGCCATAATTCATCGGATCGTACGACGAAACTCGCGAGAGAGTAGCGACGATTTCCTTATCCTTTCTTTCTTCTTCTCTTAGTATGAGCCCGCGAGGATTGCGAGGAGAAATAATTATGTGTATATATATATATATATATATATATATATATATATATATATACACCACGATTAAATAGGTACTCACTTAGGATTATGCGTTTACCACGTAAAAACGTTATGGATTTTGTTACAAAATAAGGACTCGGATATAATGTACGGCCTAGTCGAAGAAAGTAACAATATTGTTAAATATATATATATATATATATATATATATATATATATATATATATTTTGGTTTGTTCTCGTTATAAACAAAAAAATCATAATATCGAGCTTGCTATCTAAGTGCTTGGTTGATTACGTATTTCGATATTGTAACAAACATAATTCTAAAATAATATTCAGAAAGTCGACGGGTAAAAATGAATCTTAGTTGTAGCATCGAAAATAATACTTTCGCCGTTATGCGATACCCGTAGGGTATCACCTTCCTTTTTGAGATATGCGTCTCATCCGAAGGTGAAGAATTTTTCGGTGCCGCGACAAATTGGAAATTACTCTCCGTAGCGCTCGCGATCTCTTCTCTCGATTGAGATTAATTGATTTTTTTTAACCGGCCCGACGATGGTGCTCTCACCGTAACACCATCGAACGCGAGTGGAGTACCTACTCGCTTCGCCATTTTCGGTTGAAACGCACGATCGGGATCGTGAGAACCGTGACGGAACGGGACGCTAGAGTGCCTCAGGGACGAAGAAGATCTTCTCTTTCGTTACGTCACGCTGAAATACCATCGTACACGCCTATATGTGTGTATGTTTCTTATTGAGGATCGAACAAACGATAACGATAAGGATACCGAATTCGAGCAACTCCTTCCTGTTTTCTTTTTCTTTTTCTTTCTCTTTCTCTTTTCTTTCCTTTCTTTCCTTCTTCTTTTTCTTCACGTCTTTAATTGGACTGCACCGAAATTGGACTCGTCCTCTCTTTCTCTTTCTCTTTCTCTTTATTTTTCTCTTTCTCTTTCTCTTTCTTTATATCTTTCTCTTTCTTTTTCTCTTTCTCTTTCGATCGGAGTGAAAAGAAAAAGCGTCCACGTATTATCGGCCGAACATATCATCTCGCTCGGACGAAGATCGCTTCGATAAATATTCGAGGATAATTGAGTCATCGGGACGATCGAGTCGTCATTATCGCGATCGTAACTCAGTCCGCAATTTCCGGGTAAGAAGATCGACGCGTTCGAAAGCTCCAATGGGGCTCGTGGAAAGGAGAGACGAACGATCGGAATCGAATGATCGAACGTTCCAACGATATATATATATATATATGTGTGTGTGTGTGTGTGTGCTTGTCTGTATATACATATATGTATAAATCGAGTTTATTTGCGACGTCAGACGTCACGTAGAATTATTTCTTCTTCGTCTCCGCGTTCAATCTTCGAAACGGTAGTTAATCATAATAAAAATTTATTTTAGATTTCATTTGAATATACGTCAGCCACGATGATAACGAATAAAAATCGAACGTCTTCCGTTGTTTTCGAATATTTTTCAAACGTCCTAACGATTCGGAATAAAATATAAATAATAAAAGACGATACGTCGAAATAAATCGAAACGAAGCAGAAGTTTCGAGGTATATCTTCTTAATGTCAAATACGATACGTTACCGATCCTGTTTAGTAGCACGATGCTATATATATATATATATATATATATATATATATATATATATATACATATACATACGTAGAGGCACGTAGCAGGGAGGTTGCTCGTAACTCATAGCTCGAGATTATTAAAATTAATACGAGCAGAGGCAGTAGGCAGTACGCGAGCCCGAGCTCGCGCGACCAGATAACGATGGGTTTTCCTTGTAATATGGTCTCTAACGACACTCGAGAAGCGTTTACCTTCATCCATCACGTTTAAATGCCTACGCGCCCTCGGCGCTACTACGGCGACAACCATGTCGATAAATCGACTCGGATTAGATAAGGAATATTTATGCTCTTTAAAATACCCGTGTAATTTCGATCACGGAACTCCAGGGATATCGAGTGACATTCATTTTTATTTCTCTTTTCTTTTCTTTCGTTCCATTTTTTCTATTTTTTTTTTTTTAATTCTTTTTTCTCCTTTGGTTTTATCTTATTTTTATTCTCTCTCTATCTCTCTATCTCTCTCTCTCTCTCTCGTCCCGACGAATAAGGATTTATTCAAGTTTATCACCTTTGAGCTACATCAATATCGATTACAACTATTTACATTTAATTCTAATTCGATAAACAGGAATCTCTAGGAAGTTTAGAAGTGAATATATATATATATGATATTGATTATTATAAATCATGTTCCATAAATTCGTAAGAGTACTGTCGAACTAACGACTGCATTTAATTCAGGAGTAAAATTCAGACTTTTTTTTCCTCATTTCTCTCTCTCTCTCTCTCTTTCTCTAATATATCCACTTGTAATCATTTTGTGATAAATCGAATATAATTCTTCGATTATACGTGAAGAATTCTAATAATAAAACGATTCTTGAAACGAATTACCTACACGTAAACGGTACGGTACTCGCACACATTACTGAATATATACATATCCGGAACACGAAAGAGAGAGAGAGAGAGAGAGAGAGAGAGAGAGAGAGAGAGAGAGAGAGAAATGGCGATTTAAGCGTTGGTCCATTCGGATGACATTAAGGATCCTCTGACTCCCCGTGTTTTCCGTGCTCGTTCAGAGCCGTTAACTTCCTATGTAAATAAACGTTACCATCGTGGTGGTAGTAATAGTAGTAATAGTAATAGTAGCGAGGAGGTTGCTTGCCTGTGCATTATCATACACGGACATCGTGCACCTCCACCTCCTCCTCCTCCTCCTCCTCTTGTTCCTCCTCCTCTTCTTCTTCTTCTTCTTCTTTCTCTTCCTTCACCTCCTTTACTATTACCACAACTTCCTTAACGTAAAAGCAACACCGAGTTTCCCAACTTTCGACGATAGCATTGATTTAACTTAGAGTTGTCCTGTTTTTCGCACCTGCGAGGTACGAAATAGAGAAGAGGAAGAGGAAGTAGTAGTATTAGTAGTGGTAGTAGAAGAAGAAGAAGGAGAAGAAGAAGAAGAAGAAGAGGACAGAAGAAGCGGGAGCGTGTCCCTTCCCACGTAAATGCAGTAAACATTAATTGAAATGTCACTCCGACTGGCGACATTTTCTTCGTGGCATTCACAAGCACGCGCTCGAAATCCCATCGTTTCTACTTCTTCTTCTTCTTCTTCTTCTTCTTCTTCTTCTTTTTCCTTATCCTCATCCTCTTCCTCTTTCACTTCTTCTTTCTTCTTCTCTTTTCATCTCTTTCACCTTCTTTCTTATACTCTTCGTCCAGCGAGCACGCCCGTGTATATCGTACCAACTTCCTGGTGTGTGTACACCTTATTAAACTGAAAATTAACATAGCGTCGAGAGCGATATGGTCAAAAGAGCGTTCGTGGTTCGAGGGCAGGCTAGAGAAGGTGAGAGATAGATAGAGAAAAAAGAAACAAAGAGAGAGAGAGAGAGAGAGAGAGAGAGAGAGAGAAAGAAAGAGAAAAGGAAGGAGAAGAATCGTGCATCGCCAGAGGGAAATTTATCACCATAGAAGCAATTAATGAGATTTTTCTTAAGAGGAACTCTGCACGGACCCGCGACTCACGAGCTCGCTCTCTCGCTCTTCTCCTCCTCCTCTTTCTGGTCACGTCTCTCTCTCTCTCTCTCTCTCTCTCTCTCATTCCCTCTCTTGAGAGAGGATTAAACCAAGCACAGTCTACGCTTTACTCGCGAGAGTCCGTGTAAAGCGGTCGACACGTATCGTGTCGTTGAGAGATATTACCGTTCGCGAATAGAATCCTTTTTCTTTTTCTTGTTAATTTCTCTCTCTCTCTCTCTCTCTCTCTCTCTCTCTCTTCATTTCTCTCTCTTTTCTCTGATTTTTTATCTTCCCTCGGGTACGGAGAATCTCTTGTAAGTTTTTAGTCCTCGAAACGTATATCGACGTTGATACAAAAAAAAAAGGAAAAACATAAATGAAATAACAAATTTTATTATCCCTCCCTCCCCCCCCCCCTTTACACTACCCACGCGTACATAATGAATTTTTTTTTCTCTATGTATCTCGTAATATAAAATATTCAATAATAGGTATATATTTAACATTTGCCTATCATTAACCAGTTTTTAAGTATATACATATATGTATATATATACGTGCACACACACACACACACACACACACACAAAGAGAATATTTTGAGATAAAAATATATTTATAGAATTAATGGATTCCTATGTAACGAAAATTCAATGTGACCATATACAAATATAAATAGATACATGTACACATAGACAGACGAGCGTGCGCTCGCGCGGCCGCGTCTAGTATAAGAAGTAGTCGATTAATTTTCAACGTGTGTGATTAAAGTCCTCTTAAACAAGATAGTAAGATAACATCGAACGGTCAATCTTTCTTTCCTTATACCAAGAGAAGTACGTCTTCTCTTTGACAGAATAATCGGAACGATCTAGGATACTCTTATACAAACTTGAAACGTTTTCGTATATCGCGCGTTAACCTTTCTACGTCATTTATGAGAGTCGTGACCGGCGGAGAGAGGACACGGCGATCTCAGGAATCCTTTATCCGTATCTGAACGCGGTTCAACGTAGTACACGGAAGGGAAAAGGACGCTTAGGAATCGTTAAAATTCCCCGTTTCGTGCCTTTTCTCGTACCTTATCGTCCTATCGCTTCAACATATAAGAGGAAGAAGAAGAAGAAGAAGAAGAAGAAGAAGAAGAAGAGGAGAAGAAAAAAGAAGAAAAAGCAAGAAGTAAGGAGGGAGGATGGGTCGGAGGAAGCCGAAAAAATGATCGAGAACCATGCCTATATGCAACACCATAAGTATATATAGAAACACACACATGTATATACACGTATATATAAATGTATATCTGTATATATATACACAAATATATATATACACACAAATATGTATATATATAGATAGATATATATGTATGATATATACGCATGTATGTATGCCCATAAACAATTATATGTATAACTATAATACAGATAGACATGGTGTCTTGGTACGCAACACCCAATCTTTTCTCTCACTCTCTCTTTCTTTTTTCCTTTTCTTCCTTCCTTCTTTCTTTCATTCTTTCATTCTTTCTTTCTTTCTTTCTTTCTTTCTTTCTTTCTTTCCAAGCTGCCGAGAGAACGAGTTTGACGTTAATTGGCTGTAATTACGGGGCGAACCGCTTAATTAGGTGAACCGGCCACGGCGGAGGCGCCAATTCCGAAATTTATCGATGCGCTCGACGGACTTTGCGCGCGGTGCGATCATCGAGATCATAGAGGGAGGAAACGAGAAAGCAAGAGAAAGAGAAAGAGACAGACAGAGAGAGAGAGAGAGAGAGAGAGAGAGAGAGAGAGGGAGAGAAAGGGAAAGAGAACGAGGGGAGGTGATGAAGGAGGAGAAGAATAATAAAAGAAAGAAGAAGAAAAGAGGTAGAAGGTAGTAGAGTGTGGAGAGTCTCTATCGTATCTCGCGATCTAAGGTAGAAAGAAAGAGCGGCGTTTTAGAAGTACTCTCTCTCTCTCTCTCTCTCTCTCTCTCTCTCTCTCTCTCTGTCGTTAACTCTTTCTTTCTCTCAGCAACCACCGTTGGCGTTAATTAAGCGAGGCCAGAGCTAGAGGGCGTCCTTTCCTGACTAACCATCGACACCTCCATTCTTGCCACCACCATAGGCGAGAACGCATCCGGCGATTCAACAACAGATTTTTGCGAGCTAGAGTCGAGTTTTTTCGAGACAACGACGACGACGACGACGAGTCGCCAGTAGCCATAGTACTATCTACCGACTGGGATCGGAAGCTCTCTTCGCGAAAGAGGGATGGAGGTAGAAAGGTAGCAGGGTGAGAGGGAGAAGTGAGGAGGTTGGTTGATAGGTAGGTGGGTAGAGACGGGGTGAGGGGGGGGGGAAGAGGTGGAGAAGAAGAGGAAGAGGAGGAGGAGGAGGAGGAGGAGGAGGAGGAGGAGGGACGAAAGGGAGGAAAATAGAGAGATGCTTTAAAGGTATCGGCGCGTTCGCGCGAAACCAAGCCATCGGCCGAGTCCTCTTATTCGCTTGGGGAACCCTTGTAACTGAGATAGCCGTATCGGGTTGGATTGATCGCGCGTACCACGCCGCGTGTCCGTGCTATCGGCACCCACTACCGGTTCACGCCGTTCACGCTACTTATGTAGTACAACCAGGCTCCGAGGGCTTTACCGATTCGTCTCCACCCATCCCCTCCCCTCATTTTCTTACGATTATTTGTTCTTTTTTCAGTAAGAAAAACAAAGAGAACGAGAGAGGAGAGAGAGAGAGAGAGGGAGAGGGAGAGAGGGAGAGTGTGGAAGAGTATACATATATCGCAGAATAATTTATTAAAGTCTGTGTAGAATTTATGAAATTTATTTAGTTTCTATTTATTATATAATTCTCAATCCTCTTTGCCCACGATGCGACTCAATAAATTCGTTTATATAAGCATGATCCAATTAATCTGTTTTGTAATGGTTCTTTGTTTATTTTCTCGATTGTTTTTTTTTCTTTTTTTTTTTTTTTTTTTTAATGGCGGGCCTCGAACGTTTATGAATGATGTACGATTTAGATGAAACTGACCAATGCACATTAGAGTCATTGCATATCCGTCGTTTTAAATACACGATCGTTACCGTGATATTATCGTTGACTCGCGATGATATATTTCGCGAATATTGCCTTGGAATATCTCGTACGCGTTAATCGATTCTCTCGTAATCGTTTGATAGATATCGTTTAGCGATTCGTTAGGAAATCTATTTCGCGACAATTCGTAATAACGTTCGAGATAGTTTTGAAATCGTGAAAGGTTCTTCCTATGTCAATGAAATGTTGATTTTACCTTGGATCAGTGTTTTAAAAAAGTCCCTGGAGTTTTTGGATTTGTTCTGTTTCGATCAGAAGCTAAGATAGAATATTACTTAACGAGTGTCCATCTTTCTCTTATAAACGATCTCTTATCTCTTATCTCGATCGATAACGCGTAAAGTAAAGATCCTCGAGATTCATCGATCGCTCGTTAGTCTCCCTATCGTGACATTCAGAGCTGCTACGAAACTCTTCGTAGCAGTCAACCAACAGTCTGCCTGCTTGCGCTTGCCAGCTTGCCTGCCTGACTGCCAGGCAGACAACTTTGGAAAAAAAAAATAGTGAGAAGCCGAGAGGGCTCTCGATAGATCGCGAAACGCGCTGCCGATGGTCGTTGCGTCTACTTCTTCGTCTTCTTCATCTTTTTCTTCATCCTCGTCCTCTTCGTCTTCCTCGTCTTCTACTCGTGGACTCGATGGCCTGGAACTCAGAGACAGATACCGGCTAAATGTCACTGCGAGGTTTGCTTAATCGAAGGATTGGTTCACACGACTCATCTCGTTCCCGATTCCTCGGCCAGCTAACTGGTCTACGATCGATTATCCTCACGCGATCAGAACTGGCGATCCTTTTACCGTCATTTCTGTCCGATCGTTTAAACGAAGATGGAAGAGGAGGAAGAGGAAAGGGAGAAGGGAAAAATCATTGCTGTCCGATGCCATGATATTTTCCAAAGTTATATACATAGTTTCATAATTTCCTCTGTTTTTTTTTCTTTGTTCTTTTTTTCTTACGAAAGTTTCGTCCATTCTCGCGCCATGTGCTTTAGCTATGTCTATCTGTATATACGTAAAAAAAAAAAAACAAAAATATTTAGACTAATATCCCTACGTGTTATCGGGTGTAGGATTTAGTCCTCACTTTTTATATTCATAATAAATTTTCCCTAATTTCCTTCATTTAATACCGTTAAATGACGAAGTTTCTTTTTTTTTTTTAGATCATCGAATAAAAAATAATTTATTTCAGAAGTCAGTCCGATTAACTCCGTGTAACTTTAATGTAAATCGTTGCAACAATGCAATTCTAAACCCAGCAGTAAGGCCGTTAAACGTTCTGCAATGTTTATCCGTATTTATATTTCAATGGAAATTTTAAAAAGCAATTTGTATTATTTCATTAAAAATTTTTCCACTTTTCATTTCATGGAGTTAATCGATTTAGCAAAGTAACGGCACATATATACCTATTCTGATACATATTTTTATTGAGTTTCCTTTTATGCAGAAAATACAATTTATTCGTTGGTACGATATCGTGTCACGTAAGAAAATCTTCAAGCATATTCGTTATTTTTCAATTTGTATACAAATATACATAAATATATATCAAATATAGTATATTTGAATTAAATATACTATAATTAATGTATATATATATATATATATATAATTATATAATTATAATTATAATTAAAAAAAAAATATATATATAATAACATTTTACAATGTGCATCGTTTAATACCAAGAAAGATAATCGAATAAAAATCCAATAATACGTTTAGAAAAAACTGATAATTGATTTATAATCGATGTTATCACAAAGTTATAGAAATACTTTACAATTCTTATACAATGAATACATATATCGAAGTTCTCAGAACGTAGCACGATCTCGAAAGGCTTCCCATAAAGCGTGAACTTCCCACGCGTACTAACGCACGATAATCGTGTCTCTCTCTCTCTCTCTCTCTCTCTCTCTCTCACACACACTCGTAGTTCACAAGCA
Organism: Dolichovespula sylvestris; assembly: GCA_918808275.2. NCBI lineage: Eukaryota > Metazoa > Arthropoda > Insecta > Hymenoptera > Vespidae > Dolichovespula > Dolichovespula sylvestris. Next base: position 5,616,524 of record OU964978.1, read on the forward strand.
TTCGATTCGCTACATTTTCCATTATCGTGCAACTGAGCATCTCTCTTTATCTCTTTTATTTCCTCTCTTCTCTCTCTTTTTATTACTTCTTCTTTCCTTATATCTTTACGAGAGAGAGAGAGAGAGAGAGAGAGAGAGAGAGAGAGAGAGAGAGAGACAGAGACAGAGAGACAGACAGAGCATATCCACGAAAGAGACGAACCGGTACGCGTCGTGTAAAATGTCGGGACGTCATTCGTTTTGACGCTTACAAGACGAGCCAACAAGGAACGTTTCACAGGGACGAGGCCGTTCGACGAGAAGAGAACACGAAAGCCGATCGTAGCCGCCGATCGCGTTGATCGCGATCACATAGGGCGAGTCACCACCGCTCTTACATACATACATACATACATATGTACTTACATGTGATTCACTCTTGTGGTCTTATCTTCGCTTCCAAACGAATAAGAAAAGAAGAGGGAGAAAAAATATCCTCCGTCTTTCTCTTTATATTTCTCTCTCTCTCTCTCTCTCTTTCTCTATCTCTCTCTCTCTCTCTCTCTCTCTCTCTCTCTCTCTCTCTCTTTGTTTATTTTTGTTTTTAATTTGTTTCTTTATTTTATATTTTTTATGAGTTTCTTATCGATGATATTCCTTGTGATATGTCGAATGATCCGAAAGCAGTTTTCGAAATTTCGGACAATACGATATTAATCATGTTAAATCGTATGTCATATGCTTTCGATTGATTTATTTCGTGATTATTAAGTAGAAGAAGATTATGAGATCCTCTCTCTCTCTCCTTCTCTCTCTCTCTCTCTCTCTCTCTCTCTCTCTCTCTTTCACTCCTTTTACTTCATTTTATTTTTTTTCTATGAGTTTCTTCTTGATATTATCTTTTGCTCTACATTGAATAATCTGATAACAAGTAATTTGTGAAGTTTCGGACAATACGATCCTGATTATATTAAATCGTATGTCATATGTTTTTGGTTTGTATATTTTGTTGAGTATAAAGTAGTAGAAGATCTATGGGATCCTCTTTTTCTTTCTCTTTTTTTCATTTTCTCTTCCTCGATCATTTTGTTTTATTTTTGTCTTTGATGAATTTCTTCTGGAAATTTCTCTTGCTCTACGTTGAATTATCTGCAAAACAAGTAATTTGTGCAAATTGTAGCAATATGATTATAATTATATTAACTCGTCCGTCATATACTTTTGGATTATGTGAGTATAAAGTAGCAAAAGATCTGAGACATCCTCTCTTTTTGTCTCTCTCTCTCTCTCTCTCTCTCTCTCTCTCTCATTTTCGCTCCTTTTACTTCGTTTTATTTTTTTATAAGTTTCTTCCTGATATTATCTTTTGTTCTACATTGAATAAACCGAAAACAAGTTATTTTCGAAGTTTTGTGCAATACAATTCTAATTAATTTCATAATACGTTTTCTGAGAGTTTAATATAACAGAAGATCTAAGAGATCCTCTCTCTCCCTCTTTTTATTAACTTTCTTTTCCCCATGAATTTCTTCTCGATATCGTTTTTTGTTGGAATTTGATGAATGATCCGGAAAACAAGTAATTCGTAAAATTTCGGAATCATACGATTCCAGTTAAATCGACTCAACCGTCCCACGGTCGAGTCGTATATACGTAACGTATTTTTGGAAATTCTACAAAATCATAATATCCAAGAGATATCATATATCTCTGTATAAATCTTTCGATTGTGAAAGAAACGATCTCTCTTTCTCATTCTTTCATAATGGATCTGCAACATCATCGTTCTCTCTCGTATGGAAGATGGTGAACTTGGGGATTTTTATCGATAAAGAAGGCACGAAATGGGCCGAGGAAAGTCATCTCGAAATAGAAAGCGAGTTCTCGAGTTCTCTCGACCTATCGAGCATTGTTCCCGTTCGTATAGTTTCTTCGTTTAAAACATAGTTACTACTAACATACGTCGTATGAATGTACGTTTACATACGTACGAATGTATGTATGTATGTATGTATGTATGTATGTATATTTGTATGTATGTTTGTATGTATGTATGTACGTATATAGGTAAATATGCGCGGCGAGGGGGAGTTGTGTGTTACAATTTATTAAATGATCGCGTTGAACGGTCAAGGACCTTATACTCGATCTCGCGGTCTCCTCTCCTCTCTCAGGGCCGTGAAAGTTCCCCGAGAATAAGGAGAGGAGAAGTGCATCATGAGAAAAGTAAGAAGGAGAAGAAGAAGAAGAAGAAGAAGAAGAAGAAGAAGAAGAAGGGAGAGGAAGGAAGGAGAACGGTACGGTCGATGGTTCTCTCGTTCTCTAGCGATCGTCGTTACCGATACGCTTATATCGGATCATCTTCGAGAGGGGCTACCGAATGGATCCTACCGATAATAGAGACCTACGAGAGAATCCACAACGACGTAGACGAGTTTCGAAGAAGATTCCGATCCGATCCGATCCGATCAATACCGATCAGATTCGATCCGATCCGATTCGATTGGATTCGATCCGATTCGATTTAACGAGAAAGGTAGAAAGATTCGGGTTGGTCTCTATGTTTATAAAAGAGAAAAAAAAAACACTCTTTTAGATTCCTCGAACGACTGATTGACAAATATTATATAACCTTGGACTATTTGGACGATATATCATAGAAACATAATGTATTATTCTCGATGAATTATTATTAACGAAATGAATATTGTCTATCTTGTACAATTTTTCTTTTTTCTTTTTTTTTTTTTTTTTTTTTTATATAATAACTGGGTACGATATAACAGGGACAATTTAATGTTTATCGGAAAATGGAATATGCGGAGCTTAGGAATAGCCATGGGACCTTTAGAGTTAACATTGTCCGGTTCGATCTCACGATCTACCCGGCCGATTGTCGAGACACGATCGACCTTGGTAAAAGGCAGGTATAACGCTCTGAGAGTCGAAGCAGTTAGGAATCCCGTAATCCGCGGCATCTTCGCCGTCGAAAGGCGAACCTCCAAGTGTATAGTAGGGGGTGGTGTGTCGTGTTGTTATCCCTGGATCTTCCAATCCAACGATCCAGGCGCTAACAAACCTTAGTGCGAAAAAGGAAGCAGATATCGAAATCGGTAGTCCTTCTTGATCGACTAAATGCCGAGAGAAGTACGACTCTCTCTCTCTCTCTCTCTCTCTCTCTCTCTCTCTCTAATTAATTTTTTTACTCTTCTTCAATCAAGAAAATAGGATGATTGAATTATCGTGAAAGGATTTGTTGACCTTGATGAACTTTCGACTTCATCGACACCGACATCCAGATTTTAATAGGTATTCAATTACATATCCAATCAATTTCGAGTAACATCAACTTTCTCTAATTTCTATTTCGCCGAGGCCGATAGGATATGCTATTTCGAATCTGTTCAATATCGCACACCCGTTAGATCGGCAAAGATCTTTTAGTAGCTCGTGGCTTCGTTCCAAGAGCAATCGAAACTTCGAAGCGCTTCCCTTTTCCATCTTCCGCCTTTAATTTACGTTCTCTGTCTCTCTCTCTCTCTCTCTTTCTCTCTCTTTCTCTCTTTCCCTATCTCTCTCTTTCTCTTATGTAGACCTTTATCGTTATCATTATCGTCACTCCTCGGTTTATTAGAGTCATCACGGTCATTACCGTCCAGACGTTCAATTGTTTCCACGCAATTTTCATCGCTCCCGGTATGCGTTATTCCGTTCGAGGAGTAGAATCATATGCAGGGAAAGCTATTTGTATTGTGACAAGCGATTTGTCTCGGGACGACCACCGCTATTCGTTATTATTTCTGTGATAAATAGACTATACTTTGCTGTTCTTGGACTTTCTAGGTGGGCTCCGTATAAAGGATGCGATCATATTATGATGATGTAGTAGCTAAGTAAAAGAGAAAAGATTTATAAAAATCTTTATAATAATTTTTCTATCGATCATCGTAACCTCTCTCTCTCTCTCTCTCTCATGTAATAATATATAAAACATATAATAATATATATAATAATATAATGTATAATATATATATATATATATATATATATATATATTTATTTATTTCATTTTCTCTCTCTTTCTCTCTTTTTCTCTAAATATATGTGTGTATATATATATATATATTTTTTTTTTGTATATATTTTATATGTATATAAATATCATTCACATTCCATCAATATTAATTAACAAGATCGATGATGATAGGAAGAAAAAATGAAAGCGAAAAAAGAAACAAATACAAAGAAAGAAAGAAAGAAAGAAAGAAAGAAAAGAGAAAACTTAAAAGAGAGAAATTTCAACTCGTACGCGCATAACCGAAGGTATAATAAAAAGTCATCGAACATCTTTGTATTCCCGGCCGAGAAGGTAAGATCAAAGGTAAGATTTCTTCCTACCGTATCTACTGGGGTATAAAAGGATTCGTCGAATTCGAAACAAAAGGCGCGTCCGCGGTTGCGTAGCAGTGAAACGCATGCGAGCACGCATGTCAATGCAACGGCAATTAAACCTTGTTTGGGCCCGGTCGCCGACTAGTTTCGTTCCTTTACCTTCTTCTTTATCTCCTCTTACGTCTCTTAACCTCTCACCACCCTCGCTCCGGGCCTCAGGGTCTCCGGGGCTCTTCTTCGGGTACCAACGTTAAAGAGACGCTAGGCACTAACGCGAAAGTACTCGCAGAAGCGCCGCACTGATTTATTTCCGCTCGGGGCTACGCGGCTAAACAGCCGCTTCTTTTTTCATCAAGGATTTGTACCTACCTACCTACCTACCTACCTACCAACCTACCCATTCACCTACCTACCTACCTACCTTCGAGAGATACGCCGACGTTTGTTTCGTTTTCCTATTTCTTCTTATTCTTCGTTTATTTTCTTTTCCCTTCTCCACTCGCCTTTTCCCATCTGATTCTTTCTTCGTGATCTTTGTTTTCCTTGCAAGTGGACGACGACGACAACGACGACGACAACGACAACGACGACGCCGACGACGAGGAGAAGTAGGAGGTGGAGAAGGAGGAGAACGAGGACAGTAAACTGGAGCAGCTTTTTACAAGACGCAAGGAAAGTCGAGATGAGACCTTTTACGTACTCGCCAATCCGCTTTGCTCTTTCATCGAGAAGGAGAGCGATTTTTCTTTCGTACGTACGTACGTACGTACATACTTTACTCCCGTTGATGATACGTTCCTTTAAAAGATATTATATATTATTATTATCGTCATCGTCATCATCGTCATCATCGTCATCGTCATCCTCATGGTCATCATCTTTCGAGGTTGTCTTTTTGATCTCGAATAAACTTCGTTAAAAAAAAAAAAAATATTTCTACGTCTCTCTCCCTCTCTCTATCTCACTTCGAACGATCAAGGGTAAATGATAAGAAATAATGGAAGAAGGAAAAATGGCAATCGGCGACTCGGAGAAATGGCTATCGGTTTGCAACATCGTTTCGAGAAGTGGATTCCACGCTTTCTCAGCCTCATCTTCGGTCTCAACCGTGACTATTACCTTGGCCTTTCTCACAATCCTAGATGCCGACGTCCACGTCGATTCGTTCTACGTGTCGATGCCGAGAGGCGTCGCCGACATCCAGAGACGTCTAACCCACCAAACCTACGACACGATAAACGTATAAACGAACGAACGAACGAACGAGAGAGAGAGAGAGAGAGAGAGAGAGAGAGAGAGAGAGAAAGACCATAACGCTTTTCTACTATTATTTACTCTCTGTAATAACTCGTGGCTCAAGTGTCGCGTTCGATCAAAGCTCTTTCTCATTATTTTCGATTACTCGCTTCGGGACCAATCTTTAACGTTCATAGTTATGTGTCTTTTAAATGTTTTTGCTTTATTTTTCGCTAATAATAAAAGCCCGATATACTCGTCGATTCTACGAAACGATAATAGATTCATAGCTCGAACGTGAATTAGAACAGACGATTTGTTTCTTTTATCTTAATTGGAAATTCCGTTCTAGAGATAGATTCTAGGGAGTTTATTTATGGGAAATTTGTTTTCTTCTTCCTCTTCTTCTTCTTCTTTTTTTTTTTTTAAGGGAATATAGACGATACGATAATTTGTAGTTCTTTCTTTTTTGATATATCATTGTATATAATATTTTGAGGACATAAAAAGTTGCAAAGATTTTTTTTTCTTTTTTTTTTTTTTAATATAATATCGGAGAGCATCCGAAGCGTTTTTTCTTTTTTAATAATTATGCTCGAAGGATTCTCTTTGAACGGTAGGAACTGTAGCCACTATGTAAATGTAAATTAAGGAATTAAAAGAATTTTACAAAATAATTGATCTACGATTGTCGAAGAAAAAAAAATTCGTCTTTTCAATTCATTTTCTGAACTTTTGAAGTTGAATATCTTCTTCCTTTTTATTATTTTATTGATTTGATTTGATTTGTATGATTTTAAACATTTATCTCGCAATAAGAAATTCAGTAACTTTTACAATTTGTAAAATTTGATAATTTCCTTTCAACTGCTATTTTTTACGCATCAAGGGAATTAAAGAGTCCGAAAGAGAAATAGATTTTTCGAAAGTTCTACGTCCCATCTCAATATACCGATTTAAAATGATCTTTCACAAAACGGTAATAGTACAAAATTTAAAGAAAATTTAGATTTCGAACATTGATTTCATATAAAAGCGTGTAACTTTGATAATATATAGAATTTGAAAATTTCCTTTCAACCGTATATTATTTCACAAATCGGAAGAATTGATAAAAGATAAAAATCGACTTCCTTGAAAGTTTTAAATTTTCTCTTAGTAAACAAATATAAAATTGTCTATTGTTTTATAAATTAGTAAAAGCAAACTTGAGAAAATATAGATTTTAAACATTTGTCTCGCAAAAAGAAATCCAGTAACTTTTGCAATATGTACAATTTCAGAATTTCCTTTTAACTGCATATTTTTTACGCATCGAGAGAAGTATAATGAGTCTGTCAAAAAGAAAAAAAAAAAAAAAAAAAAAAAAAAAAAAAATAGATTTTTCGAAAGTCCTCGACCTCCTCTTAATATACCAATTTAAAATGATCTTCTTTCGCAAAACGGTGATGGTCAAAAAATTTAAAGAAAATTTAAATTTCAAACATTTATTTCACATCGTTCTCTAAACACGCGATCGTTATCGTTCGAAATAAGAGATCCTAATTTTACAGCTCACTCAGCGAGTAATTACGTCTCCTTCTCCTTCCCCTTCTTCTTCTACTTCTCTTCGAACGCTCGAACGAGGAAACGATTGCGCAATCTTGTCGGTCGATCGTAGTCTCTTGAACGCTATTTAGTCGACGAGTGACGTATCAAGAGCACGACCGACGATGAGTAGAAACAGTTCACTCGGTAGCAAGCACACGAGTCATGCTCACTAATTAATGCGCTCGAATAAGATCACCGGACATATTCGCGTGAGATATTCTCTCGAGTCTTTCCACGTGTTTCGTTCCTCCTTTTTTTTTTCCTCTCATAATAATATACATAAATAACAACGTAAAGCAACCTTGACATTCGATTAGATAAAAATGAAATCGTATTGAGAGATCGACAAATCGATCCTTTAACACGTAATTATCAGATATATCGTTAACGATGATTTAATCGTTGTGACCGAGAAAAAGAAAAAAAAAAAGGAAGAAGAAAGAAATAATACACAAAATGTAAGTAAGTTCAATCATGCGAACAAATATGAAAGGGATATTAAAATATTTTAACTGGCCGAAGGAATGGCATTCGAAATAATTTTTTGCTCTTCTCCTCCAGTGAAAAAATAATGTATAATAACGATTTGGTTCTCCTACGTTTTCATTCTTCTCTTTTCTTTTTTTTTTTTTTTTTTTTTTTTTATTCCATTTTTTTTTTCCTTTTAATTTACAATCGCATCGTTACCTCTCAGGAGGAGCATTAACGATATCAAGATTTTTTTTTGTACCGATAGTCGGATAATCGTTACGCGGAGATTTCATGGTCACGAAGCATCGTGATCTAGATTTTTTGCTCGATCTGATTTACCATTCAACGATGATTCTTCGAGATATCCGGTTGGGAGAGAGAGAAAAAAAGTATCTTCAATCGAAAAACCGTATATTGTATTTATTAACTCGTATATGCGTATAAGAGTGTCTACGTTGGAGCGATAGTGAGGTAATGATCTAAAAAGAAAAAAAAAAAAGAAGAACAAAAGTCACGTGCAACTACATTTTCAATGTTGTTGTTGTTATTATTATTATTATTATTATTATTATTATTATCATCATTATAAATATTATTACATTATTACAGTAGGAAAAATTTAAAAAAAAAGAAAAAAGAGAAAAACTAAAGAAAAAAGAATCCCTTTGATCATCCATTAGAATTCCATTCGAAAATATAGATACTTAAGAAACTTTGCTCCGGATGACTTAAGAAGCCGTAATAAAAATTGAAATGAGTAGTTGGGAATCGCAGAAGCCTTGAACCTCGTCCTCGGCGCTACACAATGGACTTCGAAGTCGGCAAGAGTTCCAGAGTTCCAGAGAGAGAGAGAGAGAGAGAGAGAGATAGATAGATAGATAGAGAGAGAGAGAGTGAGAGAGAGAGAGAGAGAGCAAAAGACTGCACTCGATCGATCTTCTTCGACAAGATCGATTACGAGCGAGGGAGCAGGTAGGCCATTTATTATTAAATCACCCATTCCATCGTGCTCGTTCTCGCAGCCCGAATAATCCACCTAGCGAGATTATTGATTCACGTCAATGTCAAAAGTGCCGATCGAGGGATTCGACGCCCTCGAAAAACCGGTATACACTGCACTACTCTGAGAACAGGAAAGGGAAAAGATCGCCAACGGATCGATCGATCGATCGACCGACCGACCGACCGACCGACCGACCGACCGATCGATCGATCGATTGATTGATCCTAAAATTTCGTTTACGCTTTAATGAGAAGCTTTAGAAGAAAAAAGAGGAGAAAGAAGAAGAAGAAGAAGAAGAAAAAAGATAGATAACGGAGGAAGCGTCACGCGTGCAACGAGTTTATGTGAGCACATCGTGTAATTACATTGTTCGTCCGGTAATTAGTAATTACGTATTAATAGACGAGAACCTGGTACGAGCTGTGGTCTCTCTAAGAATAAGAGAGAAGAGAGAATCCATCCTGTTAATCGTGATTAGGAATGAAATCGAGTAAGCAAGTAATTTACTTTGATTCTTAATCATCGTTCGTTCACTATCGAAAGTCCTACTAATCGACTGTATCTCTCTCTCTCTCTCTCTCTCTCTCTCCTTTTTTCCCTTTTTCTTTTTTTTTGAAAAATTTCACAATACTATTCCGTAATCGAATTAATTTTTTCTTTTTTAGAATACGTGCCAACAGATTTTTTCTATTTCTTTTTTTCTTCCTTTTCATCTGCGTTTTAATGAAGATCGAAAACAATGCCAGGATTTCAATTGTGGATTTATTTTCTTTTAGAATATCGAACAATCTTCTTCTTTCTTCAAATTTATTATCAAATTTATTCAACAAATTTATTATCAAAATTAATTATCAATTTTATTCTTAAATTTATTAACCAATGAGTGATACACACAGGTACATACGTTAAAGGAGATCGAAAGAATATTTCGCAATCGCAATTGCAATCCTATTCTTTTTTAGAATATCGACAATCGTTCCTATTCTTCTTTCACAAAAGTCATCATCAAACGAACGACATATACGCGCGCGCGCGCCTATGTGAAAGTTAAACGAAGAAACCTTTCGCGATCGTAATCGTGAACTTATTTTTCTGCTCTTTTCTTTTCTCTTTTTTCATAATATCAACTTATTCTTTCTTTTTTTTTTTTTTTTAACAAAATTGTGAAACTAGAAATGTTTCCTTCCTGTTTTGCGGTTCGACTCGACTCAGCTTCGATTCCCCACGGTTCTCTTTGGAACGCTTCAGGCTTCGCGTAGGTACATACCTACATACATACATACATACATATACGAGTTCTTTGCTTTATTCTCGAGGAACTACGGGTATTACAGATTTTCGAAATTACGCTCACGCGATGCCGTGAACGTAACGTTCATACGTACGTATCTACGTGTGTAGCCTCTGAACTCTGACGCTTCATTCCTCTTCAACATATTTACGTACATATGTACGTATACGTCTTACATATTCGCCTCTTTCTTCTCTCCGGGGAATACAACATGAGATACTTTTCTGTGAATTTAAATCGACACTTTTTAAGAGAAGAGCAACGTTCCTCTCAATTTTCACGCTAGTCGCTCGGCGTTGTACTTAAGCATGGAGTATTTATAATCTTCATCCGTCTTTCGAGGTCGAAGCAATCATCCTGTATATATATATATATATATATATATATATATATATATATATATATATATATATGTATATTTATTATATATATACATATAGGGTTTCTGCGGTTTTTCCAGAAACAAACGTTGAAAACATATTTCATTTGCGAGAATGAGAGAAATTTCATTTAATGAGTAGCAAAGATCACCGAACGTAATTAATAATAATGATGATGATAATAATAATAATAATAATAATAATAATAATAATAATAATAATAATAATAATAATAATAATAATAATAATGATAATGATAATGATAATAATAATAATAATAATAATAATAATAATAATAATAATAATGTTAATGATAATCGTAATTAATACCGTTGTATTAGAATAATCATTAGTGTAATTTCAAAACGTTAATGTCACCTCTATCGTCATTAAGATTTTCCAAGTAAAAAAAAGAAAGAAAAATAGAAAGAAAAAAAGAAAATATAAAGAAAAAGAAGATGAAGAAGACAGAATTGTAATATGAAAATGTTCTCGTTGGGATATATGTGTAGAAGTGTCGATTAGTATTACGTAGATAGTCTTTGAGAGGACGATAGAGAAAATACACTTTGACTCGTCGTCCGGCAATATCCTACTCTTATTTTTATTCGTGACGCAACGAGTACGTCAGTTTCTAGGAGTAAGTAGGGAAGATGGTAAAGGCCACGATGAATAATTATCGTCTCACGGTAAACCGAGAGAGTAAGGCGAGATTTTTAATGCGAACTCGACGCAAGTAGAAGCCTCTCGATCGATCTCTCTACTCGATCTACGAGATCGTTACGATCGGTCGAACTAAATATACATATATATATATATATATTTTTTTTTCTTCTCTTCTTTTTTATTGTATATTTATAAATATATTAAAAATATAGATAATAAAGATAATATATGTATATATGTATATTTTTTTTTTGTTCTAAAAGAAACATCGAAATATTTTGTTCGCACGTTGATAATTATTAATAAACATTTTCCCAGTGGAAACTAATCGTTGGAGGTATAATAGACGTTCGAGAGTTACGTTTCGAATAATCGTTACTGCCTACATCTTCTGACACTTTTTATTTCCTTTTTTTTTTTTCTTTTTCTTTTTCTTTGTATTCCATCCACGAGAGAATCGATCGAAGGAGGAAACGATCGATCGAAGAACGCATCGAGACGGGCTCGATAATTCTTCGTTCCAGAGAACGAGACGAGTATATTTTCGTGCTTTGAGTTTCTTAAGCAATTAGATAACCTTGACCGTACCTTGTTTGGTTGGATCTAGTAAGGAAAAGAAAAAAGATCGAGATAAAGGAAAGGGAGAGAAGAAAGGGTAAAAATAAATAAATAAAGAGAACGAACGGAAGAAAAGCAAGATATAAAAAAGAGAGGAAGAAAAGAAGAAAGAAAGAGAGCTCAAAAGGAAAAGTAAAGTAGGTGGTATCCACTGGTAAATCCAAGGTCGAATTCACGATAGCTACCGTCTCGCACAAACATTTGCATAATTTTGGGTCAGGTGCCGGGGCCGCGTTCGTGCGATCCTATCAGAAAGAAACCGCGTGCGAGTCGGCGAGGGTGAGAGAAAAGAAGATAGTAGGAGGATCCAGAAACGCGGGAACGAAAGCCAGGACTACTGGTGTGGAAGTAACGGAAAAGAAAAAAAAAAAGAAAAAAAAAAAGAGAAAAAGAAACACAAAACGAAACGAAACCAAACGAAACGAAAGAAAGAAAGAAGAAAGAGAAAGAAAGTATTATTCGATCGATACGATCGGCCGAAGAAATCGTTCTCGTGATTCTCGATCGAATTGTACGTTTCGATGCATATGAAAGAGAGTATATTATACTGTAACACGATCGTCGGCCGATGCATTTCATTGATACGATCAATTTATCGATCTCGATCCATATTCAAAACTTTCCCCTCGTATAAACGAGTTCGCGGTTTCATTATTATCATATCCTCGGAAACGGAAGTAAAAAAAAAAAAAACAAAAAAAAAAGGACAAGAAAAAGAAAAGAAATACAAGAAAAAAGCCACAGAGATCAAATGTTACGCGTTAACGAATAATATATCTTCTCATCTTGGAAATGGAGGAAAACGAAGAAAGGAATAAAAAAAAAAAGAGTCTTTGGATTCCATCGTGAAGATGAAGGAGGTTGAATGATAATGAAACGATGTCGTCACCCGATGATCGCGATGGTCTTGATGCTCCTTCCCTCCTCTTCTCCCCCCTTTCTCTCTCTCCCTCTCTCTCTCTCTCTCTCTCTCTCTCTCTCGAATGTATTACGCGGACGTGCAGCACCGTAACGGTCACCGTAGAGCTCGTTCCCCAGGACCATTCTAATATCAAGGACTACGAGACAGAGTATAATATACCTATCTATACGAAGAAGTAGAAGAAGAAGTAGAAGTAGTAGAAGAAGAAGAAGAGGTACAGAGAGGATGCTGGACTAGCGAGAGCTTAGGGTGAGAGAGGTGGCAGCGCGGGAGGCAGAGGCAAATGCAGCCGACCTCTGACCCGGCACGCTCAAACCTAGAGGATATCTGACTCATGACGCGACCGCGAGAATCTTATCCCATCGGTGTGCGTCCGAGCGGATAACGCGCGTTATATCTCTGTGTATGTTGTACGTAGAATACGTCTACTTAGCCTACCTAACACTGTATAGTTTTGAGCGATTAAGGACGAGGACTCCGAGAGACTACCACTACATATCCTAAAAAAGGATTTCAGGAAGAAGTGAAACGGTCTCCTATAGTCCTGTCGTCCGACGAAACTTTACTTTACTTATGTAACATCCACGTTATTTGGCAGTAGATAGTATTTCACGATTGCGTATTTCCTCCGCTTCTATTTCTATTTATGCGTATGCGTGCGCTTGCATGCGTGGCGGATTCCTCTTTTTTTTTGTGTTCTTTTTTTATCCCCCTCTTCTTCTTCTTCTTCTTCTTCTTTTCCTTTCCTTTTCTTTTCTTATCCTCGCGTTTCTTTTTCTGTTTACGAAAAATTAATTACACGGGTCGTTTCCTAATACGTGGGAATCGTATATTGCTGCAATAGATTTTTAAAGTCAGGATGTGGTCTTGTACGGCCTTGTTTTACAAGAAACACATTTAAACGTCATTTTTCTTACTTTACGAGTTATTTATATATAATTTTCGAAGAGTATCCTATTTCGAAATGATCACCAGCAAGAGCTAACTGAATATATGATTTTATATAAAGATGATTCGTTTCTGAAGGACAACTAACTCTCTCGGTTTCGTACTCTTCAGAAAAATCATACCTACCAACCGGGGAAGACCAGAAAAAAAATCAAAGAGAGAGAAAGAGAGAGAGAGAGAGAGAGAGAGAGAGAGAGAGAAGTCGCACGTGTTGGTACGTGATCGAATGAACGATCGCGGTCGTGGCCGAACGATCATGGTGCACGTTTGCTTCGTGATTATTGGTCGATCGGAATAATAATCGTAATCATCGTCGTCGCGCTAGCGTTCGTAATGACGAGGAGACTCGTACGCGACGACAACAACAACGTGTATCTCTCTCTCTCTCTCTCTCTCTCTCTCTCTCTCTCTCTTTCTCTCTGTCTCTCCTTCTCGTCGAACAAATTTTAAAGGATCGAGTAGAACTCGACGAAGCGATTAAAAGGGATTAGGCTCCTTTTTTTCCTGAGAAAACGACGCGAGGACAGGCTCTAATGCGTCTTAGAAAAATAGAGAGAGAGAGAGAGAGAGAGAGAGGGAGGGAGAAAGAGTGAAAGAGAGTGAGAGAGAAAGAAGATGGATCGTTAATCATCGCTTTGCCGTGCGTTAATTACGCGTGATTATATGCTCGGTACTTCTCTCTCTCTCTCTCTCTCTCTCTTTTTCTTTTTCTTTTTCTTTCTCTCTTTCCGTTTCTTCGTTTTTCTCTTACACTCTTTCTCTCTCTCTCTCTCTCTCTCTCTCTCTCTTTCTCTTTGAATAAGCTTGACATTTACCGTAAATTAATTTACCAAAGTCCTTTTTTTTTCCTCTTTTTTTTTTCCCCGATTATTGATAGGAAACGAAAGGGATTGCTTAATGCAGCTAAGGATCACGATCGAGAACGCAATCGAGTCCTCTCGTGGTAGTATCGCTACTAGCTTCTATCAGAATACGACGTTAAGTACGACCGTTGTCGTCGAGTTGTCGTGTTAGATGACGTCGAATAAAGAATCGTTCGATTAGCCGGAGGATGATCGAAAGGAGTTAGGGTCTAAAGTGTCCGATAAATTATCGTTCGTTTGTACTTTCCAAAGATAATACTCTAAGAATCTGTCGATAAAGTGTCGTAAATGTATAAGCGACGATCTTTTCTTCTTCGATGCAAGCCGACGACGTAAAAAAAATAAAAGATAAAGTAAAAAGAAGAGGGATAGAGAGAGAGAGAGAGAGAGAGAGAGAGAGAGACTAGTCTCAGGGCAGTTAATAAAACATCGATCTATCTATCTAGCCATCTCTCGAAGAAGAATAATAATAAAATAAAAAAAAAGAGAAAAAAAAACAGAAAAAAATAAATAAAAAATAAAAAAGTAAATAGTAACCTCCCGCGCATTCTCATCCCCACGTTGGTGTCATCGGTGAACGTTCGTAAATTCTCTCTCTCTCTCTCTCTCTATCTATTTATTTATCTATTTATCTATCTATCTATCTCTTTCTAAAGATCCTCTCCTCTTGAAAGAACGGGAGAGTCGACCCTGAGATTTCGATCCTATCTCGCTCGATTCTCGATCGAAGGACATCTCGATTGACCGAGTTGGAAAACAATGTACCGAGCTTAGACGCAATGTATCTATGTATGTATGCGAATCTATCTATCCGTCCATCTATCTATGTACGTACGTACGTATATATGTATGTATGTATGTATGTATGTATGTATGTATGTATGTATGTATGTATGTATGTATGTATGTTTCTTCGAGAGTAGAGGGAGAAGATCGCCTATTGCAAATTATCTCGGCATCGTAATTATCTGGTGAAATGACGATCTTTTCCCTACAGACATAGACGTTGAGTAATATTTCATTTATTTCGCGATATTCACGATATTACAATTGAAATATTTAGTTCGTCGATGATCGTCCATCCTTTTGTTCCTTTATTTTTTATTTCATTTTTTCCTTTTTTTTTATTTTGTTGTTCTCTCTCTCTCTCTCTCTCTCTCTCTTTCTCTTTCTCTTTCTCCGTCTGTATCTATCTCTCTACCTATTTATACATACAATAGAATAAAACGATTCAATGATTTACAACGTGATATCTGCGAAGTAGTTCGTCAACGTGCTTTCCTCGTCACTATGTCTGTCTATGTTCCTCCCGGATACTCACAGTCAGTCAGCCTCCTCCTCGGTCTCCTCCTCGGTCGGAGTTGCTTAGCGCACATAAATGGCACTCTCTATCCATTCGTGTCGAATCAAAGATCACTGCTAATTCCGCCGCTACGCGTATCCCGCGCTTTTTCATCTCGAGTATGTCTGAGCTCGTCTCTCGTTAAGAAACGAACAACCGAGATAGCAGAGTTCCTTTTTCTTCTTCTTATTCTTCTTCTTCTTCTTCTTCTTCTTCTTCTTCTTCTTCTTCTTCTTCCCTTTTTCATTTACTACCTCTTTCTTTTACATCTTCTTTTCTGTCGATAACTCGCGCTGACTCGAGATCGATCGTTAAACGTCCCGAGATTCGAATGGCTCTGGAGTAAAAAAAAATTAAATTAAAAAGACAACAAAGAGAAAAAGAAAGGTAAAAAAATCGCCAAGAAAAAAGACGAAAAAGCGAGAAAGGAAGAATTCATTTCTCGCGGACAAATCGCGTTTGTGTCAAGTCGCACGTGCGCGCGCGCCTATTCGCGGATTAATAAAATACTACACGCTGTAATCAAGTTGTCTCGTTCTCTCTCTCTCTCTCTCTCTCTCTCTCTCTCTCTCTCTCTCTGTGTCTCTAATCTCTATTATAAAATTATCCTCATCTCTTATCCAATTCTTTTCTTCATTCGATATGAGCGGTAATCGTGCGTTTTCTTTCGTTCACTTTCACCTTCGAACTATACGAGTAATTCGATATAAAAAAAAAAAAAAAAAAAAGAAAAAAACAGAGAAAAAGAAGAAAAAAGAAAAGGTTCAAGATGAGAAAAGAAGTTTCTAGAAAGTATCCAAAATTAACCCGACGAACGAGACGAGTTTTTTCTCACCTTCGTATCGTATAATTTCTAGTTGTTACGCTCTGAATCATTACGATCGCTTGTACGTGTATATTCTCGAAGAGAGCAAGAAAAAGAAGAAGTAGAAGGCAAAAAAAAAGAGTGAAATGCGATTTGTTCAAACAAAATGGGAGGAGAGACGGACAGATTGATCAATAATTATATTTATGACAAGGTATTATATACCTGTTGCTTAATACGTACTTCTTCCTCTCGATAATAAAGCATCGAAGAAACGGAATATTATATTCATTATATTAACGCAATAATCACTTTCGTATATATCAAGTATAAGGTTATTATCGCAAGTTTAATTATATATATATATATATATTATATATATATATATATATATATATATATATATATGGGCCGTTCACAAGGCAAATCGATTAACTCCACTTTTTGAATGTTTTTAAGTTTATGTGTCAAAGCATTTGATGGAGTCCTCACTTTTTATATTCATAATAAATTTTCTTTAATTTCTTTTATTCAATACCATTAAATGGGACAATTTATTTGGCCATCGAATAAAAATTAATTTATTTCAGTAATAACGATTATTCTAAGACTATTCTATCTTATTCACCTTTTATACGTCGTTAGATGAAAGCTACGTTTGCATTTAAACGTTCTACAATGTTTATTTGAATTTATATTTTAAAGAGAATTTCCAAAAGCAATTCATATCATTTTAATACATTTCTCCACTTTTTCTTTTATGGCGTTAATCGATTTGGCAAATGAGTGGCTTATATATATATATTTCTCGATAAAATTATCAATGGAAAACACATTGTTACAGTAACGCTTTGTATACGTAATTTGTTTGAGAACAATTAGCAATCGACGATAAAAAGAAAGAAGAAAAAAAGGAAAAGAAAATATTTTAGATTTCCCACGCAGATCAATCCGTAATAGATCGTAGCTCGTTTCGCGTTTACTTTAACGATCGAACGATATCTCGTTGTGATCGACGTCGATCACGAGCGAATGGTCTCGAGGAGGATCGCACGTGTGATGCATGTTAAATTTATATCGCTAGTATTCGATGCGGACGCTTTTGGATCGACCTTGGCGATGATCGAACCGCCTCGATCGACCAAAAACGGCGCAGTAGATCGATATTAAGGCGAGCGTCGCGTTAATTCGACGCTTTAAACGCGGCCCGTGCGCTCGCGCAAAGGTCGTCTCTCTCTCTCTTTCTCTCACTCTCTCACTCATTCACTCTCTTTCTCTCTCGGTTGATGGTGACACTCGTCGGCAACGTGTTCGGTTTGTTAAGAATTCGATTCGCGGACGATTCGTGGACTCGAATTCGTGGAATAGTCCTGGTCTATTCCTTACCGTAATTTCCCGCTTTTCCATTAAATAAACGATGATTAATTTTCCAACAATACTATTTCATCAAACGTCGAATACCAATCGGATTTATCTTATCTCAATTTTCACAGAAATACGAGCTATCGGTTCGTGATAACGCGTTTCGTTAGAAAAAAAAAAAAAAAAAAAAAAAAAAATAGAAAAAAAAAAGAAACGATTTTAAACGATCGAGATATATTTTCTACAAAAAAAAAAACAAACTTGAATATCGACGCAACGAAAAAGAGAAAAAAGAAATAAAGACGCGAGTCAAATGCGCGAATAATAATTCATCTAATTTTAACGCTAGAACGTCACACGGCATGACATTTATCACGACAAAACATTCATATTTACTCGTGTTAATGACGCGAATTGATTAATACGATCGCGTTCGTTAGGGAATGAGGAGAGGGAGGAAGAAAAAAGGTAGGGGGAGGGAGAGGAAAGAGAAGCAAGGGAAAAAAAGGGTAAGCGGAACGAAGCGAAGGCGACACATGTGTTCCACGGCACACTACGGCATCGTGTAAGCGCATAGTGAGAGAGAAGCCGGCGTATGCAAAAGACCGACGTATGTGATAAAATCAAATCCCGTGTCCCTGGTTACGTGAGTGACAGGGCGGCTTCATCACCACGGGACGCGCGAGAGATAAAAGCTGGAGCGCATAACAAGGTGCCTGCGAAAGTGCACTCTCGCGGTATGCATCGTTTCTCGTACTCTACATACATACATACATATATACATATATATATATATATATATATATATATATATATACATACACGTATGTATGTACGTATATATATGTACCTATCTCTAACACGTACCTTTTTTTTCCTTCTTCTCACTCTATCTGTCTCTCTCTCTCTCTCTCTCTCTCTCTCTCTCTCTCTCTCTCTCTCTCCCTCTCTCGTAACGTAGGCAAGGGGCCAAAGCTACGATTCGCAACGCGTGTGTACGTATTTCTACTAACGCGATATCTCTCGTCTTCTGGATCAACAAGACGTCCACCGTGATAAACGAGTCGAGCTGACGCATAATTGGAAGTGAGGCGACGATGAAACGAAACGAGCACGCTCGTTTTTCCTTTCTTAGTAAGAACTGTCCCAGCAGGAACGAAAAAAAAAAAATATATATATATATATATATATATACATATGTATGTATGTGTATTTATATAGTATCCGTCTAAACGTACTTCCCAGTTTAAGCGAATTCGATTAGGGAGATTCAAGAAAGAGCCAACGGGGAAGAAAAAAGAGAAAAGAAGAGAAGAAAAAGAAAAGGAAAGGATAAATACGAACGATTGATTTTAAAATGTCGCGAGATCGTTTAATACAATTTCGTTTTTATTAAGAATGACCACGACGGAGACGTTAATGATGATGATGATGATGATGATAAAGATGACGATGACGATGACGATGACGAGAACATGAGTAAAAATAGCATCGAAAGCGAATCGAGGAGAGTTCAAGAGCGAAGGCCTCGACTGTATTGCTTATCGAGTCGAACGAGAGAGAAGAGATATATGGATGAAGAACGAAAGAGAGAGAGAGAGAGAGAGAGAGAGAGAGAGAGAGAGAGAGAGAAGGGAGAGAGAGAGAGAGAGAGAGAGACAATAGGTCGAATGTAAATGCGAGAACGTGAGTCCCATCCAGATCGTTATTCGAGTGTACGACGAAAAGCAATGTTCCGTCGCGTCGAAGAGCTATTCAACTCCATCGAATCCTTCACTTTTTATCCCCGGCAAACATCCTGATCGTTCTCACATTGAATTTCAATTATTCGTCTCCTTTAAAACATCGAAAGCCAAAACAGAAACACATGCTTAATTATACATTTAAAATCTCAATTAAAAGTCACGCTTGTTTCGAACGAAAAAAAAAAAAAAAGAAAAAGGAAGAAGAGAAATAAACGACGCGTATAACTGTACGGGAAAGAAAAAAGAAGAAGAAAAAAAAGTAAAACAGTACAATCCTCCCCGTCATCCTTGAGAGACGTAAGCGAAGCAATGGTTATCGTCGAAGGGATATCAAGAACGAATGCGATAAGAGGAGGACGAGAAGAAGGAAGAAGAAGAAGGAGAGATAAAAAAGAAAAAAGAAAAAAAGAAGAAAAAGAAAGGATCCCATGGCGGCGATCATGGTACCTACGAGCAGATCGCGGCTCGTGTTTGCGAAGCCATTAGAAGGCTCGTTACGTGTCACCAAGTCGGATATCACCAGCACCGTCGTCCTCGTCCTCTTCGTCGTCGTCGTCGTTCTCGTCGTCGTTGTCCTCTTCGCGTCGTCATCGTTCACCTACGAAAAGAGAGAGAGAGAAATAGAGAGAGAGAGAGAGAGAGAGAGAGAGAGAACGAGATGGAGAGTCGTCGGCCAAGCTCTCGCACAATTATGCATCCGCAGAAGACAGAACATTAATTTATGGTTGAAATAAGGGCCCGGCGTGTGCGCGCGCGTGTCGGCGCGTCTGTTGCGCCGGACGAGCGTGGGCGCCGTGAGTGCCTCGCTTAAAACATTTCTCTGGTTCACCTCCGGTGCGCGCCTCCAACGAGCCTCGAGAGATGCAGAAAGAGCGAGAGAGACAGAGACGGAGACAGAGAAAGAGAGAGAGAGAGAGAGAGAGAGAGAGAGAGAGAACCGCGTGTTCGTTATTTGTACCCACGTATTTCTATACACGCGCATATAGAAATGTATATCTTTCTTCTTCTCTCTCTCTCTCTCTCTCTCTCTCTCTCTCTGTGTCTCTCTGTCTTTCTTTTCGCGTGTGTACGAGACCGATACAAGGGGTGTTTCAAAAGTTATCGTTATATGACTTTTCATATATATATATATATATATTTATGTATATATATATATATATATTTTTTTTTAATATTTAAAACAACAATCAATTAAAAACAGAGATACGTAATCTTACGTAGAATTATTATTAATATGTATACGTTTTAATAATCGAACGAATTGAACGATATATAACGTTTCAGTTGAAAATCATTCTTTCTCCCTAACGATTTCGATTTATCGTACACTCTGTATATTCACTCGGCGAAGCTCTTAACCCCTCCCAGATCGCTCTTGGTTCTACCTCTCTTTCTCTCTCTCTCTCTCTCTCTCTCTCTCTCTCTCTCTCTCTCTTTCTCGAGCGTCGCGAGCTGCGATGCAGGCGATTAATAACCAAGGTGTTTCGAATAAATTAAAGCACTTACTTATCTCCCTCGTGCGTGGTGCACCGATAGTACGTACCGCGGTCTCGTCGTGACACGACAAACATATTCGTTGGATTCGTTCTCACCTATTCACCTGGTATTCCGTCCTGGGATTGCTTACACTCGGCCACTTGGGTGGTTCCGGGCATCGCTGTCTTTGCTTGGAACGATATTTCAAAGGAGCTACGATAGCATCCCCTCTTTCATCTCTTTCTCTCTTTCTTTCTTTCTCTCTCTCCTACCCCCCCCCCCCGCCCCTCTCTCTCTCTCTCTCTCACTATTCCTCTCTTTTTCACTCTTTTTTTCTCTTTCTTTCGTCTTCAAACGGAGCAGAGCATCCGTTTCTCAGACGAGATTGGCGACTTGCAGTCTGCTTGCTACTATTTCATCTTGAATACATTGCACGTAGAAATCTATGTTAACTAGTTTGAAACTTATCGTTACTTAAATATCATTCCTAACGTTCGAACGATCCTCCAGCATCCGCTTACATTTCTATTAATGTGTATGTATGAGTACGTGCGTTCGTACGCGTGTGTGTCTGTATGACGAAAGAACGCGATTAATTAATTAACAGTATACTCACGCGCTATTAGGACGAAAGAGTCGAAGAATGGTATTCTCATAGCGTGTCAACGAGTTCGAAGATACTTTGATCGATCCCCGTTCCTCGAGTAATGCACGATGAGTATACGTATATAAGTAAGTAAGTAAGTAAGTAAGTAAGTACGCGGAGTCAATCCATTGGCCGGTGGTAATTAACCCATAAAAGAGAGAAAAGTCTTTTCTACGAGGTTGTACGCGTACAGGGTAGGTAAGTGAACGAGTGAGTACGTATAGATATACATACATACGCAGAGGATATGTTGAACATGTGGCTAAATGTATGCATAAACGTTCTCCCTTCTGTATATATCATACGTATGTACATACGTACGCAGAAGACAATGGAACGAGGCGTTCCGATCGCTTAACGGTATAGAAATATCCTCCTCCTCCTCCTCCTCCTCCTCCTCCTTCTCCTCCTACTTCTTCTTCTTCTTCGTCTGCTTCTGCTGCTTCTTCTTCTTCTTCTTCTTCTTCTTTGCAAGAAAGAAAGAGAACAAGAGAGGGATAAGGACAATCGTAAGTTTGAAAGAAGAGGGAGCAGGTCGACGACGTCTTATTCCTGCGGCTAAGGTCGTACCCTTATATATATATATATATATATATATATATATGTATATATATATGTATATATATATATATGGATGTATCTATGTATTTATATATACACATATACGACGATACATATAATACAAGAGAAGTAGGGGAAGAGGAGGAGGAGGAGGAGGAGGAAGAAGAGAAGAACTCAAAGGCAACGTCGTCTTCGTCGTGCAGGAGCTAGCAGGTTCAGCAGAGTTTAACCTTGAGAATGATTAGAAAGCAAAAGATCGTCCAGAGTCCTCCTACTTGGCGGCTTGGATCACGACTCGTCCTCGCTCCTGCAACCTCTCAGCCTCTCGCAGGACTTTGAACGAGACCGTGACGGTATCCTCTTATTCGAAACAAAGCCCGATACGAAATTTTCTTTTATTATTATTTCTTATATTATACGTTATAATTACTTACGTACGTAAGTACGCACGCATGTGTATCCTTTCCAATAATAATCATTGTTATTCAATTTTGTTGTATCGGAATAAGATCGGTCGGAATAGAATATACACACACACACACACACATGGCTATATATCGCACGTGTTTTCAGAATTCTTTTTTCTCTTTTTCTTTTTTTTCTTTCCCTCTCCCCCGCCGACCCATTAAATTTCAACTTACACTATACCTAATAATTATCCTAAAGCTACATCCTTTTATGTCGTTCGAACTCGTGACAAGTTGTTCGAAATTGATTAGGCTAACGAACGAACGAACGAATGAGCGAACGAAAGGAAGGAAGGGAAAGGAAGGGTTCTCTCTGTCACCAGTTTGGGTCCGCAGGTGCAACGATCGAAATCGTTGGTTAAGGAGCTACCGAGGATTAGCAGAGACGAGAATCATTCGATATAATTGACGGTTCGCGAGGCCTCGGTGAACGAATTATGAAAGGCCAAGCAATGGTCAGCGTCGACGTTCTAATCGGCATCGTTCTCTTCTATTCTACTGATTCCTACAGGGACGTATACACGCGCGCGCATACACTCACACATACGCAGGTATATATATATATATGTGTGTGTGTGTGTGTGTGTGTGTGTGTGTGTGTCCGCACCTGTATATACACCATATAATATGTAATATACAGGCGTCGTTAATTTTTAAAAGCGTTCACACGAAGCATATGGAAAGTCTCTATGGTAGCCCAAATCCCGTTGCCTGGTCCAGGTACCCAACGTGGTCTGAATTAAACCTACTATTACGTTACTCTTTAGTTCGTTTCATAGCCGATCGGCTTCGCTATCGTTTATATAGCGGTAATTACGGATACCCAACTCTTTATCTTTTTTTTTTATCCTCTCCCTCTCTCTCTCCCTCTTTCTCTCTCTCTCTCTCTCTCTCTCTCTCTCTCTCTCTCTCTCTCTTCTCACTCACTTTCTTTGTGACCGCCTTCGAAAACTGATTTTGACCGCAATTAGTGGATTAATTAAATACCTCGACGCTTAGAGAGCACACGTGTCTTTTACCAGCCGACGTCGTTATCTGGATCTCTCAACTAATTATTCAAAAAACACAAATTAGCTCTGATCGTGATTAATGAAAGGCGAAGAAGAGTTGAGATAGATAGATAAATAGAAAGAGAGAGAGAGAGAGAGAGAGAGAGAAAGTGTGTACGAGTGTATGCGTGAGAGAGAGAGAGAGAGAGAAAGGGAAAGAAGAGGATAGAGGGTTGCACGGCACTTTCAGAGTTCTAATGGGCTCGAATCCTTCTCGTTTGAACGAAGATCGGTACGTCTTTGAAAAATTTTATTTGCTTCTTCTGGCAAGAGAATTGGAAGGGGAAATATCTTTCTATCTTTCTCTTTCTTTCCTTCTCACTTTCGTTTTCTTTCTTTGTCGTCGGACCGATGGAAATCTGAACTGCATCGGTGGTCCACGAAATCGTTTCGCTCGCCCAACTCCCGTTGAAAATTATCTTCTTTCTCTTCGTCTTCTTCTTCATCCTCTTCTTCCTCTTCTTCTTCTTCTTCTTTTTCTTCTTTTTCTTCTTCTTCCTCTTCCTCTTCTTCTTCATCCTCTACGTTGAGTAAAAACGTACGTATATATATGTGTACGCGTGAGAAAGAGAGAGAGAGAGAGAGAGAGAGAGAGAGAGAGAGAGAGAGAGAGAGAAAGAGAGTGGAAGAAACGAAGAAGCTCGTCCGGCAACGAGCAAACAAGGCCATTTAAATGTATCAAGGATACAGTTGGATACAGGGCCACGATCGCGATCGATCATCTCTCGCCTTCATGCGATAAATTACACGTCCTTTGGCTCGATCTCATGAACGTTCTTAGCGTGAATTAAACGTGGGCATTAGTTTTTGCTTTCTGTTACATGTCAATGATAACTACGTAAAATATGCATAGTCAACAGATATCTGTCAATTATCGATTTATCGATAAGAATTCAAATGCTTACGTAAAATATCTTTCTTCGATCCAAATCTCCTTTTTAGCCGATCATTTATATATATATATATATATATATATATATATATATATATATATATATATATATACTTTATCTCCGCATACACGTACCGTGACATTAACATTGGTTGTTAATAATTTTCTAATTAGTCGTTAATCACTAATTAATCAATTAATTAAATTATAACGTCGTTATCGTTTAATAAAGTTTTCACGTTCAATTAAACCCATCGTTTCGCGTCACGTTAGAAATCTAAAAAAAAAAAAGAAAACGACTATACGACGATACATCCGAGATTGACGTTCATTGACAATAACAAACAAACACTGATGGATAATTTGTTCGTAATGATTATTATTAATCATACCAATAGGATATAGATCGTGTAACGTTTGTCTAGTAGCTAAGAGATACGATGATCTTGGCGTGACATCGACGATGATCTCGAATGATTTTTAAATCGCTTTATCTCGTCTCGATCATAGTGGCGCTTGCGTCTACGAGATAGAAAAAGAAAAGGAGAGATAGATAGAATGACAGAAAGATAGAGAGAGAGAGAGAGAGAGAGAGAGAGGAATCCACCTGTCGACAAGGTACGCCCTTATCGGTCGTTCGAATCATCTTTCCTCTTTTGATTTAATAAGACCTCCGAGCGATGACGTGATCTTGACGTACGTCTTCTACCCTTCTCTCTATCTCTCTCTCTCTCTTTCTCTTTATTTCTCTTTCTCCTTCTCTTTCTCTCCCCCCCTCTCTCTCTCTCTCTCTCTTTCTCTTTCTTCTTCAGTCCTCTTTCGAAGTGGTCCGCGTGGCCACGTTTCGCGCTCGTGACTCGATGTCGAAGAGTGGAATGCACCGAGTCGGAGTTCTGCAGGATCCTTACCATCTCTCTTGCCCTCCCCCTCCCCCTCTTTTCTCTCTCTCTCTCTCTCTCTCTCTTTTTATTTCTTTCTTCCTTTCTTTCTTTCTCGATCTCATTTGAATTCTGTTCGAGTAAGTATCGTTCGCTCCATCGAAGGACCTCCGTTGTCCTCTTCTTCGTGAAAAAAAGAGAAAGAGAGAGAAAAAGAAAGAATAAGAGAGAGAGAGAGTGAGAGAGAGAGAGAGAGAGAGAGAGATACGCGAGTCTCTTTCCAAGTACGATATTCCAACATGCGTCCTCCCAAAGGCGATTCTTGCAAATTCCTTGAAGAGATCGAGATCGAGATTGAGATCGAGATCGAGATCGAGATCGTGGTAACTTTCTTCTCCTATCGTTCGTTCGTACCTAAAGCTTATGTGGAACTACTCTTGCTCGATAAGTAAGTAGTAGGTATAGTATTTTTGTACACTCGAGCGGAACGGTGCTCAATGAAATTTCATATTGCATCGTCATGAAGTCTCGATCAATGATACATCGGTTTTTATGTAATGCACTTAGGTATCGCTGTTTCTGTCCTTTCTATTTCTATTTCTTATTAACTCGATCGATGTTTAATTACACCAGCTTCGATATATTTACGACTTTCACGGCAAAAAGTCTTATGGATCGTAATAGCAACGATTGGAATTTGTTAAATGGAATCATTCGTTTTTCTGTATCATCATTCTCTCTCTCTCTCTCTCTCTCTCTCTCTTTCTGTATATCCTATCTTTATTTCTTTCTTTCTTTCATTTATTCCTTTCTTTCTTTCTTTCTTTCATTTATTCCTTTCTTTCTTTCATTCCTTCTTTCTTTCCTTCCTTCATTCTTTTGGTCTACTATGTAAGTAACTGCTTAAGAAACAAATCGATGGATAAGGCAACGTTAAATTAGGTACTCGTCGGAAAGGAAATCATTACCTCGATCGTTCTCTTTATCGAGTCAGTGCCGGCGACCTTCTAGATGGATCGTTGAACAATAATCTACCCGCTAACGATCTTCGTGATCGGTCAGATCTACCTCAAATCGAAAGTATTATAGAATGTGTCGTACGGTATGGTATCGTACGTCGTTTCAGTTCTTTAACTCCAATTATATTTTTTTCAATTTCTACAATTGGTATACGTATGGCTGTCATTTGTTATAGATCCACATCATGATTATGGTATTAAATTATTGTTATAAAATGGGAATAACAAATGCTATATTTTATTCCATTCGAAGAATGACAATCGAACGGTTACTATAAAGGATCGTATAATTCATCGAAGAAATGAAATCATCGATTCGCTAACGATCTCAACGATCGATCACGTTTCATTTTGCGCTCGCGCGCTTTATACGAGATTGCTCCTCGTTCGCGCCACGTTGTCGAAGACGTATAGAACCACGGGAAACGACAAAGAAGAAAATAGGAGATGAGCGAGAGAGAGAGAGAGAGGGAGAGAGAGAGAGAGAGAGATGAGATGAGATGAGAAAGAAAAGAGAAAAAGTCAAGAGATCTCACGGCGAGTCCCGACGAGATTACAGGCTTAATAATTAATATATTGAACGGTAATTAATATATTGGACGGAGTACGAGGGCACAACGTGTTATTACCACGATCGAGAGGTTGAGAAGAGAGAGAGAGTGAGAGAGAGAGAGAGAGAGAGGAAGAGAGGGGGAGAGGGAGGAGAAAAAGGGTGTTCTTTTCTCTTTAGAAGAGGACAGATTCACATGGTTCAACGCGGCATCCCTTCGTTTCTTTAAAAATTCCTGTAAACTCTCAGGATGGATAATTATTAATTCTTTTACGAAATTAACAAATGTTATATATATATATATATATATATATATATATATATATATATGTATATATGTATGTATGTATGTATATATTTCAATTATCGCACCAATCAATTATTTATCTTAATCGATTTTTACTTGACATTATAGCTCGAAAAAAAATTCGTAACAATTATCGCTTACCATGTAAAAAGTGAACTGAAAGATTTTATAAATGGCTTTTAAAGATCGCTTATTTTGTCTCGATATCTTTTTGGAATAATTTGTTTTCCTTTCCTTCTTTCTTTTTGAGGCTGTAATACTACAAAATTAATTAAAAACGAGACAATCAAAAGGGTCTCGAAAATAAATTATTATTTTTTAAAATCATTTTAGAACTTTTGGCTCAACTCGTGTAATATATATATATATACATGTATAGGCACACACATGCTTGTAACGTTAAGAAAATGAAGATGAAGGTGAAGTTGAAAGAAAAAAAAGGCAAAACGAAATGAAAGAAATACGAAGGAAAAAAAAAAGAGAAAATAAAGAAGTCGAATCTTTCGATCGAGAGAAGAGCACGCGCGTGATCTTGCCGCAAGCGATTCAGCACAGTTTCGTCCTGCGGTCATTATTATCGCATTAAACGCTTCGATTATCATACGATGCGAGTTTAGAGATCAATCAGCGTAAATCACGTGAGCCGTAGAAATAAAGAAGTTACGGAGAACGCGCGCTCGCGCGTGTGACAAATGACACGAAGAAGTATTATAAAGATAATTATGATTAAACGTTTATTGCGTTATTACGTAATCGTGTAATCAAAAGAAAATAAAATAAGATTCTTATGCTAATCGATCGTTGCGAGATAATTAATAGAATGAATATGCCGAGGGATTAGTGGACCAATTAAATTTCCTATAATAATATTAATAATAACAACGACAACAACCATAATAGTAATAATAATTATTATTATTATTATCGGGTACAAAAGAAGTAAGAAAAAAATATTCATTAAAGTCTACAATCAAAAGTATTTGTCAAAGGAAAAGAGAGAGAGAGAGAGAGAGAATGAGAGAATGAGATATATAGATAGATAGATAGATACGTAGAGAGAGAGAGAGAGAGAGAGAGAGAAAGAGAGAGAGAGAGAGTGTGAGATTTGGTCCAGAGTAAAGTTATAGATACAATTCGAAGGACGAAAGATCAGATCTTAGAACGTTCTCATTTTACTACGTTGAACAGACGACGGACAATAATAAAAGCTTGTGCACGGTCGTAATCTCGTCACCTATGACGAAATATATCGGGCACACCATCTGTAAGATCATTAATATCTACCGATACATATACAGACGCATATACATATATGTAACTACATACGCATACAATATAAATACGCATAGCGAAGGCGTACTCGTGCGAGAGGAGAACGATAGGAAAATGTTCTCAGAACGGCTATTAGTCGAGCTAAAGATCGCGGCCATGTATGGAGTTTATTAACTCGATATTACGACCAAGGATCCGTACGCTTAGATATGCACCAATGACTACGTTCCAACCAGTCTTTCTCTCTCTCTCTCTCTCTCTCTCTCTCTCTCTCTCTCTCTGCCTATCTCTTTTTCTGTCTGTCCGTCTGTCTCTCTCTCTCTCTGTCTCTCTCTCTCATCCCTTTTCTTTTTCCCTTTCCTTTCAATGCAGTTTATTTCTCATTGTCTTCACAGATCGATCTCCCCTACCTACCCCCTCCATCCACCCAACCACTACCTCCCTATCTATCCACGATATTTCCTACTAATCGTCGAATCATTTCTTATTTCGCAATACAGGCGAGAGATAAATTTTCGAAGATTAATATTGTCGGATCCGACCGATCGAAATTGTTATCACGGATAAATCCGATGGTCACGTACATAGTTACGCGAGGACAATAAATTTTCGGACTATTCGTACGTAGTTACTATCTCCCCCTAAGGATCTCGTCCTCATAGATATGCATCGGTCTCCCATCTTAAGAAACGTCCCGTCGATATTCGAAGGAGAGCACGAGCGTAGAATCGGGCACGAAAGAAAGAGGGATAAATATAGAAAGACAGAAGAGGAGAGAGAGAGAGAGAGAGAGAGAGAGAAAAATCGGGCGGATTCTCGCGATTGCACGTGCGCGAAATGCAAGTATATTTCTTTCTTTCATTCTCTTTCTCATTCTCTCATTCTCTCTCTCTCTCTCTCTCTCTCTCTCTCTCTCTCTCTCTCTCGTTCTCTGTCTGTCTCTATCTCTTTCATTCTCTCTGTTCTTCTCTTGGCAGATGCTGTGGCGTGCGTTGAGAAATCGCGGAAACCGAGTCGATTCTCGAAAGGTCAGGCCAGCGACATTTCGTGCCTCGTCCCGAACGAGTTCTTCTTCGTTCCTGCCTGCCACGCGCGTTAATTCCTCTCGTATTTCTTTCTTTTTTTTTTTTTTCACTTTCTTGTTTTTCTTCTTCTTTCTTTTAAAAATATTTCCTTCCTAATTTATTATAGCTGTTGTCGTTGTTGTTCTTATCGTTATCATCATCATCATCATCATCATCATCATCATCTTCGTTAATCATAACTTCGTTCTTCACCTACCACCACCTCTCCTCTACCCGTGTCGTCACTCCACCCCTTTGACCTTGGCGATTTTCATTTCCATCTTCATTTTCAATTTTATTATCACTATCCTTATCATTTTTATTTTCATTTTCACGTGGTTACTCTTTCATCTTTCCTATTTCTAAATGTAACACAGTTCGACTATTATTTCTTGTTCGTTTCTTCTTTTTTTTTATCTTTTTCTTTTTCCTTCGCTTTCGTCTACTCGTTTCTTTAAAAAAATATTTGTCGGCGATTTAAGTAGGTTACAAGAGGAAGAAGTAAGAGAAAAAGAAGAAGAGAGAAGAGTGGGAAAAAAAAAAGAGGGAGAAGAAACGAACGCGTTGCGTGCCATCTTTGATTCTCGAGGAGGTGGCGAGAGGGCGGAAGGGATGGGGAGGTTGGTATGGGAGGGGTAAAGGTGATGGGTGGGAAAAAAGGAGGGAGGCTGTCTCGTTGCCGAGTTCGAAGCTGATGAAACTCCGCGACTCCTCTCGAACTCTCGTCCATTAGCGAAATTACGTGGAATTAGTGCTGCGGAACGGGAATCTAAGTGGAAATTTGTATTCTATGTGTTTTCGATGGATCGGTGAAAGGTCAGGTGAGAAAAGAGATAAAGATAGAGATAGAGATAGAGATAGAGATAGATAGATAGATAGATAGATAGATAGAGAGAGAGAATATGTGTGTAACTTGTTCGTTCGTTTCCAAGTAAAGTCATACACTTTTCTTATCCATTCTGGATCATTAATTACACCGACATGAAAAATCATCCCTTTACGTGTCGGCATTGTTTCGTTCGTTCTCCTTCTTTGTTCTCTTCATTTTTATCATTTCTTTTTATTTTTATTTATCTTATCATTCCCTCCTTCACCCTTGCCACACGTTACGATCGATCGTAATTCTTTTTTTTTGATCTTCTGTCTCGATCGTGGGGGGATGGAGGGGGAGTGTAAAAAACGGCGGAAAATAGGAGAAAAAAGAAAGAAAGGAGAAACAAACTTTTGTTTTCGTTTGTTTCGCGAACGACGGATTCGATAAAGGATTCGAGCTGATAGTCGGACGAGGAGAGCAGCTAGCTCGGCATTATCGATCGCCAGCAGCTAGATCGTCGTGATATTTTAGCCGGTCGGGATATTCACCGTTGAAACCCGATCCCAAGGATCGTCCTTACGGATCCCCCATCGGGAAAGCCTCTTTGAGAAGCCGGCAGACTTCTCTCTCTCTCTCTCTCTCCCTCTCCCTCTCTCTCTTTCTCTTTCTATCTATCTATCTATCTATCTATCTCTATCTCTTTCTCTTTCTCTTTCTATTTCTCTCTTTTCTCTTCAGGACGATACGCGAAGGCACTTCGCTCTGCTGCCCGTTGCTTCGTTGAGTGATATAAAACCGGCATTCGCGAATAAATACTCCATTGCGGGAGTACGGGGCCCTAAATATTCATGGGATAGCTCTCTCTCTCTCTCTCTCTCTCTCTCTCTCTCTCTCTCTCTTTCTTTCATTCTTTCGTTCTTTCTTTTCGTTCTTTCTCTCTTTCTCTCTCTCTCTCTCACTCTATCTCTATCTCTTTCGTCTACTATTCGAAGTTCTACGAGTAACGTCACGTTTGTCTCTACGTTACCATTCGAACTCACTATGCTCTTCTTCTTTGTCTATCTTTCAGGAACTCAGGACTCGTATAATACTTACGAAACGTAACCTTTGAATATATATATATATATATATATATATATATATATATATATATATAAATGCGTGTGTATGTATGTATGAATGTATGTATGTATGTGTATACGTGTATTTCTTCCTACTCGATACGCAAGAAGATTGAAAAAGATGAAACAGAAAAATGAACAAATCAAAAAAAAAAAAAGAAAGATGAAGAAAGAAATGAGATCCTTCGGTCTTAGTGACTTTCCGGAAGTCTTTCTTTGGCAAAAAAAAATAAGAGGACGTAAGAGAAGAGCACGTAATTGCGTTCTCTTCCTCGAACTGAATTGATATCAAATGGAAGATAGAAAGAGAGAGAAACAGAGAGAGAGAGAAAGAGATAGATAGAAAGAAAATAAGATAAGATCTCTAAGAACGAGTCCGTGGAGTTGTCTCCTGAGGACAGGAGGAAAGATGATAAAAGGTACCATGAGTATATATATCTATCCTCTTAACTCGCTAACATTGGATTATAATCGTAATGAGGTAAAAAAAGGATGAAAGAAAAGAGAGATAGATCATAATCTCTGGAGGATGCCGTTTGACAAACGGTTCGTTCGAAACGTAGGTTTCCCTCGATTACGATTACGTCTTTAGGATCTTTTATCGATCGGATGGACGATGGTGCACCACCGTATCGCGATCTTCGCTTCGATATAATCGATATATCGAAAGACGCTCGTCGCTCGATGGAATCGGCGTTTCTGCTTTACGACGAGAGAGAGAGAGAGAGAGAGAGAGAGAGAGAGAGAGAGAGAGAGGGAGAAATAGATAAAGAAATAGAGAGGGATGGGGGAGGAAGGGTAAAGAAGGAGATAGAAGAATCTTCGTTAGATCTTGATTTTGATAGCCAATCGTTCTCGATTTCGAACGCGTCGTGGAACGAGCTCGCCGTTAATTAATTAACCGGTAACGTCGGTACGAGCGAATAGGCCGAAAGCCACGTTAGCTGATCTCGAGGAGTCTCGATGTAATTAAGTTTGCCGGTTTGAATTACACTCGAGTGGCGACGCTGCTCGTCGGATGTCGGCGCCGAACGAGGAGATGCTTCTTCTTCTTCTTCTTCTTCTTCTTCTCCTCCTCCTTCTCCTCCTTCTCCTCTTTTTCTTCATCTTTTTCTTCTTCTCCACCTCCTCCTCCTCCTCCTCCTTTTCTTCATCTTCTTCTTCTTCTCTTCTT
>OU964978.1:5651926-5659426 GCA_918808275.2 Dolichovespula sylvestris
CAGAAAAATACTAGAATTAATGCGTCGCGTGTGGCTACCGGTTGCGTGCCCGATGACCATTCCGAGCGATTCGAAGGGAGAGAAAAAAGGCGTAAGTCGATATCTCGTCGATGGTAAACGTACGGGCGTAAACATGCGTCGAGAGAAATTCGAGAAGATTTTTACCGAATGAGCAGACACTTTTTATTATCCTCTTCCTTTATCTTTCTTTTCCTCTATCCCTTGTCTCTCTCTCTCTCTCTCTCTCTCTCTCTCTCTCTCTCTCACTTTAGTTTTCTGTGTCTATCTTTGGCGACCGCGATCCATCGATCGTCCTCGACCTCACTCGACATAGCAATCTCGTTTTCTTCCTTCTTTCGCGAAACATCCCGATGGGATTTCTACCAGCGTGGGAATACAAACGCGCTTTAGAGATCTTGCAGGACGAAAAAGGGTAGGGGGATTAATCGTTCCTAAATCAAACGTCAATAAGAATAAACTTCTTTTATCTCTCTCTTTTTTTTTGTTTTTTTTTTTTTATTCGATATTCTCCATTAGAATTCTTTTAAAATGATTATATCCTTAAAGTCGTAGAGGCATATTGTATATAGTAACTTAAGAAAATGAATAACCTTGGGTGATTGGTAATGATTGGATAACTCAACGCTAATTACGAAACAATGATAAAGATTCTCCGCTCGTAAGAAGTCGTAATGAAACTCATCTTTTCTTATTCTTTCTTCTTCTTCTTCTTCTTCTTCTTCTTCTTCTTCTTCTTCTTCTTCCTATTCTTCATCTTCTTATTCTTCATCTCTAGCGAATCGAAAGATAGGCGAGACGAGGAATGACTTTACGCAGATACATACCCACGTAGCCTTACGTAGCCGAACGTACGTAGCTTTATGTACTGTACATACATACATACATACCACCTGTACATGCATACGTATATGTACGTACGTATGTAAGTATGTATATGTATGTACCAAAGTCGATACCGAAGTTTGACGCTCGTAACTCGGCGCGTAATGACTTACGGAATTGCGCCCGGTCGGACGTGTAATTTACGTGCCTCGTAATTCGCGCCTCCGTGGCTTGGGTCTAACTTACAGCGATCCGCTTACAAAGTTACACGCCGTATAACCCCACTCTCCACGCTCGTAATTTCGGCGCTAACGATCATCGCGAGCCTGTGAGAACGAAGCAGAGTCGAAGAAACTTCGTGCGTTCGATCCGTGAAAACGAAGCTTCATCGTGATCTACGACGATCTTTTTATCTATCTCTCTCTCTCTCTCTTTCTCTCTATCTATCTATCTATCTATCTCTTCTCTCGAAAAGTCCTCGTATAAGTAACTTATTAACGATCGCGAAAACGAATGGAAAACTATGGGCTCGAAATTTCTATTTCCTTGTACTCTATCGCGTGATTTCGATTTCTAACGGTTCTTACGTTTCCGTATTAGCTTTATATAAATACACGAGCACGGCCGTGCTCTTTATCAAGATGGAAGAAGGAGAGAAACGCACGCAAAACGATTCGCCTTTGGCATCTCGATCGGGTCAGAACCAGCGGCTTGACCCTTACAGCCGACCTCAAAGATCGACCCTGCCAGAGGATTCTACGAGTCACGGAACTCGATCGTCTTATGACCGATCGCGTAATCGTAACCTCCTCCACCTCCTCCTCCTCCTCCTCCTCCTTCTAAAACTTCTATCGGATATAACTTAACGCGTTAAACTAACCGACGATGTACGAGATAAATCTTCTCGTTAATTACGAATAATTAACGCATATAACTATTTAACACTTAGTTAGATCCACGGGAAAATCATTTTAGCGAGTCGTTTTATTTCAACGTTGAAATTTATTCCTCGAGTGATTTTTCGTCGAGCGCTCGCACGAATCCCCTCTGACCGACGATGAGTGCGAGGAACGAGAAAGAAAAAAGGAAGAAAAGAAAAAGGAAAGTAAGAAAGAAAGAAAGAAAGAAAAAAAAAGAAAAGGTACAGACCTCGGCGACGATAATATCGCACGCGTATACACATTATCTCGCGGAATATCTGCCGATAATATCGGGACAAGTGCTCGAACACCCCCACGAGAGTTCGAAAGAGGCGAAGAAGGTGGAAGGACAAGGAGGATGAGGAAGGCGCTGAGACGCACACCTTACTTCGATGCAAACACAAACGAACGATTCTCTCTCTCTCTCTCTCTCTCTCTCTCTCTCTTTCTCTCTCTCTTTTTCTATACACACGTACGTACGCACACGTGTACAAACATACACTCATACACATATACATACGTACATACATGCATACGTACATACATACACGCATCGATGCTTGCTGCATCTCGAGCGACTCTTATATGGGAGATGCACCGGCGTTGCACCATAATATTATTAGATAAACGGCGAGCCGCTAGATAGTGTGTGCTTCTATATGGTTTACATAAGCGGCTGTGACCCCTCGCCACGCCGGAACCTCCCCTCCTCTCCTTCTCCACCTTCTCATCTCTCGCTCCTCCTCCTCCTCCTCCTCCTCCTCCTCCTCCTCCTCTCCTCTTCCTCTTTTCTTCTTCCTCTTCTCGATGCAGCATCGCGTTGCGGTCCGGTATTGCAAGCCGGCGAGCGAGCGAACTCGCTGGAGCCAACAACACACAACTGCAAACGACAAGTGCGATCCTCTGCATGCTGCTTGCCCCTCCTTATCCTCCTCCTTTCTTTCTTCTTCTTCTTCTTCTTCGTCTTCTTCTTTCTTCTTCTTCTTCTTTCTTCTTCCCTCTACTCCCGCGTCGTTCATCTCCGAAGGGTTAATGGGGTTTCAGGGAAATTGCTTCGCGCCTAGCGACGGCTAGAAACCGCTCTCTCGGAACCAGCTGGCTAACACACGTTGGCATTCCCTTGCTCCTCTCCTTCTTCTTCTTCTTCTCCTTCTTCTTCTTCTTCTTCTTCCCCTTTCTCCTCCGCCTCTTCTTCTTTTTCTCTTTCCTTTTAGCGTTGACAAGCGAGGAAAGCTGCAATATACTTCTTCTCTTTCTAATCTACCACATTTTAACAAAGAGATATTCTCGGAGAATTGACACAATCCAGTTCGATCTTTTGGCATTGAAAGAGAGATAAAGAGAGAAAGAGAGAGATAGAGAGAAAGAGAGAGAGAGAGAGAGAGAGAGAGAGAGATCATTATTTTAATAGGATGACGTTAATTATCGGAGCACGATCGTGAACACGATGTTGTAAGGATTCAAGGTAGGTTATTCGGTTGGAGTTCTCCATTGGCATCACCTATCTCTACCTCATCTACGTTCAATGCCGCAAAGCAATATCTTTAGCAATCGTGACACTAAACTTCCTCGCGACCTTGTTTACCAACGAAAGAAGATCGAGAGAGAGAGAGAGAGAGAGAGAGAGAGAGAGAGAGAGAGAGAGAGAGAGAGAGAGAGAAGAGAGCTTGGTCTTGGTGAGATCGCGAGAGTAGAGATCTACTAAACCGAACCTTTGGCGCGTCGTTGCATTCGCGAGATTTCCGTGAGAGCCGACGTGATCGAAAAGCCAATATCTGTGAGGTAGCAAGTTCTTCTGAGGGGATCGAGAAACGAACGAACGAACGATCGAACGAACGAACGAACGAACGAACGAACGAACGAACGAACGAATGAACGAACGAGAGAGAGAGAGAGAGAGAGACTACTCGGCCAGCCGTAGGGAGAAACGAGGCAGGCTCGCCTAATGAACCGATCGCTGTATCGATTAGCGCCGGTTAAGAGCGATCGATTGCGTGTCTTGTCAAATTTGTCAACGGGTGCGAACTCGGCGCAGACATAACGATCCCAACGCTCGGCCGATCTCGCGACGCTTGCGCTTGCTGCCTTCTTGTACTTACGAAACGTCTCGCGATCGCTTGGAAAAAGATAAAAAGGAAAGAAATCGATGGCGCTCTCTTTTATTTAGAAAACGAATTAGATCGTTTATAACGGTCCCCTATGTATGTATATATAAAATTACGTATACGTGCATGTATATATATATTTATTTATTTATGTGAATGCAACAATAATAATAATAATAATAATAATAATAATAATAATAATTAATAATAATAATAAATAATAATAATAATTATTATTATTATTATTATTACTATTATTATAGTTGTTATTGTTGATTTTGTTGTTTTCGTTATTGCTATTATTATTACTATTACGATTATTATCGTTATTATTATTATTATTATCTTTCTTTTTGCAAATCATAAATGATTATTAGTGAAATCTAAGAAAAAAATTAAATATAGTAAGAATGGATTGTAATACATTTTCTAACGTATTAGGTCATAACGATTAGAATGATCGGAAGGCGTTAAAAACGATCGACGATTGAACAACGGGATTAAGGAATATGTTTCGCAAAAGAGCCGACCTTTCTCTCTCTCTCTCTCTCTCTCTCTCTCTCTCTCTCTCTCTCTCTTTCTCTCAGCACGGCCCAATTACTTTAAATTGAGTTATAACCGGATCAAATTGCCGATAATTGGCGATCGCGTAGCTTAATCGGGTGCCATCCCTCTCTCCCCACTTCACCCTTCGAGATCCTTCTCGTTTCAGCACCCACTCACTTCGGGATCTCGAGCGCCGTATGAAGTTATTCCGCAAAGTGGCCTCGTGTTTAAAGCTTAGATCGTGTGTGTATGTGTGTGTGTGTGTGTATCAGTGTCTATGTGTCTGGGTGTGTGTTTGTGTACGTTTGTGTATAAGAGAAAGAAAGAGAGAGAGAGAGAGAGAGAGAGAGAGAGAGAGAGAGAGAGAGAGAGAGAGAGAGGGAGTGCT
Source organism: Dolichovespula sylvestris (assembly GCA_918808275.2). Lineage (NCBI taxonomy): Eukaryota > Metazoa > Arthropoda > Insecta > Hymenoptera > Vespidae > Dolichovespula > Dolichovespula sylvestris. The sequence goes on from OU964978.1 coordinate 5,656,729, forward strand.
TCGGTATCGAGTGCCCTTATCCTTCGACAATACAAATTGCTGATTATGCGCCCGGCTTTTACGTGCCTTCTAATTGGGCCGCCTTGGCTCTTGGGAAAGATCGGACGATCGCACGACCGGCCCTCGTTAACCCCTAACGCTCTTCGTGCACGCCAAGCGTACGTTCGAACCCCTTCTCTTCTCTTCTTCTTCTCCTTCTTCTTCTTCTTCTTCTTCTTCTTCGTCTTCTTCTTCTTCTTCTTCTCTATTACTATCTCTCTTTCTAGGTACACTAACATCAAAAAACGTTTAATTTTAAATACTCATTAATTGTATATTAAATTGTACTGTGGGTGTGTTTACTTCCGCATTATTATTTTTTTTTTGTTTCTTATCCTTATTAAATAAATCAAATATCAAATTAAATCAACTTGAATATTTTCGTCATCGGAAAAAGGATCCTATCGATGGATCGAACGTCCTCGATATTTTCCACGCTATCATGTATTGCGATGAGAAAAGTCTCTCTCTCTCTCTCTCTCTCTCTCTCTCTCTCTTCTTCTTCTTTCTCATTCTCTTTTTTTCTATTTTTATTTGTATTCCTATCTCTCTTTTTCGATACATTACCTTCGAAAAATGTTCATTATTTAAATTCTTATTAATTATAAATTACACTGTATTGTGTGTGTGTGTGTGTGTGTGTGTAGTTTCGTAATATTGTTTTCTTATATTCATTGCACAAAATAAATTCAAAATTATATTAAATTTATATTAAAATATCAAAATATTTAAATATACAAAATTATATTGATATTATATTAATATATGAAATTATATACTTGAATATTTTCATCGTCGAAAAAAGGACTCGAGTCGTAGACGAATCAACGCATCTTTGATATTTTACACGTAATTCCGCATTACAACGAGAAAAGTCTCTCTCTCTCTCTCTCTTTCTCTCTCTTTCTCTCTCTCGTTCTCATTTTCATTCTATTTTTACTGGTATTGCTATCTCTATCTCTATTACCTTCAAAAAATATTCATCTTTATGTACTCATTAATTATTAAATTAAATTTTATTATGCTTGCATGTTTGTACTTACGCATTACATTTTATCTTATATTAATTATGCAAATCAAATGCGATATTATATCTACTTGAATATTTTCGCCATCGAAAGAAGAATTCGAATCAGTGGAGACGAATCAACACGTTTCCAATATTTTCCACAAAATCCTGCATTATAACAAGAAAAACTTCTCTCTCTCTCTCTCTCTCTCTCTCTCTCTCTCTCTCTCTTTCCATGTTGTACAAACTTCATCGATTTATCACGTCGAATTTTGTATTACGACAAACTGCAGGATTATATTTCATATAATTTTCTCTTTTTTTTTCGAGCAAAAAAACGTCTCGTTTTGCTTAACACCCACAACACAATTCATGTATTAGTGTTTCCCATAAGGTTCTTCCTCTTTTTTAATGCACAATGAATACACGATACGGAAGAAATTTAGGGGGACACCCTAGTACGAACTAGTCCTGATCTTTCAAAAGAATATTTTTTCCAACGGAATCTGGTTACGACTTATTTATGAAAGAAAAAAAATGAAAAAATAGGAAAACATAGAAAAAAAGGACTTATTTTCTGAATTATAATAAGCAGGCGAACACGAAATCTCGATCGTTATTCAACGTTTATCACGATACTCGTTCGATGTACCTAATCAATTGACGCTCATTAAGCTTGTCCGTCTGTTATTCATTCGATCGGCTAAGACAGGAAGTTAAAACTTGAAGAAGTCCGTGAGGTGGATAGAAATGAAAGAAGGACGGATGGATAGGAGGCCGTACGTTAAATATATATTTGTACCTATGTACGTTCTCTCTCTCTCTCTCTCTCTCTCTCTCTCTCTCTCTTTCTCTGTTTAATACATACATGCATATATATATATATATATATATATATATATATATATATCTTTAAAAGTAGTCACGAGCTAAGTTTTTCAAGAAAAGATCGCATGTCCACACGGAGAGAACGTATATCGTCGATCCCAAGAGAACCGTTGACATCTCGCGCGATACATTATGCTAGCTTTTTATGGCAAAGCCCACGTGCACGCGCACGGCAAACCAGAGAGGCTGATATTCTCAAGAACGAAATCTCGCTTTCAAAGCGTCAAGACATCTTCCGAGTTACGAATTATGTTTGATATATGTAATCGTATATTGTCCTTCCCTCGTGATCAGAAATATTTAAATGTTGGATAGAGAGAAAAAAATGAAAAATTTTATTTCTCATTTAATTATCAAGGACGAGATAGATCTCTCGTTTCAAAGCGTCAAGACGTCATCCGAGTTACGAATTGCGTGTTGATATTAATGATCGGATATTGTCCTCCCCTCGTGATCAGAAATATTTAAATGTTGAATAGAGAGAAAAAAAATGAAAAATTTTATTTCTCATTTAATTATCAAGGACGAGATAGATCTCCCGTTTCAAAGCGTCAAGACGTCTTCCGAGTTACGAATTGCGTGTTGATATATGTGATCGGATATTGTCCGTCATGATCCAGAGTAATTAGACGTCCGATAAAAATTGCGGATTCATTATGGGATTTTTATTTTTCGCATATGTCATGTGTTGGGAAATAAACACAAGGAGAGAGAAAATGTAACAAAGAAGAAAATATATAAATGTTTCTTCATTAAAAGATT
>OU964978.1:5664426-5666926 GCA_918808275.2 Dolichovespula sylvestris
TGTCGGTCGACCTTTTGTAGCTCGGTAAGAACGGTCTAAAGACTTCCGGTGGACTACTCGCCACAACTACGTCCTTATGGGCAAAACTTATTGGATATATAGGTGACGAGATTGGTTGTGATAGCTGTTGTTGTTGTTGTTGCTGTTGCTGTTGTTGTTGTTGTTGCTGTTGTTGTTGTTGTTGTTGTTGCTGCTGTTGTTGTCGTTTACATACAAAGGGCGGCGTGGCCTCTCTCGGTGGCGTCGAAGGTGACTGCTGTTGTTGATTATTACCATTGATCCTATCGCGTTCCCTGCGCCAAGCTAGCATACGCAACTGATTCTGTAACGCCACGTCGTCCGGGTGAGGCGACTTGTTGCTCCGCTCTCTCTCTTGCTTCAGCATAGCCACGTGCAAAAGATGAGACTGCAACGCGAGATCATCTTGGCTGGGCGAGGAGGCGGGGTCCTTGGCATCCTTAGAACCGTAAATGGCACCGGTAGCCTGTTGACCTTGAGACTGCGGTAGGAATCCCGGAAGGAAGGTAGGGCCAAACGGAGAGGGGGCGCCAGGTGACACACCGACGCTCTGGTTTCCATTTGTTTGTTCCTGAAGTAGGCAGTGGATCTTGAACCAGTTGGAGCGCCTGCCGTAACGTGAACCGGACTTAGACATCCCGACTATAAGACACTTCTTCAACCGGCAAGCCTTGCATGCCGTACGATTCTTCTTATTGATCACGCATACACCTCCGTTCTTGCATTCCGAAATACTACCAAGGTTGTTGTACGTGCGCCCAAAGAATGACTGCAATCAAAAATATAACAAAAGTTTTACAAATATTATTATCATTATTATTATTATTATTATTATTATTATTATTATTACTTTTTCTTTTTCTCTTCGTTACGTTCGTCTTCGCCGTGCGCGCGCGTTCGCGTGTATATCGACAGCGCTGTGTACGCGCGCGCGCGCGTACGTGTATCTACGTGAGATACATAGGAGGAAGAAAGCATATTCTCTCGGTCGTCGGGTCGAACCATATAAAGGGTCGAGCAAGATCTTTCCTTTCGAATACAAGCCACGCGTTTGCTTCTCTACCGGATTAAACGTCAGAGTTTAATGTTACGCGCGTCACGAGAATTAGCATGCCTGCGCGCCTAGAGAAGAGTAGAAGGGAAACGGGGAAGGAGAAAAGGACGAACGAATGGACGAACGAACGTACGAATGAACAAATGGACGGACGGACGGACCTGCGGACGGACGGACGGACGGACGGACGGACGGACGGAGAAGAGTATATACGTGGCGTGGCCGCTCGTAAAGTTAAACGCCTGTCGGCCGACGATAAAACCGCCTCGAAGAGGCTCGCGCACCTCTTCGAGAGGTGCACCTTAGAGCGCGAGCAGGCCCGCTCGCACGCTCATCGACCACTAATTTACGACGTGGCTCTTTTCTCCTTCTCCTTCTTCTTCTTCTTCTTCTTCTTCCTCTTCCTCTTCTTCTACTTCCTCCTCCTCCTCTCTTTACTCTTCCTCCACTCCATCCTCTTCCTCTCCTCTTTTCCTTATTCCTACTCCTTCCTCTCTCTCTCTCTCTCTTACTCTCATTCTCGTTCTATCATCGAACGAACATTCCGCGGTACGAGAAGATATTTTTCCCTCCAATCGAATCTTTTCTTTAGGTCAAACTTTCGCTTTTATTCTTCTCCACCCATCCCCTCTCCCCTCCCCAACCCCAGCTAACCCCATGTCTCACCGTCACTACCCTCCCTCCCCTTCTCCGCCCTGCGAGTTTCGAATCAAACCACAGGACGAAGATAAAAAGTAATACGACCCGAAACGAAATCGAATTTGGCTACCTCTCTTAACATGGACGTCACAGATTTGGCATTACGCTCGACGGCCATTGCGTGAGCGGAATCTCTGCGATGATGGTCTCTTTTAAACCGTGAGACCGAATCCATTTTTCGAGTTGGTCAGTTATACCAAATTGTCCTAGAGTTTTATTTACATACATAGATAGATACATATATACATACGTACGTACGTACGTACGTACGTACGTAGATGTATACGTAAGTACATGCATGTATAGGATGTATCAGGAGAAAGGAAATAGACGATGATGGAGTAAGTAAGATGTCGAGAGGGTATTTGTGAAAACCCCTCGTGCGAGCTGTTTAGCATAATCATTCGAGGACCGCACCTTTTTGGAAGATGGGGGAAGAGCATCTGCTTATGCCGACGATATCTCGTCGTGAATCGTATCGGCGTTGAGTCACAAAGAATGAAAGAGAAAGAGAAAAAGAGAGAGAGAGAGAGAGATGTACACACGCACGCATGCACGCACACGCACACACACACACACACACACGAATTCCGAGCTCCACCTGACGAGGACCCACGTGGGCGTCTTCGTAACGGTTCGAAATCCCAAAAGCTCGCACGCGTAGCGGTACGTGTCCCAATTGGGACTAACGAATCGAACGACGCTGGATGTGTCGTTTCAACCTGTGAC
>OU964978.1:5671926-5676926 GCA_918808275.2 Dolichovespula sylvestris
ACGACATCTTAAATAACGCGCTCGGCCACGGTCGTTTCTCGTACGAATCGAAGTTCCTGCATTGCTGACACGAAATACTTCCACGTAGCAGAATATCGCGACGATTGAATTGCAGATCTTCGGCGACGACGACGACGACGACGAAGACGATGACGATGGCGGCGTCGTCTTCGTCGTCGTCGTCGTCGTCGTCGTCGTCGTCGTCGTCGTCGTCGACGTCGTCGTCCTTCCCGTACGAGTCGACAGTTCCTAACGGCAGGAACAATGAACGACGGTTATTGTATGCTGATTCTCTCTTTCTCTTCTTTTCCCCGTCGTGGTTTTGAAAGTACGTTTCTCCCGAAGTTGCACGGCGCGCGGTAATAAAAATTTCAATGTGGCTACCTGACTCGGCCCCGAAACTTCCAAGCTTTGATTTTCACCCGTCGAGAAAGCGTCCGTGTTGGGTATACGAACCTATAATACGTATTATAATAACTATTATACCTTTTATATATATATATATATATATATATATATATATATATATAAATCGAGATTGAGAGAAAAAGAAATCAATGCTGAATTCGTATAGAGCATTTTGCTATAACGGATCGTGGGAAGGCTCTATCTTAGCTAGTTGAAATTTCTATCTACTTATTCCTCTTCTTCTTTCGAACAAACGTACACCGTTCGCGAACATAAGAAGAAGAAGGAGGAAAAGGAAAAGGAGGAGGAGGAGGAGGAGGAGGAGGGGGGGGGAGAGAAGAAGAAGAAGACAGTCGGTGCTGGTCTTTACGGTCCGAAGCCGGCAAGATCGTACGTCAGAAACTTTTTCCGTCTGGCTCGATATGGCTTCCGAGGATTTGTCAGGGTGAGCTATTTGCTTGCATTTTGTAGTCTATCCCCTTTCGATCTTTGCACGCCGCCGAAGAAGAAGAGGAAGAAGAAAGAAGGAGGTGGATGAGAAAGAGGAGGAGGAGAAGGAGGAGAGGGGCTAAAAGACACGAGCTGCTATCCTTCGGCTTTCCTTCTATCCTAAACGTCCATCCTAGACGACGTACTACCTTTTAGCTCTAGAGTGATCAGTCCTACCGCGGATCCGACGTCGGATAGACGAACGTAAGGATTGACACACGAGACCGATTCACACGAAAGAGAAAGAAAGAGAGAGAGTTTCTTCTACGATCTTCGGAGGGCTACGTTACGAGCTATTCGAAGACAAGAGACGTTTTAACGGGAGGGTAGTATCGATAAAGAGAAAGAGAGAGGGAGATAGAAAGAAGTAGAAACGCGTGAGAAAATGTACCATCATGAGTAATATATATATATATGTGTGTGTACATACATATCCTATATGATTTGTCAAAAATAATTCAACATTTTTATTCGTACCTATCTAGAAATATTATAGAAAAAAAAAAAAAAAAAAAAAGAGAAAAAGTCACGATCTATAATCTTCCAACGTATCTAACTATCATTTCTCTCCTTTTTTTGACCTGAACAAATGGGAAATCCATTTATCCGATTAGGAGGTTCACGTCGAATTGAAACTATGGGGGGAAAAAAATAATCGCAGTATAAGGGTAGGAGAGGGGATAAGAACAAGACAACAAACAATATATTGTAACGAAAGTGTAACCCAGGTAAAAGTATTTATCTAAAATTTAATCGATCTCGATCGGGAGACTCTCTCGATAGAAATCGAGTCTCGTAAAAGAAGCTTAGTCGGATGGGAAAGAGCGCACAAATGTCGAAGGAAGTTGGCTAACATAAATCGGAGTCGAGTTCAAAGCAGGCCTGCCTGCCTGCCTGACTGCCTGACTGCCTGACTGCCTGGCCTCTCCGACGTACATACGTATCCTCCGTACACCTATCGTACGTACCTATCCTACGTACCGCAAGTATCGTACGTATCGTACTTACGAACGGATCGTCCCTCTATTGAATCGCTACCGTGTGCGTTTCGCAACGCATAATCTACGATCGGGTCGTCCTGCCTACGTCCTCGATATTATCGCATGGAAAGAGTAGCGTAGAAGCGAGAGCGAGACCGAGTGAGCGCACGAGCGTACAAGTGCGCGCGCGCGCTCGAGCCCGAACCCAAACCTAAGCCCCGAGCCCCGAGCCCCGAGACAAGGCAAACCGAGAACTCCGCGCATTGTCATTCGTGGCACGCGAAAGAAGGAGAGACACTTCCAACGCAGCGCGCGTCCAACTTCCAGCACGGACCTTTTTATCCTACCCCTTCCCCTCCACACCCCCTTTCCCCTCCTCCTCTTCCTCCCTCACCACCGTCACCACCATCACCACCACCACCACCACCACCACCACACCACCGTCGTTCTTCTCCTCGAGAAAACGTTATCTTCGCACGACGCGAGTCTATGAAAGTCTAGACGAGCTATCACCGTCACCGATCGAGAGAAAAACTTTTAAAGATATTCGGAATCCTTGATTTGCGAACGTTACTCGTATGTTTAATCGTCTGTTACGATTAAATTTCTCGTATGATTTATTCCTTTTCTTTCTCTTTTTTATCTATTTTTTCTTGTGTTTTCTTCTTTTCTTTCGATTTGCATCAAACTTTCGCACGATTCGGATATGTAAGTACGGTAAGATATATGTATGTATGTATGTATGTATGTATGTATGTATGTATGTATATGTGTAATCGGTTGGATATGCATATGCAAGATGTTACGGATTAAAATTTGTTTCGTAGGTAATTATTTGAATCGATAACGCGTGGAACGTTATTCCGGTTACGGTTTGATGTTGCAGTTTGATGTTGCAGTTTAATACGGTGGACTTTAATCGGAGGTGCAAACGAACAGATATTAATATATTACATATGTATTTATTCGTTTTCTTAAACGTTGTATGGTAACTGTTCTGACATCTTTTGAAATATGTACATATATCAATATAATACTGTACATCTATATGAAATATGTATATCTTACTTTGAAAGGGATCTTGGAATGTGTATAATAGTCTCTTACAAATTTCTTTTATTAACTAAATGAAGTGCCACGTGTCGGAGATGATCTCATAGCGCAAAGGATAAATATAAAGGATTTAACAGAGGACAAACGAACGAACGAGCGAACGAACGAACGAACGAACGAACGAACGAACGAACGAGCGAACGAACGAATCGAATCGAATCGAATCGAATATAACGCTTGTTTATTTACGTGGTTAACCGCGTGAAAGACCTAAGCTGATCCCTCTAGTGTTCTCCCTATTATTCTATTCTTCTTCCTTCTCGGTGAAAGCAACGATCGTGTCGGCGAGAGTCTTCCTAATAAACCCGATTACGACGTAACGCTCGCGTGGAACTCATCGCGACGAAACTTTCGCGGGGTTAAAGGTAATTCCCGTTGAATAGTATTGGAAATACTATTACGTTAACGTTCATTGTTCAAACATTTTCACTCGCGTTCGAACGTTCTAATATTTTTCTTCTTTCGACCGAACAATTTAAATCCACGTACATATAATACCTACCAACCGTGAATAATAATCATTCGTTATAACTTCAAATCATACGTATAATGTTTCTAATGAGACATATATTGGATTTTATATTTAAAATGTTTTAATATAATAATATTTCTTTTATTATTACGTCATCATCATCGTCATCATTAAGGTAACGTTCATTGTTTAAACGATAATTTCTCTCGGGTTCTAAACAAGTTTAATATCTTTTTACTGGCAATTTAAATCTACGACAAATAGAAACCGTGAATTATAATCATCCGATTTAACTTTATATAATGTCTACATTTAATATCTTCCAATGAGAAGTTATCAAGATTTTAGATTAAATATTAATATAGTAATATTTCTATTATCTTGATTATAATATCACGATAATCGCCATTATTTATATGTAAATTTTTATTGTAATATAATATAAATGCAATTCAAATAATTATTTATATAATCAAATATAATTTAATTATATAAATAATTATATTGGATAGTCAAGGATGAATTTTATAATTAATAATATTGCCAACTGTAACTTTTTCTACGAATTTCATCCTTGACGACCTAATACATAAATATACATACATACATACATACATATATATATATATATATATATATATATATAAAACAAATATAATTAAATATAATTAAAATCTACCGTAATAAAGGGTGTCCACTGAAAGACCGAATGATATAAAACCAAAAAAAAAAACAGCATTTACAAACACATGTCGATCAATGGCCACCCTGTATAATATAATATAAACCCTAATTTATTATCACTCGGTATAAATTTAAATCATTCGTTTAATACTACTAACAAAGTTATCAGATGTATTTATATATTATATTTTTAAACGTTATATCCTAGCAATCGATCCATTCCAATGTTTTTATTTTTTTAATTTTGTAATCGTGACAATAATGGACAATAAATGCTTAGATATATTGTTTCGTACGATTCAATTTCGAGTGAAACTCTTCTGAGATCGAGAAAATCGGCAGTAGCTCGAGGACGTGGTTGCGAAATGCGATCGTTTCGAAGAGATCGACCGCGTTCGCGTTAGACGCGAGGTCGCGACACGTTGCACGAAGAAGTCGGCTGCCTTTGGTTGCGCAGGACGGCCGCGGCCGAATGCTAAAGACCGATCCTCAAGGGCGCAGCACGATCCGTTCCTCGATCTCGTCCCTCGATCACGCTCGGGCGTGAATTGGGCCACCTCGTACGTGTACACGACGTTTTGCATCTTCTTATTTCCTAAGTACTTACTTATTGACCTAGGTATTTCAAAGATACATGAGAGAGAGAGAGAGAGAGAGAGAGAGAGGGAGAGGGAGAGAGGGAGAGAGAGAAATAAACGATAGATCGAGGCACTAGAATCTATCGATCCTTTCATAGATGAAAAAAGATTTATGGGACTACATAAAACGTATTCCTACTCGATTTGGGAAACCACGTGGGTTTGGGCGTTTCCGTCAAAGCAGGCTCGTAAATCCAAAAACAATTTATACGATCC
>OU964978.1:5684426-5686926 GCA_918808275.2 Dolichovespula sylvestris
TAAGAACGACAATTTAATATATATATATATATATATATATATATATATATGTGTGTGTGTGTGTGTGTGTGTGTGTCTTTGATTCAAATTAAATATTTTTTTCTCCCAACTAATAAATTTTCCAATAGAATTTATAATCGCTATCGCAATGTCGATTATTAATATAATCGCTCGGAGTGCTCTATTTATCGCTTTATTTACTGACTTTTAACGTACCGACGTGACTCAACCTGCGGAAAACGTTCTTCGATGTTTCCTCTCACCCCTCCCACATCCCCCCACAAATTGAGATAATTGGTGTGTGTGCGAGTTCGCGTGCGATCTACTTGACTTGTAATAAAAATATGATAAGTAAATAAAAAAAAGAAAAAATTAAAAAACTGAAGAAGAATGAAAGGAAATGGGAGAAAAAAAAAAGGAAGTAAGAGAAATCGATTTTTCTCCAGAAAGGAAAAAAAGGAAACAAAATTATCCTCACCTTACAACCCTCGCATGTGAAAGCACCGAAATGAAAACCTGCTGCTGGCTCGCCGCAGACCTTGCACTGTTGGTTCATCTGCAATTGTAGAAATTATGTTATCCGAAGGATATAGAACGAACGAACGAACGAACGCATGCAGACACATCTATACATATAAAAAAAAAAAAAAACTCGCGCGTCAGTGAGCTCCGCTTGTTTTATCCTTGGCTTAGGATAAAGAGCTAGAAGATGGGGGTGGGGTGAGGTGGGGTAGGATGGGGTGGGGTGGGGTGAGGTAGCGCCGTCGAACCGGTTTTCTACGTTCGCTTTGATTTTTATTCCTCCCACAATATCTCTCACGGATGTTCAATCTCGAATTGGCGCGTACATAAGCGCGGAAAAATAACAGCAACGTGATTTTCACGTCGATCACGGGCCTCCTCTTCTCTTCTTCCGTCTACTAGAAAAGGCTGACGCAAGTCGACTCGTAATCAAAGCGACGTACGTATCGGTCAGAAAAAAGAGAGAGAGAGAGAGAGAGGGAGAGAGAGAGAGAAGGATGAATAGGGAAGGAGAGGCGATGGGGAGAAGGGGGAAGGGAGAGGAAAAGAGATTGACTATTTTTCGAACGTTCGAGTTACGTAAAAATGACTGGCATCGTGCATCCGCAACGAGAAACGAAACGCATCTATATAACGAGATGAGAAATAATAGTTCGAGTTAGGATAACGACGCTTTCATTTTTCAACTATTAACGTTACACGATATTTTCTTTCTTGATAAAAGTTTAACGCCTTCCTTTTTGTTCGTCTTCGATACTTATTCATTTCGTATGCGAGTTATCATCGACGTGTAAATAAGTTTTTGATGATCCAATCGAATGAAGCGCGTGCGATGCTCTAGTTCTTTCTCTCTCTCTCTCTCTCTCTCATTCTGACTTGCAAAAATTGTGCGCACGGTGCAACTCGGAGCGAGCTCTTGTCAAAAAAAGAAATTGTTTTATCGTCGCAATCAGCATCCGTTCGAATTCGCCAACAATTCGTTTGTTATCGAATATCATCAAATTATCAAACAAATATACTACTCAACTATTCCTTTCACATAATCCTTCTTTTTTTCCCTCCATTTATCATTTCTTTTTTTTCTTCTTCTTCTTCTTTTTCGTCATAAGCCTCAATACGAAATTTTCCTCGGCCGATCCTATTTAGCCACAACATAACCTTCTTCCAATAATATTCATTTTAACTCGTATAAAACTGGCGCCGATCCGACTTCTATTTTTAACGATACAACAGGTATCTTCTAAAAACATCGATATTAATTTAGTCGATTAAAAAAAAAAAAAGAAAAAAAAAAGAAGATAAAAGAAAAAGAAAAACATTCGAGAGAGAAAGAAAAAGAAAAAACGTGATCGTAAAATGTCTCCCACGCGAAAGGCGTCGAAGATGTCCTAGAGTAAAAAATGTTCTCTCCCTCTCCTTCCCCTTCTCCGTCCATCTCTCTCTCTCTCTCTCTCTCTCTCTCTCTCTCTCTCTCTCTCTCTCTCTCTTATCCATCGAAACCTTTTTTTCTCTATCATTTACAAACGACGAACAACAGATGGGCACCGAGTCCGAGGCTTCTCTATCGGGTCGTCTACTCGTCGTATAAACGCGCGCTAGTTAATGGATCTTCTAGTTAAAATTTATCGACAAAGAAGCAACGGAACGCTTTTCACCTCTTCCTCTTCGATCGGGCAACCAACCGACGCTGACGAAGAGGATCGGGAAGTCCTCTCGACTTAGGCCATTAGTAGTCGGCTCTTCTTCTTCTTCTTCTTCTTCTTCTTCTTCTTCTTCTCCTCCTCCTCCTCCTCCTCCTCCTTCTTCTCCTTCTTCTTATACTTCTTATACTTCTACTTCATCGTTCAGTACCGTTCGGTCTCTTACTCGCTTTTCTAACGATCGAACCGAAACGCACGGTACCGAACGATCCGACCTATCATAAATCAGCGCTATCTCGTCGAACGCTGCCATCTGCACTCGCCGGACTCCGGAGTGT
>OU964978.1:5694426-5734426 GCA_918808275.2 Dolichovespula sylvestris
GAGGAAGAGGACGGACGGACGGGCCCGCATCAAAGGGGTTAATATGCAAATCGGTATCCACCAGTCGTTTCAGGCTCGCACTCGATCCTCTCTCTCTCTCTCTCTCTCTCTCTCTCTCTCTCTCGTTCTATCTTAAAATTTGGACCGTTGAATGAAATAAGGATTTAAAAAAAAATAAATATAATAATAATAATAATAATAATAATAATAATAATAATAATAATAATAATAATAATAATAATAATAATAATAAAAGCTTGAGATTGTAAGTACGTACGTTGAAGCTTTGAATATATCGTACGGGATGATTCGGCGGAACGTTAGTAAACCGATATATCGAATTGAGCCTTTTGGACGAGAAGTTTGCTTTGACGGCGAGTCGCCGGCATTATTGTTACGTATGCTCCATTGTCAGTATCGTTTTAAGAAATAGAAGAGAGTATGAGTTAACGTGCCAACAGAGGGAGTGCGCGGGAACAGTCGAACAAAAGTTTCGATTACGAGTTTCACCGGGAAAGATCGTTCTGGAAAATAGAAGTCCTATGTGAAAACGACCGTTAATATATATATATATATATATATATATATATATATATATATATATATATATATATATACATATGTACGTCATTACTATGAGTCGCTCATTTAATTGATTTCACGATAAAAAAAAATAGATAAAGTTACATATATCTACGCACGATAAATTGTTATATCGTCTATTATTCAACCGGCGATGAAAAAAGATTTTGAACGTTTAACACGGTATTAAATAATCGATCATTAAAGAAAATGTATTTTAAATATAAAATATATTAAAAGATATTAAAGAAAATAGAAGAATAATTAAAAGTTAAGCATCGGTCGATCGCTTTGGCATTGTAATAGAGAAGAAAGATTAAAAAAAAAATAAAAAATGAATTAATAAAATAAAGATAAGGGACAAGTTGAAATATAGAAACAATTTAAAACGGCTTATATGTAAGTATTTATATAAAGTCCTTCAAATGTGTATATACATATATATATATATATATTTCTTTTTTCATCGCTTTTTATTAATGCAGACCGACCCTGTCCTTAAGCATTTGCTTATTTACTGGAGTACACGTGTGCACGTGCATTGTAGAAGGAATGTTATCGAAAGGGGGCGAAAAAGAAGAGAGAGAGAAAGAAAGAGGAATCGGAGGGTGTGGGATAGGGGTAGGAGCTGAATGAGGGATGAGGGATGCGAGGTAAGGGGAAAAGAGGAGAGGGGATTAGAAACGAGAGCAACTCGACGACTTTTCTTCTAACTCTTCACGCGCATAGTTCGCCCTACGTACAAGTGGGGTAATAACCGTATGAAAGGGCGACAATAGCGGTTGACACACCGCAGTCAATGTTCAAAGGGTATGTTGAAAGAGAGAGAAAGAAAGAGAGAGAGAGAGAGAGAGATAAAAGAAAAAGAAAAGTGCAGCAATAAATATATTTTGACATGGGAGAGCCTCGCGCCAAGAAGAGTCTATGCATAATAATTGTAACGCTTCTCTCTCTCTCTCTCTCTCTCTCTCTTTCTTTCTTTCTTTCTTTCTCTTTCTTATGTATAGATCATTTCCATACGCATACGGGTCCTTACGACTCTTATTTCAAGAAAGAGAGAGAGAGAGAGAGAGAGAGAGAGAGAGAGAGAGAGAGAGAGAGAGAGACAAGGATAGCTACAAGTCCTTTGTGTGTAACGAAATTACGATAGTGTCTACCGGTAGGCAAATATTATAGCAACAGGCTCCTCTGAGGGGTGACGATAATGTTTTCATTTGCGACCATCCAACATATATCTAAATATGTATGTGTGCATACGATATATCTGTGTATGCGCGCGCACATCAATATTGTATAATATTTAATTCAATTAAAACGAACCATCCAATCAATAAAAGTTAATATCAATGAAAAAAAATATATATATATATGCATATATGTATGTGTGATATGTATATATTTCTCATTTATTTATTCTCTCTCCTTTTTCTTTTCTGTTCCACTACCGTTCCAGAATATCAGGTTAGATTTTGTTAGGACGTCGAAGATGTTTTTTTTTCTTTCTTCTCCGTTCTTTTTTACTTTTTTTTTTTTTCTATTTTTAAATGAGAAAGAACGAGAGACGATGAGAGATCGGTTCGACGAGAGTAAAGGGGAGTCGTCCGATACACGTCGTAATTACATACCATAGTCGTCGATGTGTTATGTTAAGCGAGATTTAATATTTATAACCAGCACGCGCGAGCGCGAGAAACAACATATTATGCAATTTCGTCGTTTACATGGTAACCGATGATGCGGCTAATCTCGCGGTACGTTACTCATTTATTTAACGGATATTTATGAGCGCAGAGAATCTCGGCGGTCGTCATAATTTCATAAACGTGTTCCGTGCAACGAGCGCAACGCTTGTAAAGCATAATACTTTCGTTTTTTTTTTCCTTTATTTTCATTTTTCTTTTTTTTTCTTCTTCCTCTTCTTTCATGTCTCCTTCTATTTTGATGGGTTCTTTTTTTTCCTCTTTTATTTATCTTTTCATTTCTTCTCTCTCTCTCTCTCTCTCTCTCTCTGTCTATCTCTCTGTCTCTCTATCTCTCTCTGTCTCTTTCTTTTTCGTTAAAATCAGCTCCTTTTCATTCTTCATCCTCGACTCTCGTTTTCTTTTCTTTCGATCGACTAAAGTAAGTAGAAGGAGCGCGATTTAGCCGTATTATCGATTTCACGCGATCGGATAATCGCGAGCGAACGAACGAATGAACGAACGGACGGACGGACGGAACGAGCAGCCGGTCGGAAGAAGACGGAGTCGTGCGCGCGAGTTGATTTACGAAGGAACCAATCAGAAATAAATCATCTGCTATACCTCGTACTAACGAAATAAGCCATAATTATGGGTTCAACGAACTCGAACTTTGCTAATTAGATTAATTGTCGTTCCAACAATCCGATCGAATCTCGCGATCGACGGACATCACGAAATCACCGGTTTAACAACAACGATCCATGGACAATGTTAAAAAGATAGTGGGACATTTAATTCGTATTATTGAAACTTTACGAGAACCTACTCGTTATTATATTATACCAATTGGATCAATCGAAAGACTTTTCGATGTGAGTATCCATTAGTGTTTATAAATGTTGATATAAAAAAAAAGAGAGAGAGAGAGAGAGAGAGAGAGAGAGAGGAGAAAAAGAACACACTGACAACGTCGACAAATCGTTCGTCGATCTAATAAGTTTGAAATATGATCAATATAGCAAGTCAAATGGTGAATCACCGAAGATTTCAATGCTTGAAATGAATCTCATGAGAGACTTCAATGCTGTTACAACAGTGACTCATATTCGTAAAGCTTAGGTATCCTACGTAACAGAGAAGAGTTTTAGCTGAACTCTCTGTCTCTGTTTCTCTCTCTTTTTATCTATTTATTTATTTATTTTTTTTTCAAATCAATCAACAATCGCAAAAAAGGTTGTGATTGTAAATAAATAAATAAAAAAAAAAACAACAACAAAAGAAAAAGAACTTCGTATCACTCACCTTTATTATTGAGATATCCACGCAAATTTCCTGGTTGATAGTTTAGCAATATCACTTAACGAAAAATCCGAAATGTAAAGCCGAGGTTAATGGTCCGAGTCCGCGATCACACGTTTACACACTTTATATAACTGATTTCCCTTTTTAGATCCTCGAGGGAAAAATAAAGGTGTTCGTCCGAAGAAGTGAGAAAAAAAAAAAAGAAAACGAAAAGTCATTCGTCAGTATCTCCCGAGGAACATTTTCCTTCGAACACGTGGCTTGTTAATCAACGTAAACTGTGGTATGGGCGGTTCTTCTTCCTCTTTTTCTTCTTCTTCCTCTTCTACTTCTTCTTCCTCTTTTTCTTCTTCTTCCTCTTCTACTTCTTCTTCCTCTTCTTCTTCCTCCTCTTCTACTACTTTTACTTCTTCTTATTCTTTTCTCGATACGATTGACCTTGAGTCAGTCGAGAAACTTTTTTTTTTTTTTTTATTCAGCGTCGGATAACGATAAGCATCTATCACCGATCTTGAGATATCTTGAACGAAAAACAATATGAAACAATAAAAGGAGGAAAGGATTTTTACATAATTACTCGCTGACAATTTTCGATCACGTGTGATCTCTCTCTCTCTCTCTCTCTCTCTCTCTTTCTCTTTCGTTTCTATCCTTCCTCTTTTCTTTTCTTTCCCCTCTCACTTCCAATCCTTTATATTTACTCGTCCATTCGCGCGCAATAGATACGTTATTTCTATTTCTATTTATTTTCCTCGTGTGCGTAACGTCAGTCACTCTCTGTCTCTCTCGAACCTCCACGAGACTCGGTGCGACCACGTCGATGGACGGGAGAGGACTGCCGCTTCGCGATCGCTGCGATCTGTTCGACTGCATCGAAGGTGCTTGCGAAGAGAGTCGTGCCTTACCAACGCTACCGATTTCCCCTACTCCTGCTAACTCACCTGTAACTGCCCATCGGTTCACGCCTGTCTGACTACCGACCAATGGGCCCGACTTGGGACCAATCGTTCGACCAATCCGAACACGGCCGGTCCCACGAGATCGACCAATCTGGTAACACCCATTCTTATCCCACTCTTCTGGGACAGTTTGCCGTCCCTCCTGTCTTTTCGTATGATTTTCTAACACCTCTCTTTCTTTCTTTTACCATACTGCTCCTCCTCCACTTCCTCCTTCTTTACCTCCTCTTTCCTCCTTCTCCTCCTCCTCCTCCTCCTCCTCCTCCTCCTCCTCTTCCTTCTTTGTCTTCGTCTTCTTCGTATTCTTCTTCTCTTTTACTCTGCTTGCTTATTTGGGATTGAAAAGATTTAACATTTCTCTCTCTCTCTCTCT
Organism: Dolichovespula sylvestris; assembly: GCA_918808275.2. Classification (NCBI taxonomy): domain Eukaryota; kingdom Metazoa; phylum Arthropoda; class Insecta; order Hymenoptera; family Vespidae; genus Dolichovespula; species Dolichovespula sylvestris. The sequence continues at coordinate 5,699,325 of OU964978.1, forward strand.
CTCTCTCTCTCTCTCTCTCTCTCTCTCTCTCTCTTCTCGCTCTCCTGCCCCCTTCTCGATTTAATTACTTTTCAGTCCAGCTCGTATACAACAGGTGGACTTTCTTTTGCTTTCTTAATGTGATATTTAAAAGTCTTGGTTTTACGGTCATAGTTATCGCATACATACACATATATACACACTTATACTATCCTACGTATACATACGTTTAACAATTCTGGATGGATTGAGATAGTAATAAAGTTCCGATAAGAATCGTTAATGCGGTACTAGCGGCCTTTCCGTGTAATTCAGCATTTATTGGTATATTACGGTCAACGTGAGATTATGCGAAGCCTCCTAGCTGGCTGGCCGGACTAGCTAGCACCTACGATAATCTCGAGGAAGAAGAAGCGTGCCGCGTTAAAAGGAATCTTTTCTATGTGGGCCCACGGTCTCCTATCAAACGTAAGAAGGAAACTCGTAGGTGTACGACGACCGCCAGTCTATCTCTTTCTCGTTCTAATCACGCAAGAGGTAACTGTACAATTTACATCCTGGATACGTCGTCTCCGACTACCAGATTTTACGAGCCGTGCCCGGCCGATCGTATTTTTCCCCAAGTGACAGTTATCGCATTAATTGCACTCTAATCTCGTTTGCGGATTCGTATCGGTAGAAGTAGGAAACGCAGGTGACGAATCTATACGAAATTCTTCTTCTTCATCTTCTTCTTAAAACAAAAAAAAAGCGAAAGAAAAAAAAAAAATATATATATATATATATATATATATATATATATATATATAAACACATAAATACGACAAATGTCACCGATTAATCCCGACGATATCATAAATGGACGCATTCAATCTTTCCACATTTATAACGATTCGAAGCTTCGAGGTCTCCGATATATCAATATGAATTTTTATACCTTGCCCCTGTTATATTAGCGCTCTCCATGCTGACGTTATATATATATATATATATATATATATATATATATAACGTCATATATACATATATATATATACTATGTGTATATGCGTGTGCGTATCTCGACGGAGAAAGAGTAAGATAAAGAGAGAGAGAGAGAGAGAGAGAGAGAGAGAGAGAGAGAGAGAGAGAGAGATTCGAACGTAACATCATCGACCATATACCACATTCTCCTTTCCGGCCTTTCGAAACGAATTTTTCGAAGGCAGAAAGAATTAAGGATTCTTCGGGTTATAGAAACTCTTGGACCCAATAAAATGTCGAAAGGCGCTCAAAAACGAACGGTCGAAGTGGGGAAAGGAGTGGGTTGGAGGGAGGGTGGCCGGATGACGGGAGGGCGGAGAGGGGGACAGGAGGAGGAGGAGGAGGAGGAGGAGGAGTAAGAAGAGGAAGAGGAGGAGGAGGAGGAGGAGGAGGAGGAGGCCGCGGAACGGCGCCATAAATTAAGCAAGATGTCCACCCGTAGAAATTAAACGATAGAAACCTGTTTCGAACGTAAAACGCTTCTGCTCTCCGTGGTCTACCTTCTCTTTCTCTCTTTTTATCTGCTTCTCTTTTGCTCTCTTTCTCTCTCTCTCTCTCTCTCTCTCTCTCTCTCTCTCTCTCTCTCTCTCTTTTCATCTCCCTTCATCTCCCTTCGTGACCTGTCCTCCGCACGATGCTTTTTGTGACTAGCTGCTTGGCTCCTCTTCCTCTCCCGTTTCTCTGCCCAACTATATCTCGCTTCCTCGTTTAACGACCGATTTCATTTCACTGAGATAATGCTCGTGGTAGGAGCGCCCACAAATCCGAGGAACTCTCAGACCGGATCGTACGTATTTTTAATGGATGCCAGATCTCTCTCTTTCTCTCTCTCTCTCTCTCTCTCTCCCCTTTTCTATCTGTTTATCTATCTATCTTTCTCCTTTTCTCTTGAAAGGAGACATTCGTTTTCGTAGGTACGATCCCCCTCCCCTTACTCCGTAGTGGACGAAATCAGATCCGCGATTTAAAAGATTCCACGTCTTGTAATATAATGCGTGCTTTCGTCGAAAGCGTTTAAAAACAAATCCGTAACAGTTTTACGAGCGACCAAACGATACGCCCGTACGATGTTAGCCAGTTTTCGGCCTAGTCAGTTCGCGAACCGAAATTTATTCGTACCTACCTAAACGAAACAGACGGATAGAAAGAGAGAGAGAGAGAGAGAGAGAGAGAGAGAGAGGGAGGGAGAGATTCTCGGGTGATCAAAATCAATAAAATGAGATACTGTAGAACTACGAAATAGAAATTAGTGAGAGAGAGAGGGGGGGAGGGGAGACAGGAGGGGAGAGAGAGAGAGAGAGAGAGAAAAGAAAAGAAAAAGAAAAAACGTCATCCCATTTATTCCATCGTCTTTAATGTTCTCCAATATCTAATTACTTATCAATCGGTAAAACAAGTAGGTAGGTAAATACACGATACGTGTCAATTAATAACAAGTAAAGTGACAGTCGAGTTAATCGAACTTACTCATCCGTCGCTATCAATTCTCTCGGCGGTTTCGTGCTAGAGCCTAATGCCTATTGCGTTTTAACGGCTTTTATCGTATTCGACTGACAAGATAACGTCAGCTTCGAGGCGGGTCGAGAACTATCTCGCGAGAGCTATCTTGGAATATTAATACCGACGTGCTCGCACGTTAGAGAAAAAGGGAGAGAGAGAGGGAAAGAAAGAAAGAGAGAGAGAGAGAGAGAGAGAGAGAGAGACGAAACGGATTCGAGCAAGCTTTGTTGAAATCGATATCTTCGAGAGTACGCTCGCTGAAAAGGCAAAAGGTTGCGCTTCTCCTCGCGCGACGACGTTTAAATAAGTGTTGGGCGAAGGGTTGGAGGGTACGGCGGAGAAGGGGGCAGGTGAATTATTTTCAAGCGATATTCAAGCAGCACTGACCGATAACTTTAGCGATTGCTGCTGTCGGCCGGTGATAGCAGCGGCGGCTCACGCTGCTGGGAAAGGATAGATCGTGGCTAGTTCTACTAGTATCGTGCATTAATATATTATCGGGTTATTCATACTACTCGGGGAATATGGGGAACAGCATGCTTGTAAATAAGACGACGATCGAATCGCTTGGGCCAAGCTTGGGGAAGCCGCGTTTAGATCGTTTCAATGGATCCGAGAAAGAAAGAGAGAGAGAGAGAGAGAGAGAGAGAGAGAGAGAGGGAGAGAAGAAAAAAGAGAGAGGTTTCTATTATTTTCTTTTGCTTTCTTTTTTTCTTTTGCTACCAGAAGAAGAAAAAAAAACTAAGGAACGATCTCGATCTCGATTTCAAAGGGTATTTAAGAGATTGAAAAACGACAGGTTACTAATACAATAAGCAGTCGGTAAGCTAAAAGGTATTCCCTTACGTTATGTTTGAAGGCGATTTACAAGGATATTCTGGGAAGATTTGATGGGAACGAAGGAGATGACGTAGAAGAGGAAGAATAAGGATGGCGAATAAGGGGGGAGCGTGGGGGTAGGGGGTTTAGGGGGTTGGAGGAAGGAGGGAAAAGAAGAAGAAAAAGGAAAGAGAAGCGTAAAATACGCTTTAACGAGTTCTAATAGGATCGTGGTACAGGGTTACCCGTCGGAAGGATATTCTCAGTCAAAACGTCGTTAACGTTGACGAAGACTCGTGGCACCACGTGGAAAGGGTCCTTTTGCAAGAGACCTTAGCCAACCCCTCGATGAGCTTCGATCGTCGTAACGTTTGAGAAACGTACGGGCTACCGCGTGAATGGTCGTTCGAGTGGCCAGCAGGCTCGACCTGTGACCAAAGGATGTTTGCCCACAAAACGATCGGCTCCCTCCGTTAAAGGACGCTTCTGAAGCTGCTGCTGCTGCTGCTGATGCTGCTGCTGCTTTGCTGCTTTGCTGCCGCTACTGCTGCCGCTGCTACTTTGCTGCTGTTGCTGTTGGTTGGCTAGTGCGAAGTAGCCGATTGATAAATGAATCTCCTTCTCATATTTCTCTCTCTCTCTCTCTCTCTCTTTTTCTTTCTCTCGTTAAAGTTCAGTCAGTCAGACTGGCAACGTTTGCTCTTCCCAACGAGCGCATTCGCCACGGTGATCATTAGGACATTTTTGCGTGGCACGTATTTGTCTTGATTTCGCGATGATTAATCGCCAGAGACTCGAACGAACCCGAGAAGTTAATGTGAATGAATGCGTAACGCTCATCGACCGAAAATAAGTTGTTACAGTTTAGATCGTACGACGTTCTACTACCTTGTTTCTCTAACTTTCTCCTTTTTTTTTTGTTTTTGTTTTATTATTTTATTTTTCGTTTTTTCTTTTTGTTTATTTCTTTTTTTTTTTGTTTTTGTTTTTGTTTTTTCCAAAGTACGGAAATAGGTACATATATTACAAGGAATAACCTATGTATATATCCTTGAGTTATCGTTTACTTCGAGGCAACTTGTTCTTAGCTGACAAGTGCAATTTAATAACGTCCTTGCGGTAATCGATTAGGCGAGGACGAGACGTCAGCGGGACTCTTTCTCTCTCTCTCTCTCTCTCTCTCTCTCTCTCTCTCTCTCTCTCTCTCTCTCTCTCTCTCTCTTTCTTTCTCACACCTTAAACGCGTACACACGACCAAAGGAAACATACAAATTGCGCGTAGACTCGTACACACGACATTCCTACGTGCTTTCGATTAACGAGATTGAGTATCCCGGCACTGCCAGTTTTCAGCGGGCGCGCGCGCGCGCGCTAATCCATGGAATTCGATTAATCGTCTGTGCGTTCCTGAAATCTCAGGAATACCACGTGCGATCTTTTCTTGCGCCGGGACACACGTGTGCCAATGTCATAATTTTCCATCCTGGGATAATCTGAATTTCATCGAGTTTTTATATTAACGTCAGAAACCGATACGCGCGATCGAGTTGACGTATCTATCTCTTTTCGCTTTTTTATCCGGTCTTGATCGACTTGGTTCGTTTCAATAAAACAAGAAAAAAGACGAAGAAAATATATGAAGAATAACACGTATCACGTTTCTTTCTCCTTTCACGCTTCAACGTTTTCGATGTTTCGTTTCATCGCGTCGAATCGTCCTTTGGAAACGTCTTTCGCGTTTCGATTTATCTTAGAATTTATTTACGATAGAGAAATAGGAAAAAAAGAAAAGGAATAGAAGGTCGGTAATAAAAATAATTGGAATATACATAACTACTGATTCGTAAATACAAAATTCGTTTACGCATTCTTTCGATACCGCATAACACTTTGTAGATTTTAATCAGATTGGTGGACTTTCGGAGTCTTTCGATTTATACGTATACATATCTACGGAACACTTATAACAGTCGAAGGGCAACAAAGCTCGTTTTCGGGCCGGACGAAGGCCATGAGTGTTTCGTGTGTACTCGTTCGCGAGTCCGACGTTCACGGCTACGTAACGTGCTGCCAACGAAGAAAATAGTCGTAAAGCAGTCGCGGGGACAACTGGTCCTCGAGGATTTAGGACTCATAAAATCCGAAATCGGACCTCCACGGTGCGTTGTGCAACCTGCATTCCTTCCGACGTGCACCATCGAAAAAAAAAAGAAAGAAAAAAAGGAAAAATAAAGAGGGGCGGGGAGGAAGAGACGACCGATTCTCTCTTTTTTATTTCCTTCTCGCGTGACACGCAAGGATTCTTACTTACTTACGCGCTTTCAAAATTCCTTTTCTTATGTGGATCATAAAAAAAAAAAAAAGGAAGAAAATAAAAAGTAACGAATAAAATTGTCACAACGTAATTAAACGTCGCGGGTTTGTATCAGCACTTGAAAAATATTTTCACCCTCGTCATTTGATTATTTCTAAAGGACGGAGAAGAGAGAGAGAGAGAGAGAGAGAGAGAGAGAGAGGACAAGAAATAAACAATTTTTTCCGTAATTTATCGAAACGATCGAAAAATAGAAAATCCACGACGAGAATGTAGAAAAAAGATTAGAAATCGGCCGACGAACCGATTGTAAAATTTATTTCGAGGTGTCCAAACGAAAAGGTTCTAAAATCTGTGGGATAATGTAACACGATAAATCTCGTTTCATTCCATGTCGATGATCAGGACCTACACCTTGTCGTCGGCATGTATATACGTACATGTGTATGTATATACAGTGAGTGTAGAAATTTATTTGAAATAAGACTCGGTGGAATTGTAGTTTTTATCGACTAATCTTTTATGAACAATGATAGATATTATATTTTCGCGAATCTCTAGAATCCAAAAGAAAAAATTAGTTGTTCGTATAGTTTATAAAATTAGCAAGACTTATTTTACGAGGACATATTTCAAATCGATCGGTATACGAATACTTTCTAAACTCACTGTACAACGTGCGAAAGAATGAGTTCATATCTTCGGAAGCTATATCGAGTTCATATTAGACCCATCTGTCTGCCACCTCTGGAAAGCGAAGGGCTTCCACATGAGCGAGTTTGTACACTGCGATAAGTTCTGGACGAACCGAACTCGACCTTACGTATATGTAGTAAGAAACGTACATACATGCATACATATGTACGTACATTCGTCGTATGTACTCTGATACATATACACGTAAATATGGTAGATACATCCGAATTAAATACGACCAATTGATCACGAATCCAAATACCTCGTCGTAACAGCTACGTGCCTCTCGTGTTTTCATACATCCGAGAGAATTCATGTCCTTTTGTCGTTTTAGAAACGACGATAAATAATCCGTTTTCCCTTCTCTCTCTCTCTCTCTCTCTCTCTCTCTCTCTCTCTTCTTTCTTTTTTTTCGGTTAAAATCAAATAAATCTCGATCGTCCTGAATATCGATGAAATATTACAGATAAACAGATAGACAGATACATATACGTAAAAATTAACGTCGAATTTTTGTAATTGAGAAAAAAAATATAACAAATACATTATTATTATACTTCCTCCGTCTAATATTTAATTAATTTTTATATTATCTCCGTTAATGTTCAAATTAATTCAATGAACTACTTGATACGATCTATCCGATATACATACATATATAGGTATATGGGTATATGTCATCGTTTTTTTAATGAGATTTTATTAATTTTCTTATTTTTTTTTTTTTTTTTTTATTTTTTATTGCGATCGATAGTACCTATTTAGTAGGTATTAGAGAAAGGACTGTACGAGGAGATGTTTCGCAAAAGATTTCTCATTTGTAGAAAAAGTCGGAAATAATCGAGATGGAAATCGGAGCGAGAGAAGTCCGTCGGGCACGTCGACTTCTTTGCGAGAAGAAACAGGATATATCGAACGGATGCGCGTCCTTCGAAAAATGGCAGGATCTTGGCTTGGGATAGGGTGTGGGCGAATCTTCGATCTCGAAAGCCGCTGGAAGTCAAGTCTCTCGCGGTCGGCATATTCTACGACCGGCACGACCCCACGGAACTGGGAGCGCTCACGTATCTCGAATCTACTTTGTGTGTCCTTCCATTGGTCCGCGAGAGAGCTACAGGTACACCCGCCGTATAACCGAAAGGATATACGTTTCAATGATCTACGAGCCGGATCGGATCGAGTTTGTACGATTCTCCTTTGCGAAAGTATTCCGTACGAGAGTTCTTTGAGAAAAGATAGAGAGAAAAAGAGAGAGAGAGAGAGAGAGAGAGAGAACGAAACTCTTGGTTGATTCGTTGATATGATAAATGACATCGATCGAACTCGTTATCAAAAGCATTGTCAACTTCTTTATCCTAACTTTTCTCTGTGGAAAAAGAAAGAGAAATATAAAAAAAAAAATATAAAGAAAAAAAATGAAATATATATATATATATATATATATATATATATATATATATATATATATAGAGAGAGAGAGAGAGAGAGATCATAGAAGTTAGGTAAAAGTTCTCGTGATATCTCCTAAATTATATTCGGAGAATCTTTCTAAAGTTTTCGCAAGATCATCTGAGGGGGAGACTCGAAGTCATTGTCGTCGAGGAGAAAAGGTATACTGTGAAGGAATACATGTGGTACTCGTGTTAGGATATCGGATACCGAAGGACGCGTTCGACGGTGAACATCGGGGATGACGAATCAACAATGATCACCAACGATCTCCTCTCTCTCTCTCTCTCTCTCTCTCTCTCTCTCTCTCTCTCTGGCAATTTGATTAACATGGATGGTTGACACTCGATATACTCTCCATCTCACTCTTTCGTGTTCCACGAAGTAAGAGTGACAAAGTACCTAGTTACCCTAACTAGACTTCGACATCTGTCCGATTTGTCACGGACCGTTTTTCCGGTCCGATATTTCAAGGTAAACCTACAAGAAGGAATACTCATAGTCGTTTATAGTCGTCGGCCCTGTGAATAATTGCTGAATACCGCTAATGAGAGTCTAGTGATGGATTCGAGAGATGCGGCATACCGTACTCTCTACCATGTCAAATCGTAAAGAGTCGATCGAGAAGAGGGTAGTAGATGGAGATGATGGCTTCCGTTCTTTGCATTTATGTTACGTGCGAAAATACTATGTCTTCTGTATGTATGTATGTATGTATGTCTCTTTATGTCTCTCACGGCTGTCCAAATTTTTTCTCTCCTCTCATGGCATTAAAGAGCTTTAGACGGCAAACCTAACAAACGGATTGACAAGACTCCCGACGTTAACGCTCCTTGTAAGAAAGTTTAATCCGTACGTCGGTAGTTATACATATACGTGTCTCGATTATTTTTATAATAAAAAATTTAAATACTACGTTAAGTAACGTCGATCTAAACGTCTCATATTTTAATTTGAAAATTTATTCTCTCGAGTTGGACATATGATCGTCGTTGAACGTTAACGTTTCAGGATTAAAAACGAACGACGATGTTAATATTTATTTACAGTAATCACTTACATTTGATATTCGTATGGGACAATATAATAGATCGTTTGAATCGAAATGAAAAAATATATATTTAAGGTTTCCTTCGGAACCTATATTGAAGATTCGGCATTGGAAACGGGCACGGGTCTCTTGAAACGTAATACCTTAGCCATGGGTTGACGTAGCTAAAGAAGAAGAGCCGACTACCAGGGCCTATCTGAAATTGAATATCGCGTCTTCTCTCGTTTTCGCGATAAATCGACTGCCCACCGCCTACCGCCCACTCGCGAGACGAGCATATTTAATTACAGAAAATCGCCCGACCTTCGGATCCGATCCTCCCTCGCTCTCTTCCTCCACTTACGAGCTTTATGAACTCTCGAAGGATTCTCTCGATCGAACGAGAAATAAATCAGACAACTTATTTCACCTTAGAAAAAGGATTATATGTTCAAACGAAGAGGTTGTATATGTATTGAGCGAAATTAAAAAAAAAAAAAATAAAGAAAAAAGAAAAATATATTTTGTTACGTGTTCCACTCCACCAACGGCATCATCATCATCATCATCATCATCATCATCATCATCATTATTATTATTATTGTTATTATTTATCATTATTTTTGTTGTCGCCCATGATCATTATAATTCTAAGAGGAAAGAGATTGTATAAATGTATACGTATACGCATACACAAAACAATCCTTAACTCAAACTGTCCTAAAATCTCAGATTCCGCTGCTCTCATTCCTCTGACAGAAGTTTCAACGATGAATAAGAAATAATCTCGAACAGATAATCAATTTATTTACCGAGTTTATAAAATTTCAATAACATAATACTCACACTTACGATTCGATACATTCGTCTCTATAATGTATAACAAAACAAAACAAAAATTTCAAGTTTCCTTTCGAAGATCTTAGAATTTTCTCTCGTTGAATGTTTCTTCCCGTCCACGATCGTAAGATGATAAAATAAAATTGAATAAAATTACTTAAGGTTTATCTAAAAAAGAAAAAGAAATATATATATATATATATATATATATATATATATATAATACAAAATAAAAACTAAAAAAAAAAAATAAAAAATAAAAAAATTCTTCTCAGATACAGTTAAATATTTATTATAGCGATCGAATAGCTCCAGTAAGATAAACTTTTCCTAGAGTGCGATACATCGATAGTTCCAGTGTATCGATTCGTCTCGCGAAGGTGGATAGGAGCGATACCCGTCCGTTTAAATGCGCTTAATGGATGAGAACTATAAACTACCGGCCGAGTGCATAACACGGAACCACTCGGCGAATATCGTTCCGCACGATTGAACGCGGGTCCTATGGACCCCACAAAGCTCTCTCTCTCTCTCTCTCTTTTTCTTTCTAATCCTTAGGTACCCTAGCCAAGTCTTTCCATCCTCTTGACTATCATTACGAGACGTCATTGTTTCTCACACTGTATAAACTGCACCCCGTTGTGGCGTACGCGAGACCCCTAGGGTGAATCATACCAACCCATCATAGTCCTTTCCCGTCATGAATATTTTCAATATGATCACGAACGCGAACTGACCCAAGCTTGCTTTTTCACACAGTGATAAAGAAGATGTCAGACTTCGATAATTCCTTTTCTCCTTTTTTTTTTTTTTTATAAATATTTCGCCGTACTATAGATATTTAGTATCATGGATAGTATGTCATAATATAAATATCTATGGTATTGCAAAAATGTTTATTAGATATTATAGATACGCAGTATTCTACGTATTAGATACCGTTGATAATATCTAATATGTAAAGTATAGATACGATCAACAACATTTTTTTGTTATCGTCCTCCAAACATTCTCTTTTTCCCCTACCCCTTTTCCCTATAGAATTGTAAAGTGTCTATCGGATACTATGGACATGCAATACTCTATATGTATATATTAGATACTATCGATAGTATCTAATATGTAGAGTACAGACACTATCAACACAATTTTTTTTTATCGTCCTCTAAACGTTCTCTTTCTCTCTCCATCCCTCTCCCTCAAGAATCAATATCTTTTCAATCGAAATCTCAAAGATCTTATCATAAATTATGAAACAACAAAGGGAACTATGAGGTCGTTGAGAGAGTCCATAACAGTTCGCGTTACGTCATATAAATGTTCGTATAAGAAAACGTAAATGTTGTAAAAGCCGTATAGACACATACATACCTTTTAGAGATGATACGACGAATGATATAATTGCCCTTTGAAAATGCCCTTTTCGTAGAGAGGTGTCCCTTTTATCTCCGAGGAACAAAACCGCAAAAGCCACAAATCTAGCCGCACTTGGAAAGAACGCGAGCGAACAGGAACACTCATACACGCGCGCGCGCTTTACGTATATACATAAAACACGCTGTTGAAACTGACGACACGTTGTTCGATAAATTTTCTTCCACTATGGGATCCAGAAGGGCATAGGAGTATGAATGGCGTTACGGGCCGACGAACACTCTGAATACTTTATAGCCATGCTCGTTGACACGGTAGTCAAAATATTGGGGGAGTAAACCGTTAGAATCCCATCCCCCACTACTCGCTCATACTCGCACACCCATTGATTCCTTTTTTTTTCTCTTTTCTTTTCTTTCTTTTCGACTCTGAAAATCTCACCTGGAAAAGCGAGTGAAAAACACTCGGAGATATTTCGTTATTCGCACAATGGTTCGTTTTTTTTTTTTTTTTTTTTTTTTTTTAAGAGAACATTCTCTTCCTTTACGTTCGAAGTTTCGTCGACGAGACGTTGGTCCGATTAAAAAAAAAAAAAAAAAAAAAAGAAAAAAAAAGATAAAAGAGAAAAGAAAGAGAAAAAAGTGAAAAGAAAAGTAAAGGAGAAAAGAAGAAGTATGATCCTACGAGATTGTCGGTAACGACGATGGATCTTCTTACGTTCTAAAAATTCTTCGAAATCCATTTAATTTCATGGATCGTTTATTATAAAATTTTACGAACTTTAAGTTTTAAACGCAATATCCGGACTGTTACTTACCTCCGAAATTTTTAACCATAGGTGTAGTACCATAGTAACGAAAGCGTAATAAAAGAGGGAACAGACATTTTGAGGAGGAGAGGGAGTCGGTGTCCTCGCGGGACGAGTCATGTTTTCAAAGGACATTAAAGTCTCTCCTCGTGAACTTAACTGTGCCGGCTATTCTTGGATCGAGCGAATTCGGCCAGATCGAAAAGAGGAAGATAAAAACGAAGGAGAAAGAAGGTATTCGAGATATTTCTCTCTCTCTCTCTCTCTCTCTCTCTCTCTCTCTCTCTCTTTCTCTTTCTCGAAAGAGGACTCGTCCAAGCGCTTTATGCGAGGCTCGTAAAAAAAGGTACAGCGATTTATAAGGCGAGCCACCATAGAAATTGGGCCAACTCACGACAGAGCACCGTTCTCAAAGGTAGGATATGAGAATGAAAGAAAAATTAAAAAAAAAAAAGGAGAGACAGAGATAGATAGATAGATAGATAGATAGAGAGAGAGAGAGAGAGAGAGAGAGAGAGAGAGAGGGAGAGAAGGTATCTCTATCCTCCAGGCATCCGATTGTAGTCCCTCTTCATTCCTTTTTTTATTTCCTTCGGTTGAAGCGACGATTCCAACGCCGAATAATTGATAGAAAGATCCTATCGATATTGTTAGGGTCATTCCTTAAATACTTGTTTACGATGCCGCAATCTGTTTTCCTTGAAAACAAATATCGATTTATCGGCTACGCTTCTCGGTAAATTTTTAATAATACTCAGATTCACGGGATTCGCGTATATATCGAATATCTATGGTTAATACGAGGTCAAATTTAGTCGATGTTTATGCGCTGTGTGATCGCGTGCGTTTTGGTAAAAGTATATGGACGACAAGTGACATCGATCATTTTGTCGATGATCGTGCGATCGAGTCACACGCGTTCAGGTCAAATTGAAACTCACCCTTCGTATTCCTTAATCATTTTTGTTCTGATATAAAAGAACATCGTACTCGTCAACTTATCAAAAAAAAATAAAATCTTAATAAATTCTTTTCCAATTTTGATCGTATGGTTGGAGCATACATTGAATTGCTGGAAATAAAAATTTTTCAACGATCCTAATTTCGTAGGTAACCTTTATTTATTTATTTTTTTAATTTGTTCTTCAAAATATTGCAATATTTATATTTATCTGAAATATCATCGATAAGATACAAGATTTTCAATTAACGTTTGCAGTCATTGATCTCCCACAACGTCACGAAATCATCGTCGTGTTTTTAAGTAAATTGTTAACTTCCATTTCTGAATTCGTATTTAAATTTATAAAATTTGCTTTCGTTAAAAAAAAAAAAAAGGAAAAATAAAACTTTATCCCGGATATCATTATGTTTATTTATTCTATATATTATTTTGTAAATGTTAAAAGCTTGACTCGATTAGTCTCGTTAATGAATAGTTTCTATCTTGCAATTCTATCAATGAAAATCATTGTTACGTAAAATCCTGCGACGTAATTCAAGACGAATATCCTTTTTAAAGTTGTTGGGAACCATTTCGACGAGTTTTGTAGTAGAATTATTTGGATCCTTTTTTTTTTTATTTCGCGTATAATAATTTTTTCTTCTCTACTAGCACAGTTCTATGGCTAACTTGTACGGTGTTCGGTCGGAATTTTTTTTTCGGCTTTTTATCCTTCTAATAATATAATTTATCGTAGAGCTACAAATTTCGCAACTAATTCGAAAAGTCGCCTATAATTTTTCATCTTCATGTAATTTTAATATTACCTCCCTCTGGCATGTCTTCGCTTTTGATTTTTTTTGGGGGACTCATCGTCATTCTATAAACCAACGTTATTCACAACGAATGACGAAACTTATTACACAACGTCACTGCATCAACCGAATCTATCAATGTTTACAGTTTCTTTACAAAAACATTGTTAGATCGTTTGATCTCTGGGGGTTCTATTAAAATACTTTCATGATTCCGTTTGGATACGTCTTTGCAACGAATGTTTCATTAATTTAAACAAATAAAATATTATTCGATTTATTTCAAATTTTTTATACATAATCTCGATAGCTTTGTCTTGTAGTAGTCGCAACATTACTTTCTAAAGTTAAGCCTAACATGTACATTTTTATTATTAGAAGTTTCAATAGCGAACGTTCGAATATATTATATATGTATGTCACAAAAAGATTATATATATATATATATATATATATATATATATATATATGAGTGTATGTATGTATGTATGTACGTAAAAATATGTATGTATATATGTACGTAACAAAAAGGATTATCGGTTAAAGAATAATCAAATCCCATTATTTAGAAAAAAAATAAAAAATTACTTAAAAAATGTCTTTCCAATTCGAAATAATAATATCTATTCGTTCCTTAACGTCAATGGCACCTAGAAGAAAGAGTATCACAAGTATTCACGTCCGCAAACCGCACATAATTTTATCAAGAAACGAGAGATACAATCTTGAAGGCATCGCGCATCGTTACGTGTCCAGCCTCTAGTACATACGCTTGCTCACTTACTTCTAAACTTTCTATTTTCTGAAATCTGTTACGATTTCTTTGTATCAACGTTATTAAAGGTCGAAAGGTCATCCTTACTTCGTGAATTCCCTTATTTAGTTGATCGAGCACGTGCTGTCGATAAATTCACGTTTATCACGAGGATCTGTTAAAAAAATTGTTTGGTAAGATCGATCGGTCTCCGTCGTTTCCTTCGTCTCGTATCTCGAAAAATCTCGATCGTTTCGAGATCGAGAACGCCCACGGGTACGAGAAAACAGAAAAACTTACACGTTACAATGTATCTGGTAGAGTATCCGCCGGTCGTAAAATCTTTGAGAACGTAAGGGACGACTTAAAACTCAAAGTAGTTTACACCGATTCCAATTTCGAAATCAGGTCGGAACAGGTTTAGTTACGGTAGTGACGTCGGACTCGGTTAAGATTTACGATCGATTCTTAGTAGATTTTGTGGCATTCTCAGTAGGATGCGGTCACCCACAATGAAGTCGATGTTGTGCCGTATCGTAAATTAACGAAACGAAGCGAATGCCGTAAAGGCTGGTTTATCGGTACGACAAACCGTATCTTCTCCCAAGAGAGGATGGATTTAAAGGGTTAAAAATTCAAAGATTCGAAGAGTTGCAAAATTCAAAGATTTCTATTATTATTTCATCTCTTTCGTTCTTTCACATTCATTTTCTCTTTCTCCGTCACTGTCTACACCTCTATATCTTTACTTGTTCGTACGTACGTTAACATTAACTCGTCAAAAGGAAAATCGTTGGGGGAAATAAAAATTTCCCTTATTCCTGACTGTGTTGACTTATATCCTAAAAATAAAAGTTTCGAAAAGTGACCGCAATGTCCGGCGTTCGCCTACCTGTCCCATTTCTCTGTGGAAAGCCTTTGTGCGTCAGCTTTGTGGTGAACTAATGCATACGGCGAACTATACAATGTAACGTGACCGCAGAAACACAACGTGAAACGTTTTATAAAATCGGTATGCACAATTCGTACAAAAGGAGGAACGAGTGGTATGTACATATGTGCGAGAGAAAGGTGCATAAATGTTATCTAGGTAAACGCGCAAGAGTCTTCGTGCTTCTTGGGGTGGGTCATGGGTCATGCCGGTAACGGTACACTCTGCGTATCGTATTTCGTGAATCGCTCTCTGATACATTTTATCTATTCGAAACTTTTCGTCAATTTCCTTGTTTTCTTCTTTCTATCTATTTTTATTTATTTATTTTTTTTCTTGGGGTCCTTAGAATTATCTCGATATCTCCGCGATAGCTATCGCGGGGATATAGCAACGAGCATTTTTCTGTCTTCGACGGGTCGGTCTGCGAGGACTTGGGTCGCGAACGTTCCTAATATATTTATATTTTCTTAAAGAGAACTTGCGAGTTTGAATAATTGTAAATAAAGTTGTTCATTGTTGATATTAATGTTCGTATTTCCTTCAAACGTGGGATTGAGCGTAATAATACACGCACGCACATACACATATATAATAATCTTGAAATTGTATACAATAATCTTTAATATATATAATAAATATAAATGTCATTAATATATGTAATAAAAATATATAAGATATAATATATTGTTATATATACGAGCCGCTTACTTGTCAAATAGACAAATAGTTTAACTCAATAAAACAAAAAGAGGAGAAATGCGATGAAATCATACAAATTGTCTTTTTAAATTCCCTTTAATTTATAAATTCAAATAAACATTGTATAATGTACAAAGGCCTTGCTCCTACGTTTAAATTACTTTATTGCAACGATTTACATTAGAGTACGGAGTTAATCAGATTGCCTTGTAAAGTAAATTATTTTTTATTTGATGGTCGGAAAAATTTGATGATTCAATGGGTATTAAATAACGGAAATTAGGGAAATTTATTATGAAATATATAAAATGAGGAATCTCATCGAATATCCTTCGACGCGTAAATTTTTAAATATTGATAAAGTCCAGTTAATCGATTTGGCTTGCGAACGGCTCATATAACAATGTACAATATTATATATGATATGTACAATATATATTCGTACATATACGTGTGTGTGTGTGTGTGTGTGTATATGAAAATGACAGAATTAACGATATTCATATGAATTTTCTGGACTTCAAAATTCGAACGGAGAAAGTATAGTCATTTTCGCAAAAAGAGAGAATTATTAATGACGCAGTCGCCGATAGTATCATAACAATTCGGGTCAACACGGTCGTCAACTCGCTGTTCTCACTCTTTATCTCTCTTTCTCTCTTCTTTCTCTCTCTCTCTCTCTCTCTCTCTCTCTCTCTCTCTCTCTCTCTCTCTCTCTCTCCTTCTCTGTCGAGTTAATGTCATCGCTCTTGAGAGGAGTAGTCACCCAACAGCACTGGTTGGGTTTATACCGTCTCGCGCTCGAGTACGACCGTGCCAGTTTTCCACGAGGACGATTACGATATCGAGAATAACACGATTCTCTACTTGACTCCGCGCTTCCTTCGGTTCTTCCACTTGGCAATCACCGCGATTACGATGTTCCAAGCGGTCCGTGTCTATCGAGTCCGTTAAAACTCGCCCGCTTCCTCTTTAGATGGGACTTTACTGCTCTCGTAATGGTCCTGCCACGACCACTTTTTTCTATCTTTTTCTTTCTCTTTCTCTCTCTCTCTCTCTCTCTCTCTCTCTCTCTCTCTCTCTTTCTTCCTTTTTTACTAGGTGAAAGGTGACAATATCGATCTTAGTTGAAATCGTTAACACGCATTTTAAATATATATGTAAATAATTACTCTCTTGTAATTCTTTCTCCATTCGGTTGTATATATACACAGATACTGTAAAAAGGACATTTTTCGATTTATAAATGTATCCTGATTATCGAAATTAAAAAAGGAAATTAAAGAGAAAACATGAATATTTCTATGACATAAATTATTACTACACGTATAAAGTTTTTACAATGAAAAACATTCGTGTAAACGAGATTGTATCTTGTCTTCATTATCGATAAGAAATCATAAATTATTGTTGTTGGAAATGAAACAAAAAGGAACAAATGGAAATTTAACAATAACGTTATTTATACCCTACCATTTACACTTTGTACCCTATTTTCTTTAACGGTTAACCCGAATTTTACTATCGGCAATGTGCGACATTTAAAATACATTAACATTAGATTTTGTTTTCTAATCCAAGCGTATAAATAAAGAGTGCAATTTGTTTCGATATCCTTCTCAAAACCTTTCCCTTGTCATTCATAGTTCAGGAATTCGATTGAATTTACCATTAGAAATTTTATTGACCCAAACTGGTATGTTATTCTTAGGGAAAGGCTAAAGGGTTTAGGATATCTATAGGATTAACCAGAGAAAGTACGTGTAGGTATATTTCAATACGGGAAAAAGAAATCAACATTGAATTATTTACAACTGGAGAAGCAATTCTCGATTCGTAAATCATTTCTTTCGTTGGGAACGTTTCAACTCTTTCCATTGTTCGAAGATAGTATTGCGATGTGCTGCTCGATGTTGCAATATTCGGAAATAATCGGCTAGATCGATATTTCGATATCTTTATGGAAACGCTATTATGTAAATCGTTCTAGATTTTTTTTTTTTTTTAATCAAATGCGCAACCGTTTGCCAGAAGATCTATAAAAAAAATTTAGTATCGCCGTATCTTATTATATTTATCCATTAAGTCATATCATACAGGATCATGAGTGATATCACAATTGTCACTTCAAATTATTCATTTTACGTCTTTGAAATAATAAATGAAAAATCGTAATTATAGTTCAGAGAGAAAAAGAAGAAGAAAATATTAAGTGCGTAACAAATGTTTTTAAATAAAAAAAAGCAAACAAATAAATAAATAAATAGAAATTAGTACTACAGCGAGGTTAACTCTTCGACATAAATTTTGTGTGTCGTTTTAATTTCAATATTAAATCCTATACTAATATACCATACTATTTGACATTGTTACGTAAGATTAGAATCTATCGTGACAATATATCGCATTAATCCAAACATTCTTATCTATTTTCTTCTCCTATTATTTATGTATTACCTATCATAAAATAAGTACCTATAAATAGTTTAATAATGACTTGCCTTTGTATTACAAAGAAAGATGGATAGATAGATAGATAGATAAAAGAGAGAGAAAGAGAGAGAGAGAGAGAGAGGGGGGGGGGGGAGAGGCAGAGGGATAAAAAAGTATGTACTCGTTTTCGATCGATTATCCGTAAAATCACTTCCCCGAGAGAAATTGGCCACAGCCGGTCGTTTGTTTCGCATTGTAGTGTATTTATCGAAAGATTAGAGATTAGAGAAGACGAGGTGCTTCGTACAGACTCTTGAGCTTAGCTAGTGAATATATGTACACACACATACACAAATAAACACACACACATCTCTCTCTCTCTCTCTCTCTCTCTCTCTCTCTCTCTCTCTCTCTCTCTCTCTATCTCTCTTACTATGGTCAATCTGCGGATTAACGAGCGCCGAGCGCCACGGCTAACCAGATTGCTGGTTAAAGTCCGTCGAGATAAGATTTCACCTGCGATACTCCTCGTCCGGGACCCCGGTAAATGGATAACATCGACAGAACGGATTAAGTACCTTCGGTTAAAATCTTGTCGACGGGACAGTCTCCCCGAACGAGATTTTCTTCGTGCTCACCTTCACGGTAAACGAACACTGAACAAACTAACTGAGCAAGTATTACACCCGTCGCTGACCGTAGCGTTTGAGATTCTTTCGATGGGCGGTCACGCGTTTTCAATTCTATTATTCGTTTCTTTCAAAAGTTGAAACCGAACGATAAATGGAACTTTTAAAACGTCCATTATTAGAAAACTGTTGTTTGATTTAGAAAGTGAGGGATGTTTGAAACGCCTACAAATTGACCATGAACTTTTTAAGAAAATCCCTAGTTCTATGAATTCGGTCTCCTATGGGAATTATTCTATAGGATAATGCAATGAACCCATTTGCTTTCTTGAAAATTCGATATATTGTAAATATAACGAATATTCAAATAAAAATATATATATATATATATATATATATATATTTGTAAAAGTAGATATATGAGCAATTATAACATCAAGATATAATTAAGAAATAATGCTAGACTTTTGTCAAGAGAAAAAAAGGCAAAAGAAAGAAATTGTCCAGGTTAAATGATCCATGATTCATGGTGTTGAGGCAATAAGAAAAAGGTTTCGAATATTACAGAAAGAGAAATTATTTATTTCGCTCGCATATAATTTTTCTGAAAATATTGCATAAATCCAAGAACATTGAATATACTTCGTGAAATTATTTATCAAATTTCAAAACATTTAACCCGGTCTTATTTCGATGTATGTATAACTCCTAACATCTTATCCATTTTACCGTTATCTTTTTCCTCAAAACTTTCTTCGAACTATTGGACTACAAAATCTACAAAATTATCATTCGAAACTTAAGCTTTCGTATTAAGGAAAACATTTACATTTGGGTTTATCTAATATTTTTTTGTTTGTTTGTTCGTTACCATAACCGTTTGAAACGTCTCTTACATTTTCTAATACTAATCGAAAAATACTCAATGAATTACACCAGTACTTATGATCGTACTAATCTTAACAATGGGAATGTTTTGTTGTCGATCGTTTACGAGGGAAACAGTCGAGATAGATTTCTGATTATTTATTATCCTTCGTAAAATAATTTCTTCAGTTACATGAAATGGACGTTGTTCTGATTGTTTGTTTACTCATTTCAGAAAACGCCTTAGTCGTTAAAAACGATTCAAATAAAGAATAAAAATCTCCTCATTGTCCTAAGCGATCGATTATTACATCGTTAAAACAACAAATCATTTTACGATGAGTCAACTATCCCTCCGAAAAAAAAAACATAAAAAGAAAGAAAAAACTATCCCCGAGCCCTTTAAGCTGAATTATACTTAAATCATTTTATAAATGAACAATCCTAAAGAGAGGATTTCTGAAAGGATTCCGAAACCATAATAAACAAAAGATAATATCACAGGACGAAATGTATGCGCTTAAGAAAATTATTCCTATTCGGTTATACGAAGAAATTTGTCCTTGACCCAGCTTAAGTTATAAATTATGAGGTATTAAAACTAGTCCTTTTTTTCCCCTATTTTACACCCGTCGAGCGACTAACCAGTGTGACCAACGGTAGGTGGTTTAAGCCAGGAAAAAGGATTGGCTTTTACACGCGGAATGCAGCATTTCGTATTTCGTGTACAATTGTGAACAATGTCTCCTAGGAATATCTGAAAGAACAAAAACATGTACTTTAAGTACCTTCTTAGATCCTATTCTTTAAATCTTCCACTGAGTGAACTTCTCGTCACGGAGAATCAAATACGAACTGGTTACTGAATCTTTAGGGAATACGCCATTTTGTTACCGACAATGAATTAGCTGGGCGTGGTCGGTAAGAAGAAACCATAGGGAGAGGTGGGGAAATGGGATTATCCTAATACCAATAAATACGACGAAAAATCGTCACAGAAGTTCGAGCATAGTAAGTACTGGTTTCTTCTTCTACCAATGAGAGAAAAAACATTTAACCCTTTCAAACGTTTCACCGTTTCTGTCTCATTTTTCTTTACTTATTCTTCGAAAGTTGTCATTCTTCGTTGGAGAAATAAATCATACGATCGTAAATAAATAATTTCTTAGCTTCCGATAGATATCCATATTGCCTTAGTCTCGTTTTATAATTATTATTTTAGGGTATCGAGTGGGAAGAAAAAAAGAAGGAGGGGAGGTGCAAGAAATAAATAAATTAATCGAATTATCCTCGAACGATGAATAATAAATACTTACGTATGTAATGTACATACGTACGTACAATGGAATATATAAGTATGTTACTTTCTTACGCGTGCTCGAGCGAATAAAAGAAAAATAAGACGAAAGGAAACGAAAGGAAACGAAACGAAACGAAGATAAAGGAAAGGAAAGGAAAGGAAAGGAACTTACCGAAGGGCAAGGACAATCCTTTGTCGGGCGTGCCAGGCAAAATCGTAAGGAGGGTTGCGGGCCACTCAAAAGGAGGACCGTAACTTTCGCGGTTTCTGCCCGCTAATCTCTACCACAAAATTTATTTATGACACTCGCTGAACCTCACGCCATCTCCGCCCATCCTTCTGAACGGCAGAACTTTCTGTTGCTGCTACTCCTTTCCGCCTCCATCTCGACTGCTTCCGAAAATCATAAACTTCTGCGTCTCCTTTCATATTATTATCTTCACTTTTCTTTCACGTTTCTACTTCCTTTATATCTTCGTTCCCTTTCGTAAAGGTAATATTTTTATTTATAACCTAATATATCGTCTTAATTACCACGAGCTATAACATCTTTATCGTAATGGACTTTCTTTTTACATATACGCAAGTATATTGGTGTAACTGTCGGTGTAATTATTTGTTAAATTAATTAACTCACTATGATACAATTGTTGTTAGTCTTATTTAACAAGAAAATTTGAACTTAATAGAAAAAGAACATTTCTAATATAATTTCTATTGATGGAAATTGTAATACATCGAATATGTATAAATTAATAAAAAGGGCGAATATTAATTTTAGGGATATAAACTAACCGGTGGTACTTCTCCAATGATAATATAAAAGAAGATTTATATAATACTGATATATGAGTATGCAATTTTAAAGTTAAATAACGTTACAGAGAGTTAACATCACCAAAATCCTATCATTTAAGATATTTTATTATATGCGGGAGAGTGTTTACGATGAAACGCTTGAATTATTTTTAATGAATAACTAAATCGATATAGACGTATGTATATACGTAGTTTATTTTATATAAATTAATATTTATATTTTGCTCTTTCTATTAAACATGATCTGCCAAAAAGTTTCTAGGTTAATTTATAAATGAACATTATTAATTTTTAAACATTCGATCAGTATTTCTAGTAAAATATCAGTACGTAATATAAATGAAATAAATCTGACAAAACCTTGAAACTAACAAATATATTTGTATATATCCATCTTTTATATTATACGAAATACTTATTTTAATAATTGAAAAAATTCTGATCAAATAATTAGAAGTGTTTAAAAATCAATTCCCTCCTCATTTTTCGAAATATTTTAAGCTAATTTTAATATTCACAGAATTTTTTGTAGATCTTAGAACTTTCGACTCACCTTGTACTTCGTATCAATTATCTATTTCTCTCTATCTAAGATAGACGGTCTATCTATGAAATCGAATATATATATATATATATATATATATATATATATATATTTCTCGTCATTTATAAAAGTATCTGATTACTGTCGGACATTAAATTTTTTACCGTTCGAATGTCCTATAACGATGAGGTTCTCGATTACGTTGAAACAAATTAGACGTTCCTAAAAGATTTCACTTTAATGAGTAATAATCGATCGGAGAAAGAAACACACTCGGTCGTACGATTAAACATATGGAAATATTTTTGTCTCGATCTCTATTCGATTTCACTTTTTTTTTTGTTGAAATGATTTTATCGCAATACAATCGCGAATATAGTGTATATATATATATATATATATATATATATATATATATAGAATTAATAAATTATACTCTTTACGCCTACGTATTGATTATAAGTTATGAAGTTAAAAATCAATAAAAATTATTGAAAATAGAAAGGAGAGAGAGAGAGCGAGAGAGAAAGAGAGAGAGAGAGAGAGAGAGAGAGAGAGTGAAAAAGAAAAAAAAATTTGTTCGCTCTTTACGTAAGAGCAAAGCCGAGATAAATCGATCAAGAGATTCATTCAACGATTATTTACTTTTCCATTAAATAAATACGTTTCGAGCCCGATCAACGTCGATATTAAACTAGACGGATGACTCGATCTCCGCAAAATTATCGGCTTTCCTCGCGTCGACTCTTTGAATACAGATTGTACGTAGGAAGATGGATGACGTCTGATCGACAAGTAATGAAGATCGATACGATCGTTCCGCCGTTTGTTCTGTTTGTCTCGCCTCGTATCGTCGCTCTCTAAACTCTGGTACGGGCACTTCGAAAAATTGCAAGCAGGTTTGAAGGAAAAGAAAACAAAAAAAAAATTGAAAGATAAAGAAAAAAAAAGACAAAAGAAAATAATAATAATAATATTTCATATAAAGTAAACAACGATAGCGAGTAAATCTTTGAGCTATCCAATGGTTTTTTCCTTCCTTTAGGCATTCGAATTCACCAATCCTGTCTCTTCGCACCTTCGATCGTTCCCTCCTCGTAAAGAAGAAAAGAAGAGACGATAAAAGAGAAAGAAAGAAAGGAAGAGAGAAAGAGAGAGAGAGAGAGAGAAGGAAGAAAGAAAAGAGGAGAAGAAAAGAGTCTCGAGCGGTCACCTATCGAGTCCCGATCTTAAACGTTTTCCGCGCTACTCGGTTGTTGTTGCTGTTGCTGCTGTTGCTGCTGCCGCATCTCAGCTTCAGGATGCTAAGTTTACTTTACTGCCGTCACGTATAGGCCGTGGCCGAGCACGGCGTGGAACACGACAAAGAGAAAGATAGAAAGAGAAAGAAACAGAAAGAGAAAGAGAAAGAGAAAGAGAGAAAGACAGTCTACGATGTCTCTACGAGAGGTAGCAGCAGCCATCGAGGTTGCTCCGTTTGGATCCCTTCTACTGAAACAGCTCCTCCTCAGCTTCCGTGCAG
Source organism: Dolichovespula sylvestris (assembly GCA_918808275.2). Lineage (NCBI taxonomy): Eukaryota > Metazoa > Arthropoda > Insecta > Hymenoptera > Vespidae > Dolichovespula > Dolichovespula sylvestris. Next base: position 5,723,416 of record OU964978.1, read on the forward strand.
CGCACGAGGCTAGTTAAGATAGCGATCCGAAGAGCGAAGCGTCGAACAATGCCGTAAAGTAGCGGCGCCGGCAGTGAATCAGAGCTTATGGCGAAAACGTGAACGATTAGCGGGCGATCCGTGTTAACATGCCTCCCGCTACACATCGGCCCTTACGTTACCAACCTAGTACAATTCCTTCGGTTAACTTCCCAACGGTAGGATAAAACCGGCCGAGAACTAAATGGGCGCTTCTCCGAGCCGCGTAATTGCGAAATGGTAGACCGCGGATTAAGACAGCCTACTCGCGTAAATCCTTCGCTATCGTCCTTCTCCTCGTAGGCTCACCCAGGATCTCTCGCCATCCTACCAACCCCCCCCCTCCTCTCTCTCTCTCTCTCCCGCGTGCTACTCATACCCCGTTCCTCCCCATCTATACTCCTCGTAGGCTCGTGCTTCTCTTCTCGCGTGTTAACACGACGATCGGCTACCGACCACCAACGACGACGCTCTTCGACAGGAGGGTGGAACGTAAAGAGGGGTTAGATAGGATAAATCCTTGTATTATTAACCCTTTCGCTACAGGTGGGTACTTCCGCTGAACGGGCAGCCGCGCTAATAAATAAAATAATAAAGAAAGAAAATAAAAGAAATAAGAATAGATAATAGATATGAAATAAATATAGCGAAATAACATTAATCGGTGGTTATATATCCAATACGCGGTATCTTATGCAGGGCGTCTAAAGTCGCCCGTCGTATCTCCATTGCATTTTACGAAGAGCGACTGTAGTCGCCCGCAGTACGTCAGTGGCATTTTATGCAGAGCGACTATAGTCGCTCGGAGTGGCGAAAGGGTTAAAGAAATCTTGCGGATAACAGTATTTCCTGCCGAAAGGATTTACGTGCTGCGTGAGAGAGAGAGAGAGAGAGAGAGAGAGAGAGAGAAAATTAACAAAAAAATAACAAGTAAAGAAATAACTAAAAAAGAATGCCTTAGAGAAGGGAGAACGGTAAAGAGAAGAGTGGGTACTCGAAAGGGCGAGGAAGAAAAAAAAGTCGATATGAGGGACAATCGCTCGTCAAGCGATCCAGTCAAAACATCCCCAAAGGATCCGTGCCGAATCGTATTCTCACAACCTCGAGCTACATACTACCATAGATCGATTGCGAAACGACAAGCTTCGGTTCGGTTGGGAGGGATCTCACCGATGGCATAGAAAACTTTGCTTCTTCGGGAACGGTACACCCTTCTCCATCTCTCTTTCTCTCTCTGTCTATCTTTCTTTCTTTCTATCTCATTCTTACTCTTCGCGACAATGTGTGACCGCAAACAAACGAGAGGCAACGATAGGGGGCGCCAATGTGCATTCAAGACCAGACAGATTGTCATTTGTCACGTCTTTCATGTTCTTTAATGACACGCACTGCTTTTGGACGCCTTCTTATATGCAAAGAGAAAGAGAGAGAGAGAGAGAGAAGATAGCAAGAGGGAGGACTGGCACCTGGCATCGAGATACTCCGCTTTTATATCTTCCCGCCTTTTTCCTCTCTCTCTCTCTCTCTCTCTCTCTCTCTCTCTTTCTATCTTTCTTTGTCTATTTCCCTCCCCTTATCTATCTCTCTCTCTCTCTTTACTCTTTTCTTATCCTTCGAATGTTTTCCGCTCTTCTTCCGCGAACCTTCGGACTCACCGGTTTGTGACGGTTGAATTCGATTTGTTAGGATTAAGAGAGTGAAGCTTAACCGTTCTTAGACATCCTTTTTTTCTTCCTCTTCTCATATTTGTCAAGTTCGCTTTACTATTTTTCTTTCCATTCCTTTTTTCTTTAGTTTTTTTTTTTTCATCCGTTTTTCTTTCTTTTTTCTTTTTTCGTTATTTAATTCAATTTAATTTAATTTAATTTTTTTTTTTTTTTATAACGATCGCAAATAGACGAAAGATTAAAAGGAAGACGTAAATTTCGCGCTGTTTCATATGACATAACAAGTTCGTTGGCGTTTTCTAAATTTCAATTATAATAAGCAGCAGTAGTCTTAAATCGAATTATCGAGGATGAAAAGGCGAAAGAACTTTGGCATTGTCGTTTGAACTCAAGTAATAATCCTCGCGCGTTACCATTACAATTTCTATCGTTTAAAACGAGCGAAGTTAGAGAGGATGATGGTGGCGTCTAACAGAAGTACTCGAAATGATTTAAACTCATTGGGTGCCATATACGCGAGCTTTGCTCCTTTCAAGCGCGTTCGCATACAAGGAAAGGTGATATTGTGAGAGTGGTACACGATCTATTCTCACGTGGTCGTTTTCCCTCCCGGTATATCTACGACACCCACGTATTCTCTGGTAGCAGCCTGTTAAAACGATTTCTCATAAGTGCGTTCTTACGTTGAAGGATTGAACCAAGTTTTGTGTTGAAACAGTAGTGATCACCTATAACGTATCGCTATGAAAAAAGGAATAGGTATACCTAATATTAAAAACAAATTAACAGTTTAATATATCAGTGTCAATTTTGAAAAATTGCATTGAAATGGTGATATTTTATTTTCTTTTTTCTTTTGGAAAAACTAATAAAATATATTATTAGATATTATTATTATTATTATTATTATTATTATTATTATTATTATTATTGTTGTTGTTGTTACTGTTATTATCAATTAATATTAAATGATAATATGCGTGCGTATGTATAATACGTGTATCAGATACAAAAAGGAAAAGGGATAAAAGGATTATGCTTCTGTAAGGTTTAGAGACGATCCATCGAGAAAGGTTGGATCGATGATTTAATGATTCTTTCGCGGCAACATGCTGAGCACGAGCACCTACGCCAAATATGTTCTCCCTACGAAACGAAAGACGTCACGGTGTTTTAGCTTCCATTCTTTAATGGACGACGACACGACACTTGCCAACTTATTGAAACAAAATGTGTCCAAGATACTATTATTATTATTATTATGATTATTATTATGATTATTATTATTATTATTATCATTATTATTATTATTATTAGGTATCTGGGTATATGTTAATTCTAACATTTTTTCTTTCTCCCTTTAAAGATCCATGATCTCTACAATCGTACGTATTATTTTATTTCTCTATACTGATATAATATAATCTTATATTTTTATGCATAGATATATCAAAATTTGCTCACACACACACACACACACACACACACACACAAATTACTTATTATAAATAATAAATGTATAATTAAACTGATGTATAATTGATATTAGTTCAAATACTTATTATATATGTATAATAAATATACTTATGTATAATAACGATACTTATTATAAATGGATAATAAAACGTATATATGTATGTATACGCTTGTTCTATAGGAAAGTGTATATTAGTTTGAAACGTCGAAGAGAGAGAGAGAGAGAGAGAGAGAGAGAGAGAGAGAGAGAGAGGACAATAATTAGTCGACAATTAAAAGGGGTAAGGCCGCGGTAAAACTATAAAATCTTCGTGACCTCGTGCACGATTCGACCCGCCTTCGGGAACACGAGCGACGACAAGACTCGAAGAAACATAGTGATTACCCACCCACGTAGGCGGAGGTTATACCGATAGAGTCGAGACTCTCGCGCAGGATTCGCAAGAGCACTTGCAAACGCTACAGTTTCTCGACATCTTTAAAAGAGTGAGAAAGAGAGAGAAAGAGACAGAGAGCGAGAGAGAGAGAGAGAGAGAGAGAGAGAGAGAGGAGACTCGTGTTGTTGGTGGACCATTGAGCGCCGTTTCGACCATAAAACCAGGAGTTATGGTTATTTAAAAACTTATTGGCCCGCCCATGTTCTGTGCTAAAAAGAAGAAAGAGAGAGAGAGGGGGGAGGGGGTTAAAAGATGGAAGGGAAAGAGGGAGGAAGAAAGAAGGGGTGGAAACGACGTTGACCCAGTCGAGATAAATCAAAGGATATTAAGACCCTTCTTTCCTCTCTCCCTCCGACCATCAACCTCTTTTCGTCCTTCTCTTAAAAGGAACACCCGTGTAAAGGAGAGAAAGAGAGACAGGGAGAACGAAGAACCTCGTAAAATTTCTCCTGAAACCGAAACCATTGCTACTTTACGTCTAAAAACGCATAATCTTCCGTTTAAATTCGAAAAATAAGTAATTAGAAAATATAATAAAGAGAGAATATATTTGAGTATATATTTATTCGAAACGTTCTCAGGAATTTTATTATATATATATATATATATATATATATATATATATATATATATATATATATATATATATACTTTTATTATATAGGAACATACATTTTTTATTATATATTTATTATATAGCTATATGTATTATATACATTTGTAATGGTTAAAGGCAAAACTTTGCCCGTCAAAATTATTTCCATAAATTATAATAATATTGACAAGTTTTAGATACAAAACTCGAATGATATAAAGGGTGACATAATGTGACGTAAATACTATTCCTGCTGATATAGAGGTAGCGAAATTTCAAGGATATCTTCTTTTATTCTTAAATGAAATGCTATGTTCTTTTTATATATATGATAACCGCAGTCGTGATGCTTTCTACATACTGTAATTGTGCTATTAAAGTTCATTCGTAAATGATTCAATAAAATTTTACAAAATTATTTCAACCAAGTTTTTGCTCCAACCTGTATATACGTATATTTATATATATATATATATATATATATATATATATATATATATATATATATATATGAATTATCTATTTATTCGAAATGTTCTCAGATATTTTATTATATACTATATTTATATATATTATATTTTTCATTGATTATACATTAATCTACATTAGTCTACAATATTACTTTATACATTATATAGATTAACAGGAAAATTAATATAGGAAAATTTTTTATTCTATAAATAAAATAATTAGTGTATACAAATAAATAAATAAATATATATCGATATGTGTTCCATTAAAATTGCTAACGAATACATAGCTAAGGTTCTTTCATTCACGTATAGAAAACATACACGAACGTCTCTACGTAAGCTCGCACGAAGGAAGATTATTAATGAGTGCATCTCAATCCGGCAATTTTTCCACGTCGCACCGGGTAATGCACGAACCGCGGGGGGCGAGCAAGCTATATTGGCCGATCAATCAAAATGAGCCCAGCCTGGCATCGTCTCGCCGCCACCACCGCCGCTGCCGCGGCCAAGGTACTTCGATACCTCGAAACTCTCATTTTCCCAGCTACGATGATCGGATCCTTCTCAGAGAAAAAGAGAGGGAGAGAGAGAGAGAGAGAGAGAGAGAGAGAGAGAGAGAGAGAGAGAGACATGCATGAAAATCCTTGGCCCTGATCCTTCTCATGATCGTTATTTCAGGATCAAGGTCAAATGTTGTAAAACGAAAGAAAAGACATTCACTGATGAAGCATCACTCTCTGTTTCGACCTGTTCGACATAATCCGTTTTATCTTCTCTCTCTCTCTCTCTCTCTCTCTCTCTCTCTTCTCTCTTTTTCTTCAAATATGCAAATTACTTTTTACACGAAAAGATCGAATCTAAATATAACTGGGATTGATAATAAGTAAATATAAGTTCGTTACTATCACGACTCTATTTAACGGATTAACTATACGATCTGACAATAGAAAAAGAAAACGATTGATCTTGTTAATGATCTATTAGATCGAAAACGATTCATCTTGTTTTAATGATCAATAAGATCGAAGTTGCCAAGGAATAAGATCGAGACGTTTGATTTCATTTGATTTGATTTGATTTGATTCGATTTTATACACGATAAATAAAACATTGTCAACGATAAGAAAGTTTCGCGTTACGGTGAGATCCAGATCGTTCCTAAAGGATTAAAAAAGGATCTAAGACCCGTACCTACTTACTTACCTGCGAGAGATTTGGCCACGCCTACGAGGATCGACAAAGAAATGCGTGTGAAAGTCCTGCCGAAATGCGTCTATTGTATTCGAGTCAAAACGTTTGTCGTTTCGACAGTCAGCGATCTTTCTTTTTTCTTTTTCTTTTTCCCTCCCTCCCTCCTATCCTCTCTCCCACCCTCCCTCTCTCTTTCTCTTATTTTAACGATAAAGAGAACGAACGATCGAGCACGAACTCGGAATCAAATCAAGATGAAAGAATGTTTTTTTTTCATTTTATTTTTTTTACGAAACCTACCGGAAATTATCGGACGACGTGAAAACGAATCTACTTTTAAATTATTTCAATTCGTTCGAAAATCCATACGGGATTTATTTCGAAAATTTGTCTGACTATTATCGCCAAGAGTTATTTTTTATTTCAACATCTGACTTGATTTCCAATGTGAATGGGGTGGAGGGGTAAAGGACGGAGGGGGAAGGGGTAGAAGGGAGAGAATCGAGCTGGACCAAAACGAAGAAGAGAATACGTGGAAGGTCGTCTCCATATCATCTACCATGTAATACGAATACATATTCACGTACACGACGACCATACATGGACGTATACACACACACACACACACACACGACGGTCACCGTGTTGATCGAAAAAGCCGGTCAGCTTCGTTGCCACGTGGCTCCGTATAATTGCCGCTTCTGCTCGGTCCGATCGTCCGATCTTCTTTCCGACCGGTAGAAACCACAAATTTGTCTCTAATTTTGGAGTAGAACTCTCTCCCCTCTCTTTCTCACTATTTCTCCCTCTCTCTCTCTCTCTCTCTCTCTCTCTCTCTCTCTTTCTCTTTCTCGCTCTCTTTCTTTCTTTTTCTTTCTATCTATTTCAACCTTAAATTCGTTTCTTCCTTCTTTCTTTCTTTTATGCCTTTTTTTTAAATGTCGAGCGGATGTACAAATCGTTTCTAACGTCACCGTTACATAGAAAAATAACGGATTTCCTTATTTCCTTAAGATCACAGATCGTTTTAACTTTACACCGTAGCCGTTGAAATAATTAAGGTATAATAGCTTTTGGTTATATAAATGCTATAGATACTTGTATGTATTATATAAGTATATAAAAATATATATATATATATATATATATATCCAATAATTTTTACGATATCTTTTCGATATCTTTCCGATATAAAAACGAACTAATGATATTTTATTCGAGAAACCCACTCCTTACACGTTATAACGTACGTACATGCATATGTAAGTCGATTGACAAATCGAAAAAGAATTTCTTTGGTGGATCTAAACGGCGATCTAATATTTTTTTCCTCTTGTCGAACGAATACGATCAACGTGTTTTAAATAAATCGATAAGAAAAAGGGGAAAATAAAAATTGTATGCCTTCAAATATCTCGGTTTAGTATTTCACGTGCATGTAGGTATGCTTTTAGACGTGCATACACGAACACGCACGTACAAACATACACACAGATGCCGAGAACAGATACGAACAAATACACAACGGGTAAGAACATCAACAAGCCGTTTAAAGAGATTTTCCCGAGATCGAGGAAAATCCATCGTCGGTTTCGTAACGCTCGATTTACAACCACAACTCTGCGCGAATGATAATCGTCGCGGCACCCGGCGAAATGCCGTGGCGTCGTAGAGGATCTATGCAAATGTGTATCTGTATATAATAAAGGAAAAAAACATAAAAAAAGAAACACACACACACACACACGCATACAAAAAAGGCGTTTCGTAGTGGGTACCTAGAAACGAACGCGCTTAGTAGCACGGTAATAAATTAACGTCGAAGGCATACAGTCTCCTGGTCGGCCTCTACGATGATTTCTCGTTGTGGTAGTTGAGCTAGCCTTTGCTTGAGAACGTTTTACTGCCGGCGGGCTAATATTTTTCAGCACATTTTGTGCGAAATATCGATCTCTCTATCTCTCTTTCTCTTTCTGTCTATGTATACGTGAGTTCTTTATTTTCGAGCAAAAAGTTGAAAAGAAATGAAAAAAAAAAAAAAAAAACACCTCGTTGGACCACGACCACTCCCATCTTTGACACCGTCCGTAGAAGAAGAAGAAAAGAAAAAAGGAATGAAAAAGACATGACAACTTTCAGATGATTCAAAAAAATACGTCTACGAGGATGATTCTAACGTAATAAAAAAAAAAAAAAAAGGAAAGGAAATAAGAATGATAATGAGAATAAGATGATTTTAATTGAATAAAATAAAAGGATATAATTACGGTTTTAGATAGAGGAAATATATTATGAACGAACTTGATCAACGAAGGAATGATTAAAGAAAAAAAAATAAAAAAATAAAAAAGAAAAAGAGAAAAGAGTATTAAAAAAGTACTATTTTATTAAATAATATTTTATCTTATCTCGGAACGCTCTGTCCTTCGCGACTGTAACACGAAGTGGATTCTCAACGCGTTCATTACAAAACAACTATCCTCCTTTTTAAAAATCGATCGGTATTTATGACCGGTCAGCTAAATATAAACAGTAAAAATTAACAAACGTGTTTATAAACAAGTTTTCTATAAAGAAAGAAAAATAGAGAAGAGAGAGAGAGAGAGAGAGAGAGAGAGAGAGAGGAAGACAAAAACAGACAGACAGACAGAAGCTCCGCCTTCGTCTTATTTAATGTATTGGTTAATTATTTCGGATTACTCGATGATCGATCGTGAGAATGCGAAGAGTTAAAACGTCTCTTTTTATTGCTTACTGATATATGATCGTTGAGTTTAAGAAAGAAAAAAAATGAAGAAAAAAAGAAACAACAACAAAAATAAAGGAATAAAAATAGGCAAGGAAAGATAAAAGAAAAAGAAAAAAGAAACACAGAAAATAATTTTCAATGATGGCGAACGTTAAGTGACGGTATCGTGACGTGTGTTATTTTTTCTCTTTTTTTTCTCTGCTCCTCCTCCTCTTTTCTTTCTCTTCTTTTTACGTGTCATTAGAAGCGTTCAAAAAATCATTAGGATCATTAGCAGACACACACACACACACATACACACATATTCGCATGTTAAGGTTCGAGAGCGATAGAACGAACAAGCGAGGAGTTACCTTCGGTTGTGTCGCGTACCCAACTGTATCTACGACGACCAATGAATGTGTTGTGTCGTGGATACACTTGGATTCACTCTAAGGCGAATGCGTGCACGTGTTCTCTCGTCACGAAGGATAAAGAAGAGGACACGGGCGAAGTGTCAGAGAGAGGAAGAGAAAGAGAAAGAGAATGAGAGAGAAAGAGAGGCGTGCGCGTGAAATCACGCGATTCCCGATAATGAATGGGCTACTCGCGCCACACGGAAGCATTCGTACTTAAGTAGTAATATACAGGGTGTCCTGATAACTTCTAATCGAATAAAATCTTTTGCGTATGAATTGATTTCCTTCGAAGTCAATATTACGTTTTATAATCTATCATCATAACAAAATCGATTAACTTTTATCGATCTTAAAATCATTTCCTTTTAGACAAATGTCGTTGATGTTATAACGGATTATATGTAAGTGATTGAGTGAGCGAGCGGTTAATTGTTTCACAATGACGAAGCAATTTTTTCGTCGAATCTTATTATTCACAGTAAACGCTGACGTTACGTAAATTGTTACGCCAATATCAGGATTTGTAAATGTTTTCTGATATCGTAAGAAATACAAGAAAAAGAAAGAAAAGAAAGGATGAGAAAAATAAAAAGAAAGAACTAGACACCTTATATAAATGTCCTGAAAGTCGACAGATGGAAGTAATTGAACGTATCGAAAGCAAATGAGTACTCAATTGTAGTCCCTTCCTATCTCTTCCGCTTTTACGCGCCCCCCTTTCTGGTCTGTTAAATGGAAGAAAAAGAAAAAGAAAAAGAAAAAGAAAAAGATAAAAAAGGGCAGAGAAAAAGGAAAAAAAAAGAGAAAGAATAAAGTAAAAGGGAAGGAAAAGAGGAAAACATACAACTACGAAGACGATTCGTGCGGAGTAGTAGTAATCGTAAAAAAAAAAAACATCAAAGGGACCGTACCACTAACGTCCAAGATACATAAAAAAGGTAAATGGTAAAAAAAAGAAAACAAAAAAAAAAAACAGAAACTCGTCGAGGTCGTTTAGCCGCGTTCCGTTAATCAAACTAACTCGCTGAGTAGTTTCCTCCGAAAATAAGTCGAAAGTAACGTTGTGATACGGAAATAGATTACTTTTATTAATCTATTATACATTTTCTCTATACATATATGTATCCATTTGTCGCGGTATAAATTCATTAAACAAATAACAAAAAGAAACATTTGTCGAGGTATAAATTCATTAAATAAATCAAAGAAAAAGAAAAGAATACAAAACAAAAGGTAGGAAACCTCAGAGACATCTTTTTCTTTTTCTTTTTTTTTTTGTCTTCAGAAAAATATGTCTCGAGCAATAAGATAAATGCTCGCAATTGAAATTGATTTCACGATTCGATTTATGGTCACGAGGGTACATAGAGAGAGAGAGAGAGAGAGAGAGAGAGAGATCCACCTGAAGGAAAGGAGAAGAAGAAAGAGAGAGAAAGAGAAAGAGAGGATAATGATCCCGAACTCATTTCGCGATCGTACCCTCTGATTGATCTGATTAGTCCGGCCTCGGAAGAGGTCGACCGGTAAATGATCCCTAGCGATCTCAATCAGCTTCTGAAAAAAATAAAACAGCATCGACATTCTCTATCTCTCTTTATCTTTATCTCTCTCTCTTTCTTTCTCTGTCTTTCTGTCTCTCGTTCTCTCACTCTCTCTCTTTCTCACACACACACTCTCTCTCTCTCTCTCTGTCTTTCTTTCTCTCTCTCTCTCTCTCTCTCTCTCTCTACCACTAAGTTTCCTCTCATTTAGCGTTCCCGAGGCAGGTCCAACGCTTTTTCCTCCTCTTCCATCCTCTCCCCAAGGAGGATAATGAGAGCCTCCCATGTAGAAAAGGGGATTATTTGCGGCACGGGAACGAAAATGCCGTGCGAGGCTCATTATCGGATGCACGACTACCACGATTCTGGAGCGGCTCTTCTTTCGACATCCTCGGGACTCTCTTCTCGATTCCGCACACGGATCCTTCTAAGTACTTCTTCTTCTTCTTGTTCTTTTCCTTTTTCT
>OU964978.1:5744426-5774426 GCA_918808275.2 Dolichovespula sylvestris
TCGCATGCCTTTCGCGCTCCATCGACGTATGTATGTATTTATGCACGTACGTATGTTCCGACCATATTCTCCTTCAAATCTATTTATAAGGATCAATTGCGCCCAATCGTATATACGAAAAATTCCGATATACTTTTGTCCGATTCATTTTATTCGTCCAAATAATCCAAATTCCTCGAAATTCCTCGAAAAAATACGTCGCAAATTCGTTGTAAATCATACTCGTATCGAGGTACCAATCCTGTTGCAACGTACCGTACTATCGCACATTTTATTGCAATTGACTTATTGAAAAAAGAAAGGAGAAGAAAAGGTAAAGAAAGAAAGAGAGAAAAAAACGCGAAACAGAGAAAATAATCAATCGTTAGATGCAAATCGGTGGATACGGGTATGAATGATAAATATAAAATTAACAATACTCGTAAATTTTGGTGTGACACCGGTTCGGCACACACGACGTATACCTATAATAAATAAAAGAGAAGGGAGAAAGAAGAGAGATAGAGGGGGTATAAGAGCGCACGCGCGGTCATCGAAGATCATAGTGCCGCGCACTTCTCACGGATTCGAAGTAGTATACGTGGACTGTCGCCCCCGGTACGACCCCGGAACGTACGATTCGTATTGTGCGCGATCGCGGAACGAACGATCGCTACACGATCTCCCGCTGCTAGATCGCCAGATCGGCGATCCCGCCGGTACAGCGATCTATTGATCGCGAACAACGATCCACACACGAGGCCGCGCCGTTATCAGAGACTCGCATCGATATCTTCCTACGTTTCCATCTATGCGGAAGTGACTTCTCTCACCGCTGATAAAACGACGATCTAATTGTCGCTTCGATTATGCGTTTTTTTCCTTCTTTTACGCGACGCTACTTTTTCCTTTTATTTCTAATTTTTTTGCTGGTTTTTTTTTTGCACTACGAACTCAGAGATCGTCCGTCCTTCTTTTTCTTTTTTTTTTCTTATCTTTTCTTTTCTTTAACTATTCCTCTTTCGCATATTACGTCTCTAATACTTGCTCTAGTAATTATGAAAGGGAAGAGAGAGAGAGAGAGAGAGAGAGAGAGAGAGAGAGAGAGAGAGAAATTGAGAAATAAAGGAGAGAAAAATCATGGAATTCTAATTTGCGCGAGAGATTAAATGAGATCCTCTGGATAGATCGTAAAATTCGATCTTCTCAATTCATGGTCTTATTAAAGGGTTTGCGCAACGACGTCCTATTAAAACCCTCATGGAAAATAATTAAAATTAACCATTCGTTCTTAGATTCAACGTCTCGATTACGTCGGTCAATTTCGATACCTTGGTACTCACGAATATGCACATGCCAGTATTATGTGTGTCCGATTTAGAGTTAACGATAGATTCAGACACGTACTCGTGCCGTGGCCGTTAATTGAAATCATTCGCATTTCGCGCTCGCCACGTATCGGCTCCACCCTGAAACCTCGACTTTCCTTCTTTTATTTTTTTTTTTATTTCTTTTATTTTTATTTTTTTTTTTCGCAATGAAGCTATAAACTTACCAGCTGCATTAATCGTTATATGATTCTGATCTTTTTCTCTTTTTTCTTTTCTGCTTCACTATGTGATATTTACTTTCGGACAAATACCTTTGATACGTTTTCGTCGTGCTCAGTCTGCCATGACCGATGAACACGGAAATCGGGTAATAAAAGTCGCGAAATAGAAGGCATTAAATTAATTAAAAAAAAAAAAAAAAATGAAATTACTTCGATTCTTATACGAATTATTTATACTTATTTGTTATTATATTATTACGATGATAATATCCTATTTCAAATGTATGTCGAAAAATAATTCAGAACGCGACGAGAGGCCGAAAGAAAAAGAGAAGAAAAAGAAAAAATGAGAGAGAGAGAGAGAGAGAGAGAGAGAGAGAGAGGGTAGTCGTTTTAGGGATACCTGTTGACTTAGGTGAGCGGATAATATGAGCGCGCGAAGAAAGGTCCGGACAAAAGGAAAAGGGGAGTGGGGGAGTGGGGGGGGGAGTGGTCGTAATTCGTGCCTATAAGATCCGAACAAGAATCCATCTCCCTCACCCCCTCCTCCTCTCTCTGTTTCTGTCTCATCTCAACGTTACTACCCTCTCTCCTCTATTTGTCCCAAATAAACAAAGGATAGAAGAACGAACGCCCATCGTGAAGGTCCCCTTACTCCTTAATTGTCAACGATGTTTTAAAGATTCTCTGAGAAAAAGTCTCAAGAGTATCTTTTGCAAAAATTATACGGGGTGGGGGAAAAAGAAAGGGAAGAAAAAAAGAGAGAAAAGGAAAAAAAGGAATGCAAGGTATATCGGAGAAAATCGGCTTTTCCCTTGACACCGTTCACCGCCCTCCCCTCCCTCCTCCCACCTTTCTCTCACTCCCTCTCTCTCTCTCTCTCTCTCTCTCTCTCTCTATCTGTCCTTTCTTTCTCTCTCGCTTCTTCTCATAGCTGTAAGTTCAGATAACTTCATTTTCTGTCCACGACAAAGTCGTCCTACGAGCTGGACACTTTCTTTTCTTGGGTATAAAAGGGAATGACTAAAATACGTGTTGGTAGGAACGGCGGTGCCCTTGCCGTTCTAAGAGAGAGAGAGAGAGAGAGAGAGAGAGGGAGGGAGAAGAAAAAAGAAAGAGTAGACGAATAAGAAGAAGAAGAAGAAGAAGAAGAAGAAGAGGAGGAAGAAAGGAGGGTCGGAAGAGTACGGAAGAGGGTCGTAGACGAGGCTGAGGTTAATGAGTTTGCTACTGCCTGTCACGAATAAAGGTACAGGTACTGCTGGCTGTACTGAAATAGGTAGGTATAGGTACACATACCAAGGTTGCTTCTATCTAAGAGTATAACAGTTCCAACGTGGTGTATACGCGGTTTCCACTATGCATCCCCATTGGTTGGACCGATCTTCGGCACGAATTACCAGCTGGAAGGGGGCAAAGAGCAAACCACTCGCCGGCAAGATGGCGCCTGTTCTAAATTCAAAACAAGACGCTGCTTAGCATATACATATCCCGTGCTCTCGGCCGACGCGGGCGCGCGCGCGCGCGCGCTCACGCTATGACATTCGCAATTCAAATCGTACATTTCTATTACCATTTTAATTCAAGGACACTCGGTCGTCGCGAAGCATTGGCCTCCGGTAGTTGACTACTCTACCGATCGCCGAGTTCTTCTTTTTATCCCTTCGTTTCGAGTTTTCACGATGAAATCGGTCAGATAGAAAAAAAATCAAAAAGACTGGCCTAATACGTAAACGTTTATCGACGATGAGAAATGACACGTTCGTTTAATCGATATTCGTTTCTAGAGAATGTTAAAACAAAAAAAAAAAAAAAGAAGAAAGAAAGACCTTTACGCAACGACATTGAATTAAATGACAGGTACCACCGAAACCCATCGAAGGTAAGGGTTTAAGGAATTGGATGGTATCCATCGAACATCTGGCGAAACCCTTTTAGATGCGGTTCCCGGATTTGTTAGCTAGGAAACTGACTCGTTCCCGCGAATTTATGTGCGACGTCAGATTAAGGGACAACCCTCCTACCTTTTTATCCTATTCGAGGGCAAACCGCCATTGTATGTCACTTCCGTTTACTCGGTTACGCATAACAAGATCCTCGGGATTTCATGGTTACGATACGAAAGAGGAGAATAAGATGATCGTGTCCGTGTCTTGTGTCCGTGTCCGTGTCCATGTCCGTATTTGTTTCTATGTGTGTGCGTGAAAGAGAGATACGATTCTAAGCACGTTTTTACTATACGTCGTTAATGACACGTAGTTGTCGTCGACGGTCGACAATGTTCACGACAGATGTTCACGCTTCGACTTTCGTATTCACCCTTTATACTTTGGATAATCTATAAAAAGATTTCGAGATCATCTTTCTAAGATGAAACGTCCGATTTTAATCTTAGAAAATCGATCGGACGTATTCATTCAACGTTTGAATCGTTTAAACAATATCAAGATGACCTAGATTGGGTTTTGTTTGAGTAAATAGAATCAAAAATAATAATGATAATAAATACGCAACGTCATGTCTGATTGGAAATTAGAATAATGATTTATTTGGCGATCAAATCCAATGTGGAATAAATGAATTATATATATACACCTTCGATAACGCGTACTTACGGATAATATTTTCAAGAACACGTAAACGCAGCACCTGTCCTCATTGCTAGTGCAATTAACGTTCTTTCGATCACCCGTTAGAGTACCGACGTAAAGAGAGCGTGACCGACCAGACGGCCTTAAAGGTGCCTTCTATGATCGTTTTCTTTTCTTTTTTTTTCTCTCTTTCTGGCGTTCTTTGCTTCTTTTTTTTCGTGCGTGTTCCTTCTTATTTCAGACAAAAACGAATACCTCGCGACATTGTCGGCGAACTCGTAACGTCTAAATCGTACTAATCTCGGTGCTACAATAAATCCGATTGAGATCGTTTCGAGAAAAAAAAAAAAAAAAAACTTGTGCTGGAAAAAAATGACAAGAAAGGTACGAGGATATTTTTTCTTTTGGTTTTATTTTCTTCTTTTTTTCCTTTCCTTATTTTTATCCTCGCTCTCCTTCCTCCCTCCAACCCACCCCACCCCATCCTACCCCACCCCACCCCACTCCACCTTTACCTTGGAACACGCTCGATGTGATTAATCATGCCGATTACTGGCCAATCGTTCGCAATCGTATGCAATGATTCCTGAGGCTCTCTTCCAACAGCCTAGCCTCTTCTCTTATTAATGACATTCCGGTCGGCATCGGTAGTCACCCTGACGTCGATTCATAACTGGAAATTAACAAGGTCATGATGAATAGCTCGTTCGACTAGTAGATTCGACGAGAGGTAGAACTTTATAACTGTTGAGCTTTAAACGTGTTTAGGTAGGTAGTTAGGTAGTTAGGTAGGATCTACCTATCTAGTTAGGTAGGTAGGTAGATGGGTAGGGTACGTGTAACGGGTGTGGAGAGGAGCTGGAAAGAGGCAGGCTAATTGAAAGCCGATAATTTCTTAGACACTGGAATATATTGTATATTCGACGGAACGACGAAATGTCATGAATTTCATTTTAAAGGTTTCATTTTCCCATGGGATGGGATAAAATTTGAAAGGAGTATAAAGGAAAGGAAAAAGAAAACAAAATAGAAAAGGATTGTCTCTTGAGAGTACAGCTATAAGAGAGAAAGAAGAGCAGGAGGATGAAGATGAACAAGAAGAAGAAAAAGAAGAAAAGGAGGAGGAAGAAGAAGAAGAAGAAGAAGAAGAAGAAGAAGAAGAAGAAGAAGAAGGAGAAGAGGACGGAGAAGAAGAAAACGTCACTTGGGTTTATCGAAGGTAACCAAAACGTCCATTTTCGTTGTGGCTTCGACAATGACCGACTCGGTTGACCGGTTCGAAGCCGACAATGGAGTCAAAATCATCGCTTGAAAAAGAAGGGTCCTTTACCAGCTAAGTCGAGTTCCAGATCGCAAGATAAATTTCGCATTTGTAAGAGAGAGAGAGAGAGAAAGGGAGAAAGAAAGAGAGACAGGGAGAAAGAGAAAGAGATCGTGCTCGAAGAAAAAGTAGGAGGATTCGAGCGAATCGTACGAACGGTGCATTTCTTTGCAAAGTTTTCAAAGAAAGGGAACGACAATGAATCGCGGCGATGCTCGCTTTATTCTCATAATTGTCACGTTCACCCGCGACAATACATGGAAGCTACTCGACCTGAACACCCAAAACGATTTCTTCGACGATAAACGACGAACGAATAGACTTGTGACATTTTCTTTCGAGTGACCACTCGACGAGAAAAAGATCGATATCTTATCGTCGAACTCCTCTACAAATCCAATAATACAATGAATTATTTTCTATTATATATGCTATTCTATCGTAGTTCTTATAGAAAATATTCTATTTTGTGGTTACATACATATACACACACACAATATATATATATGTATATACACATAAAACATAACATACATATATAAAATAAGTGAATAGTATATAATATATAAATATATATATATATATATATATATATATATATATATATATATATATATAGAACAATAAATACACTGCTCTCTCGAAAAACATTTTCTCGTCAAAAACGAGTCACTGCGTGGTCGTTCCCCATAGAAGGAGCACTGCTTATAGAAGAAAGAAGGAGAGAATGGTCGAGAGAAAGAAAAGAGCTTACACGTCCACCCGTAAGTGGTGCAACGATCCGTTTATGCACCTGAACGACACGACGATCCTCGTAGGACCGCGATCTTTACGAGCGCGATACGTTCGCGAGGAAAATATTATTCCGAAGTCGGGAGGATAGTGGTGGTCTTGTCTTTCTCTCTCTCTCTCTCTCTCTCTCCCTCTCTCCCTCTCCTTCTCTCTCTTTTTCTCTTTCTTTCTTTCGAAGAAGGGAACGAAGGAACGAGCAGGTATACTATATCCACGGGTGCAGACACGCTCAGTGTTACGATAATATTTTCTCTCGAAATAGAGGCTACTTACGATGCACTCGCCTCCTCGTGTGTGGTCCGCGAACTGGACACGAGACTCTCCGATATGCGGCAGTAAGGGAGAAAGAAAGAGAAAGAGAAAAGGGAGAGAGAGAGAGAGAGAGAGAGAGAGAGAGAGAGAGAGAGAGAGAGAGAGAGAAGAAAGAGAGAAAGAAGACGGAGAAGAGATAACAGGAATACACTTCTAGAGATCGTGAATCCACCCGTAGAGCACGATCGGTGAATTCCCATTGGTTCGTATCGAGAGAAGAATATTCGCACGATGAAAACGGCGTTTGAAGATAAATTCGATGCTTTTCATTTTAGTGCCGCAAATTATACCGATAAATTCTTCTCGGAAGGGTCAGAGATTAAAAGGGATTAAGTGGAGGCGAAGGGAGGGGGGGGGAGGAGGAGCGGTGTACTTTTTCATCTTTCTCTATATCTATCTTTTTTTCTTTTTCTTTTTTTCTTCGCTATCTTTCCTTTCCTTTTTCTTTCTTCTCTTCTTCTTTCGAATTTTACGCAAAGACGATAGTAACAGTTGGAAAAGTTGAAAAAGTGCGTAAAGTTGATAATGACTTTTCTTTCCGACAACAAACGTTCTCGTTCGTTCGCGTTAAATCCTTCATCATCGTTGAGGATACTCTATGGGATTGCCTCGTCCTGGTCGATTTGACCATGACGTAGTATACGCCATCTAGCGAGACAACCAAGGACAAGTTGCCCTTTCACTCAAAGGATCACCACCCTTGTGGCCAATATACTTTTACGATCGAACTCCTCTAGATCGAGTCAAACTAATATTCTCTTCTCGAGCTTTTCCTTCGAGAACAAATCATACCATTTAGAATCCATTAACATTCAATGTTATTAATAGCAACGTTGCAATTCCTATCAAAAAAAAAAAAAAAAAAAAGAAAAAGAATAAATTGAAAATCTAAGTTTCTTAACGCAATTAAAGGGAGTACAAATTCCTTTTTTTTAGGGGGGAGGGGAGAGAGAGGATAATTGTCTTCTTCGTTTCTTTTATTTTTAGTTTTTTTTATTTTTTTATTTTTTTTTTTTACGAAATCGGTGAATCGTTTTCGATCGCAGTTGAACCGTGTTTCAGATAAAACTGACGTAAGCCAGTGCTGACGTGCTTGGGGGAAAAATGAATAAAAAAAAAAAAAGAAAAGAAATAATACATACCCACTTAGTTACTTGCTTACCTACCATTTCTCTCCGTCCTTTTTCAATCCCACTTGAAACTTGACATAACTCTATCTACCGATAGCAGAACGGACTCCGGGGATCTTAGACGTATGACGTGGGAGTAATTGCGACACGTTGAACACGACGACGCGCGAGCACTGCACGACCTTGCGCTCATCTTCCCTCTAAGGCGCAACTACTGGGACCGAGAACGACGAACGAGAAGAAATAGAAGCCTTTGTGCCTACGATCAATTACTATATATATATAAATGTGTGTGTGTGTGTATAGGTATGTATATCCAGGATTGTTACTTTCCTTGCCTGAAGACTTGCCCCAATTAAAAATTGTACGATTAATACTATTTACGAGTTTCTTACGAGATTCTTTTATCTATCCAATTAATCTATTCTTATCTTTCTTATTATTATCATCACCTTAATCCTTTCGCCGTCTGACAAAACGACAGATAATAAGAAGTTATTAATAATAATAGGAGATCCAAACAAGATGTACTTCGTTAAATCTTATTCGACAAAAATTTCACTATATTATTTACCGATATTATTTATATTAGATAAAACAAATTCTTTCGTCTTTCTATGCTAAAAAGTAATCATGATTTTTAATCCAAAGAGAGATTAAAGGTACATATATACGCACATATTTATATGGTATTATATAAAGATGCAGGTTGTTAGAAACGTAACGAGATGAAGAGTGGCGGAGTGGGTGAAGGAGGGTGGAGGGGGAGGGAGGGAGGCTCTTCAAAGGCGGTGACGAAACACATAACGCGACGATGGCTCGCGCAGAAGCGCGAAGAAGCATCTCTTGTATCACCGGATGATCTTGAACTAACACCTTTCAGGGCATATTCCGCCATTTATTACGGACATGAGGTGTTCCAATAATTGCGCAAACGCGACGAGATTGCCTGCATACGTAAGTCATCGGTAATCGTTGCCGAAGAGTCTCCTTCTATTTCTCTCTCTCTCTCTCTCTCTCTCTCTCTCTCTCTCTCTCTCTCTCTCTCTCTCTCTCTCTCTCTCTCTGTCTCTTTTTAACACGAGGATAAAATCTACGCTACGTGCCATACCAACCTACGACGCTTTTTTTTTTTTTTTAACTTCTACTTCTACTTCTATTTCTGTATCTCTGGCAAACAAGTAAGAAGAGAGAAGAAAGAAAAAATAAGAAAAAAAGAAATAAAAAAGAATGGCAAAGGAGAGACGAAAAAAAAAATATATGTTGCTTGACTCTTCGATGTACTTGTCATTTCCAGTCGATGGATAGCACGGTCGTGCCCATTATGGTTAACGCGACTATAAATTATTGGAATGAGTATATCACGCCGGGCGCATCGGTTCTAGTCAAGAGGAACAGAGAGAGAGAGAGAGAGAGAGAAAGAGAGAGAGATAAGATCGATAGCCAGAGCGGATAGATAGAGAAAAATCATTGAAGATGCTACAGAGATATTCCATCGACGGATCTCCGAGGCGTAAAGCATTATTTCCATGCATCGTGAAAATCTTTCAAAAGAGAGAGAGAGAGAGAGAAAGAAAGAGAGAGAGAGAGAGAGAGAGAGAGGAGGAGAAAGAGAGAGACGGATAGATAAAAGGAAACTCAGAGTTTCGCAAATTGGTACTGCCGAAGATCTTATCTGCCAACACGAACGACCTTATCTCGATCGAAGGCGCGTTCGCGAGTTCACGATGCTTTCCTCGATCTCTTCTTCTTCTTCTTCTTCTTCTTCTTCTTCTTCTTTCTCTTTATTCGGAAAGTAAGATGAAGGAGAATAAAATGAAGAGAAGGAAGATAAAAAAATTAAAAAGACAAAAAAAAACAAAAAAAGAATCACGAAAAGAAAATATTTACGAAATGAACAAACGAAGAGAGAAGACGCGAGCCAAAAGAACGAGAAGAGAGTTAGAAGGGAGATAAGTTGGAAAAAGAAGAAGTAGAAAAAAGAGAGAGAGAGAGAGAGAGAGAAAGAAAGAAAGGAGATAAATAATTCACTACTACTACTGCTGCTGCTACTACTGCTACTACATATTACTACTGCTCGGTGCTCGATCGTGAAGTCGGCGCACACCTAGCCGAAGAGAAATGTTATGCGTACCGAAAGCTCATGGTAATAAGCGTTGTTATTGACACAGCTGCGACCAACCGTCGGAACTTTCTTTCCTTCCCGTTAAAGAAGATTCACTCTGGCCGACTATAAATCGTCCTCGTACTTTTTAAACGGTTAGAAGAAAAATATAATGCGATGTGAGTCGAAAGATATATATATATATATATATATATATATATATATATATGTATATAAAATGAAGAAAAAAAGAAAAAAATAAAATAAAGAAAGAAACGCGTAAAAATCCACTTTCCCGATGAGCATTGCCCCCTGCCCCCTATCCTCACGTCCCTCCCCCCGTCCCACCCACCCTATATCTCCCTCCCTCCCTATTTCACATCCAGGCGGCGAGCTATAAAATTTGTTTATTGGTTTTTTATACGATTAAATCACGTCATGATTTCCTAAGCAATAGTATATATATATATATATATGTACTTACGTGTGCGCGCGCGTGTGTTTATATTCGATCTTGATGTAGAAAATAATAATAATAAAACGAGAAAATAACGAGCGAACGATGGAAGAAGGATAGTTATAGAAAAAAGAAAAAAAATTGAAGAAAAAAAAAAAAAACAAAAAGAATCTGTAATCGCACGTACGTAGACCCCTCTGCCATCTCAATCGAAATATTATATATTATCGATCCGATATTAATATTGTCGTTTACTTTGATAAAAAGCGTAGAAAATCTTAACAGAACGAGTAACAAGTTCTCTTCGTGAAACTTTTCGTCGAATCGAGATCGATCCTCGATCGGGAAATATACGAAAGAAGGACGAAGCGCGAATTCGTGGTTACTTACGTAGGGAATCGTTGCTGGTGCCTCGTGCGAATCCATACGGCGGTATAATTCAGTGAGGTTGACTCTTGAATGGACCGACCTCCTTGTAAAAGGCTCACGACGAGAGTCAGCAATAGAGGCGGCTGAATGGGCGGTACTATATTCGTACGAGCATAAAAAAGTCGATAAAAAAGTCGAATTTATCGAGCTGAAATTCCAGCCGATATAAACAATCCGCGAAGGACTAACTTCTCTCTCTCTCTCTCTCTCTCTCTCTCTCTCTCTCTACTTCTTTCTATCTCTTTTCACCTCTTTCTACCTCTCTCTACATCTCTCTACCTCTCTTCCTTTCTCTCTCTCTCTCTCTCTCTCTCTCTCTCTCTCTCTCTCTCTCTCTCTCTCTATTTTGCTCTATTCACCGCTCACAAAGAACGTTAGAGCAGAACTTATCGCTCTTTTCGAGTGAACCAAACGAACAATTGACCGGTCGATTAAATTGAAAAACTTTGCACGAGAATCTTCCTTCCGAGGACAATAATTGCACGTTCGCCCGTTCTCATCTCTCTCTCTCTCTCTCTCTCTCTCTCTCTCTTTCACTCTTTCTGTTTCTCTTTCTCTCTTCTTTGGACGAAAAAAAAAACAGCGAAGAGATTGTTACATCGGCTTACCGGGAGCTAACGTAGACTCGACGTATCGACGAGTTTGTGTGCGACTTTAAATGGGCATTGACACGATCGCCACTTAGGAATTATCTCCTTAACGATTACATTGTTAATCAACGGACCCATCTTCCCTTCTTTCTCTCCCTAAGCTCCTACCCTCCCCCTTCCTCCCCCACTACCTCCTCTCGATCCATCGCAGCATCCTTTCTTTACCTAATTAAAACGAAAACAAAAGGGTAGAACGTAATTTTCTATTTTACTTTCATGCCATTTACTTGATTTCTACAATTGAGGGTTCTTTTTTCTTTCTTTTTCTTTTGTTTTTTTTTCTTTTTTTTTTTTTTTTTAGTCGAAAAAATTAATTTTTGCTCGCCCGACTCCTTTCATTTCCGCACGATTCGGAAAGAAATAGAAAGAAGGAGGGTATTGTGCGTTTGGAATAACTACGTTTCGTCGTTTCGGTCGTAATGGAAAACTATGAATATCATTATAATAATCCTTTTGAAAAGGCGCCGTCAGAGAAAGCGAGCTTAACTTAATGGTTTTAGAAATCTACATTGTCTCTTCGTTAATAGAAAATGTTCGTTCGGATTTTCACTTATGTATGTATGTATGTATGTATGTATGTATGTATGTATGTATGCATGTATGTATGTATGTATGCATAATACGTTAGACCCGTTCCAATGATGATAATATTAAATTATCGTTATCGAAAAGTGAAATAAAAAATATTTCTTGTACGAATTTTCATATATTTTTAACAAATACGACGTATGCACGTATATATTTATACGTAGTACTACGCATAGTAGGGTATAACATGAAAGTTAAAGAAATCTATGAATATCATTAAATAATATATGCATTCTGCGGTTATCCCGGTCCTTCCAGCGTACGGACGAACAGCATCGAAAGTAAAATTTACGACTATGCAATTCTTGAGCTGCACAGTTACGTTATATACCTTATAGTATAGTATCTACAACTGGTGGATAGGTAGGTAGGTAGAGTAGGTAGAGTATTTTAACGAAGAACTTATACATTTTATCGGAATGTCATTTAAAAGATTTAATTACCTCGATGTGTGGACCGAACATAAAAGAAGAAAAAGAAGATGAAGAGGGAGAAGAAAAAGAAAATTAAAGGAAGAGAGAGAGAGAGAGAGAGAGATACGAAGAGAATGGTAAATGATCGGAACTAAAACCAGTAGCAGTGTAATTATTCTCCAAGTAAACGACGTTAAGTAATTTTCCAAAGCGTCATTTAGTCCTAAACGTTTGTTGGGAAATAAAAGAAAAGAGAAGAAAAATTAAAAATAAATAAATAAATAAATAAACAAATAAAAAAGGAAGATAGCCGAAAGAGTGATACTTTAGGTTTGGTATATAGGTAGGTAGATAGATATATATATATATAGATAGATAGATAGATAGATAGGTAGGTTGGATAGGTAGATACATAAGTTCGAGTAGCTTGCTGCGAATCGTCTCGCTTGGTTGTACGTACACATTGTAGGTACAACCATATTCTGCGGTTTTTCTGCGACCTTTCGTGATCGGGGACAAGACACGTTGGACGTAAAATTCACGAGCGTAACTTTTACGGTCCCGTGGACATTCTCACGTTGTTGCCGATACGAAGAAAGGAAAGGGAAGGAAAGGGAAGGAAAGGAAGGAAGATAGAAAGATAGAAAGGAAGGAAGGAAGGAAGGAAGGAAGGAAGGAAGCTGCTCTCGGATGCTGGGTCCAGCAGTCTCTGAACGCGTGTGGGCGCTATTTTACGACGGAAAGCCCGGCCAACGGCGATCGTTTTACGCGAAAACGACTTTTTGCCTTCCGGCCTGGCTATGTGCGTGCGGTCGAGCCATTCGCTCGTAATAACGAGACCCGATGGGACGACACAGTTTGTCGGAGGGTAGAACGACGTGTAGCCTTTCGAGATCCTCCTTCTCCTCTTCCTCCTTATTCTTCTACTCCACCATCTTCCTCGTCTCCTTCTTCTCCGTCACCTCTTCCCTCATCTTCCTCCTACTCCTCTCCCTCCTCCTCCTCCTCCTCATCCTCATCCTCATCCTCTTTTTCTTCGCCTCTTCTCATTCTTATTCTTCTTTGGGGCCTACGGTAGCTCGTCCGTTACTACTACTGTCCGCGTTCATTGTCGTCTCCCCTTACGAGCAATAGCTATGCTGTCGCCGTTTACAAGAGTTACCTGATAAACGTAGATTTGCGACGAACCCTTTTCTACTCTACTCCAACGATCGATCGTTCGATCGATCGTTCGATCGATCTTTACATAACATTTATTCCTCCCTTTTTAGCTACCGTTTCTCTCTGACTCATCCGTGATGTCTTCTGCCACTTGGTTCTTTTTTTCTCTCTCTCTCTCTCTCTCTCTCTCTCTTTTTTATTTTTCTTCCCTCTCCCCCCCCCTACGTTTCTCCTCTCTTCTTTTTTCTTGTCTTCGTTCTTTTATCTCCTTCTCTTCGTCTTCTTCTTCTTTTGAACGTTCAAATTATATAACGCAACGATCATTTTTCAAACGATCACATTAGAACGTGCTAACATTTCAATGTACGAATTTTCCTAATCGATAAATCCCACTTAAATTACACCGTTATTATATCGCTGATATTTCTCCCGAGAGTTTCGAGATACATTGATCGACATGCTCGAGTAAATGTAACAACGAGAGAAAAAGATAGATGTATAGATAGAGATAAAGAGATAGAGAGAGAGAGAGAGAGAGAGAGAGAGAGAGAGAGAGAAGATACTCGAACGATCATTATCATTCGCGAACGGTACAAGCTGTAACCGTGCTGGTAATAATAACGATGCAACATCCGAGCATACATACATACGTATGCATACATATATATATATATATATATATATATATATATATATATATGCATATATACATATATACATACGTATTACCTATGTTATAATGTCGAAGAGAATGGCGGAACGTGTATGCTCATCGAGGCAACTAAAATCCTTGAAAGCGAGCAAGAATTTATCCTGGCCGAAGGATAATCACGCGAATGATCTAAAACAAAATGTATGTAATACTTTTTTCTTTTTTCACCAAAATCGTTCGATTGACAAAACGTGAAATGTTTTACCTATTTTTATATACACACACGCATATATATATATATATATATATATATGTATGTATGTACATTTAAATAATCATTACAAATTCTTTTTTCACAGTCATCAAAGTTAACGACGAATTTCGTAAATCAATAAAACGTCGCGTCGAAGTTGAACGGCTCTCGTGGATTTCTCCAATCGATCGATTTACGATCTATGTTAGAGAATAAATAAAGCCGTTCGATCGTTAACACCGCCTTCGAAATAGTCGAATGGTTTATCCTTAATCTATCTTATCGATCGTGGAACACGAAAGCTCCTACGGGATCAAGAGTTCGCAGGGTAAATCCAGTTGAATCCTCTAACTTCTTCTTGCGTTAGAGAGAAAGACACAAGCATATGCTCGAATATAATGCCAGAACGTAAAGCATCGATAGTCGGCATATCTCTTGGATATCTCTTTAACACGCCGTAGAAATAACTTTATCAAGAGAAATCGAGATCTCGTATTCTACGAAACCCTGAATGCATTAACATTATACCTACGTCTATACACCACACACACACACACACACACACACACACACACACACACACACGTAATACTACGAATAACAGAAACGAACACGTTTCTACAAAAGCATACGTTTCGTACATGGCATATATCCAGTTGCGTTTTGCACAATACGCACGTAGGTAAAAATCATCGTATAAAGGAAATATCAAAACGTATTTGATTTTGCCGAATTGTTAACGACATATTGTCGTTACAGTACGACGCTGAAATTAAGAATCGTTAGATCCAATCTAAAACGTAAGATTGTCCATGATCAGGGATGGGGGGTGGGGAGGTGAGGAGGACTATAATCGTTAGATATTTTATACGAGGAAAATCTTTGGACTTTTCTTCTCCATTGAGATTTTCAAAGATACGAAATGAAATAAGAAATGTGGATACGAGACAACAGTACTCGACGGAGTTATTCATAATTTTCTATAGCGATCGTATAACCTGAAAGAGAAGAGAAGAGAAGAGAATAGAATAGAAATAGTAATGGTGAGGAGTATCTGTCCATCGCTGAAGGTCGCCATAAAATTCCAACGGAGTTAAGGTCGCAGTCGTAAAGAACTCAGCAAGACCGAATACTATAATACATGACTTGCTTCCGCTTGAGTATATCTATTTGCTGAAATCAAACGAATGTGTGAATATGCGCACGAGCCTATCACCATAGGCAATGAATTCATTCACTCGATACCTATGTACGTATGTACGTACGTACGTACGTATGTATGTATGTATGTGCATGCATACATACGTAGGTATTGAATTTACCGTACGTTAACTTATATCACCTTAAAAAGTTTTAACCAATCGGTATAGATATAGATATCTTTACGATACATCTCTCTCGTCCTCGCCCTGCCCATCTAACCCCCTCCCCATTCGATCGATATCTTCAAATCTATTTGACACGTCGATATATAATCCCCTCTGGTTCGTTACGGTCTATTCTCGTATAGACAATTCGTATCAGATACGAAACTTCAATTCGTTGACACGAATCGTTGTACTTTTCTCAACTTTCATTAATATCGTTGATCATCTACGTCGTCGATATCATTATGCGAATTATTGTAACGAGTAATCGTTGAATCGGATATCCGATAACAAAAAAGATCCAATCTAAGTAGTACCCAGTGAGTTCTTTTTATTATGGTATGGAAGAGAGAAACCGAAAGAGAAAAAGAAGAAAAAAAAGAAACCGAGAGAGAGAGAGAGAGAGAGAGAGAGAGAGAGAGAGAGAGAGAGAGAGAATCGTTACGCGAGATTAACCATAGAAAAAAAACAAAACAAAAAGAAAACAAGATTTCTCCTAACGATCCAACTCTTCCACTTAACTCCAACAGCGATCCCGATCGAGTTCCATCGAGGCTTGCGCAGCGTTTGTCGCGTAAAACGATCGTTTATATACCCTAGGTAGAAAGAGCGCGGCACGTTCATCGAACGAAGGGAAAGGGAGGATCGGATAATTCTTGCTCGTCAACGTAGAACGCGACTTTTCTCTCCCTACCTCCCCCCCCACACGCACACCCCACTCCACTCCACCCCACCTGCACCATCTCCACCCTTTCTCCTCCACGGGTTCCTACCGTTAATTTGTAGGGCCGTCGAACCACTTTTTGTCCGTCACGCCGAGACCGCGAACTCGAGTTTTGACACATTTTGACACGAGGACCACACAGAGAGCGTCTCTGAACGCGCCAGAAAACATCATTCGCTTCTAGAAGATGAGAACAGAGTTAGAGAGAGAGAGAGAGAGAGAGAGAGAGAGAGAGATGGAGAGAAGAATCAGGAGAAAAGAGCTTGTTTCTCTCTCTCCTCTCTCTTTCTCTTTCTACGCGATTCGATCGTAGAAAGAGAGAAAAAGAGATGAAGTGAGAGAGAGAGAGAGAGAAGAGAGAGAGAGAGAGAGAGAGAGAGAGAGAGAGAGAGAGAGATATCGAAGGTAGCTCTGGGAGACGACGCGACGCTTGAGAGATAGACGGGCAAGAAACGGACGCGTCTACCGGATAAGTTATTAGCGGCGTCGTGAAAAGAAGTCGTGCGAATATCAATGGCCATTGGGAGCCTCCCTCGTATTCGCGATATATTTATTACCCCCGTTCGACTTTTTCCGAACGACGAACCACGCTGAGAATCACGTTAAACTCGAAAGACGGTTTATGGGTTCGCATCGACTCGTCTTTTCGAGAACACAAGAATCGAAGAACCCTTTCCTTTGCTCTACGTGTTTCATTAAATTCTCTTTTATCCCCTACCCCCTACCCCCTACCCCCCCTCCCCACCTTACGTACGCACAATCCATTATTTTCCAACGGATTATTTTTCTCATTAATTATTTTCTTTTTTCTATTTATCGGGACATTGGACCGATTGGACCAATTAGATGCCGTCTAATATTTTTCATCCGTAATTTTTAAAATGCTCGCATTATCGTACTTACTTTGTATTGTAATATAACCGCTTTTTTGTTTCTTCGCTTAGTGTTTTATGGATTTTTGTTTGTTCGTTTTCTTTCTTTTTTTTTTTTTTTTTTTTTTTTTTTTAATTGTTCGGGGGTGATTCCTTTTATTAACAATGTTATCAGCGGCGTTTGGTACACTTTCTATCGCTCTCAACATTATTTGTATTTTCTGGACTATCGAAGTATCCCTTTTCGCTGTATATATTCATGTTACGTGTTATTGTCATTAGGTATCGAAATGTCAATGAGATATTTTACTTTACCATAATGTTCGTTCATAAACGCAAGGTCCGGTAGATTCTAATTTCATCGTTTTGTCTCTCTGTTGAAGTGTAATTTGTCACACGAGCAAATAGGTACTCATCCTATTTTTTTTATGATTATTGTTGGTATATACTTATAATACACAACGGTGTGTTTTGTTCGGAGTTATATTTATCGACCATTGTCTGATATTTTGGTTGCAGTGTTGTATCTGTAATTGCGTATTTCTTTCCTACCAGTAATTTATTATTATTATTATTACTATTACTATAACTATTATTATTATTATTATTATTATTTTTGCATAGTATCGTTAAGTGGAAAGCTTTGAAAGGAGTTGTTAGTACTTTCAAATCGTTTCAAAGCTTTTCAAACGATCGTCTATCTTCGAGAGAAAGATGGCGTTGACCTCTCGCTCTCTCTTTCTCTCTCTCTCTCTCTCTCTGTCTTTCTTTCTCTTTCTTCGTAGCGTAGATCGAACGACTCTAGCTCGTAACAGAATCGCCACTGACCCCGAGCGCAGGTACGAGGTGTTAGACAAACAGCTGGTCCGTGCGCGCACAAAGACGCGTTTTATACGACGCGATGCCTCGACTCGAGTTTTCTCGCGAGACTTCGCACTCCGAGAGTACCTGTGATCTCAAATGTTTCAAACGACAGTACGCAAAGGATGCTAATTACGTTATGGCGCGAACGAAGTCATCGTAATTGTTGATTCATTTATTTTTCCATTTTTTTCTTTTCTTTTTTTCCTTCCTCATATATTTCTACGTTCGTCGTATCGTACTTCTCGTCGTCATCGTCTTGGTAATAATTTATTTGAAAATATTTTTCTACTTTTTCCATTTTTTTTTCTTTTTTCTTTCTTCTTGTATTTTTCTTTCGCGATCGCACTACTCTTTGTCCACTATTATTTGCATCGAACACGGAAAAGGGGAATGAGTCCGGCAAGGATGCAACAAGAATTCATCTTGAAAATCTTGAAACAAACGAATCGATCGTTAGTACTCTATCCTAAACGCAATAATAATCAAATTCTAATTTGCCACTCGCTCGAATACGAGCATCCCAAGTAGATTCGTTATAGTCGAATATTACTACCTACCTAGTAATATTAGAAGATAGGATGGATGGAATTATATATGAACAAAACCAGTTACTCTTCTCTTCTCTTCAGAGGGAAAGTACATTCTTGAAAAAAATGAAATACTTGGATAATGAGACATCAAGAGAAACTTTATGTCCACGATCTATCATCATTATTTTATAACTATTCACTTTTGCTACAACTTTTATCGTACCCAATACGAACAAACGAACGTATTCAAACGAATTAACAAATCGTTATCTCAATTAAAAAGATCAAAATTAACCGAATGATATAGATAATCGTTTGTGATAACGAATTTGAAAGGAAAGGAAAAAAAATTTCACATAGATAAAATTCATATAACTATTATTATCGTTTCTCTCATAACTCGTATAGTTTTTATTGATCGGTATATATAAAAAAAAAGAAAAAAAAGAAAAAAAATAGAGAAAAAAAAGAACAACATAATTGTCATCGATAAGATAAAATCTATAAGATCTTGTGCGTAAACAAGAAATCCACTTATTTTCTCGATGTCCAAGTAACGTGAGGGTGGAGGAGAAGGATGCAGGGAGAAGGTGAAGAGGAAAAAGAGGCTGAATTCTGCGAATCTCTTCCACTAGTCTAGTGCATCGTCATGGTGCATCGCGTGCATCACATTTGCACGATCGTGTTACGTGACGCTAGATACACACACACACACACACACACACACACACATATTTACCTATATTCATATGCCTATATTCTATGTGTATAAGTACGTATCTATACGTTCTCGGTCCGTCAGAATAAATGC
This sequence comes from Dolichovespula sylvestris, assembly GCA_918808275.2. Classification (NCBI taxonomy): domain Eukaryota; kingdom Metazoa; phylum Arthropoda; class Insecta; order Hymenoptera; family Vespidae; genus Dolichovespula; species Dolichovespula sylvestris. The sequence continues at coordinate 5,763,979 of OU964978.1, forward strand.
AAGATTAAACACGATCGAACATACTCCCCTCGACGCTCCCATTGCACTCATCCGCGTTAGCGGTGCCGTGGCCAATCCGGCAAATGGATTTCTAGCGTGGAACTTGCGGTTAATACGATTATAATACCGACTAGGAAATTTTGTCTATTAATATCGCGTGTAACGAGCCTCGAAAGAGAAAGATTACTAACTCTATTCGTATATGATATAAACAATAAAGAAGAATGGCCGTACGAACAAAATATTACATTAGTTATTCTTCCGTTCACAAATTTATAATTTAACAATTGTGGTACAAGTACGTAAACTTAAAGCGCAATATAATAGGTTTTAATTGCGTTGACGATTTTTAAATTGACATATGTCATTTCTTCAAATATTTCGATTAATATACAAGATGATAATAACAAGTTGATAATATATCGTAATGACGATCAAATAAACAGTGTTTTTATGTGTGCGTTTGTGTGCATCTACGCATAAACGAGATTACGTTAGCGAGAGGTACAGGGAGATTCCGATAGAAGGAAGGGAGGGAAGAGTTAAGAAAGAAAAAGAAAAGAAAAAAAAGAGGAGAGGGAAGGAAGAAAAAACAAAGAAAGAAATAAAAAAAGAAAAGAAAAGAAAAGAAAAGAAAAGAAAAACGAGAGAAGAAAAGAAAGATGAGTGGAGCAATTCTCGGAGCGTCTGGTGGTCCTAGAAGTGATATACGAGCAGTAAAAAGTGTCGAGTGGAGCGAAGGTTCGGCCGATCCGTTCAAACGGTCAGACCCGCTGAACTTTTCGAATTAGTTTCAAAGTAGCGACCTCTTTGCTTCTCCTTTTACCTATGGTCCAGTATAAAAGAGAGAAAGTGAGAGAAAGAGAGAGAGAGAGAGAGAGAGAGAGAGAGAGAGAGAGAGAGATAGAAAAAGAAAAAAAAAGAGAGACGGACAAACGATAGATCAAAATACACGGTCAACGAAGAAGAAGTTGGAATGATTTGAAATTTAGAAACGTAAAACACATACATGGATAGATATTATCTAATAAGCATAAAACTGTCGAGTAGAATAAAAAGAGATAGAGATAGAGATAGATAGATAGAGAAAGAGAGAGAGAGAGAGAGAAAGAGAGAGAGTGAGAGAGAGAGGGAGAAGGACGAAGAATTCGAACATGCAATACAATAGATGTGTTACCTACATACGTGGTTAGAAGAAACGGCGAGTGAACGAAGGAAAGAGGGAGAAAAAGAAGAAAGAGGGAGAGAAAGAAGGAGATGGAAAGAGATAGATAGATAGAAAGAAATAAAGAAAGAAAGAGAGAATAAGAGAAGAGAAGAGAAGAGAAGATGGTTAAGGCGGATACGAGAAGCTGCAGGTTCCCATGACTCGCCCACGCTCTGCTAAGAAGGTGCCTCGCTGATGTCGTCGTCGCTCGTCGTCGGAGGCATAAAAGTGTCCAGCGACCGAGACCCGAAGATCTCAAGTGTTCAGACCACCTTGCAGGTCGCGTGGGCGACACGGCTCGCGAGCGTCCAACGAAGCTTGCGCAAGCACAAGATTCTTTGGAGGTCGGTGAGAAGACAGAGAGAAAGAAAGAGGGAGAGAGAGAGAGAGAGAGAGAGAGAGAGAGAGAGATGAGTGTGAGTGAGTTAAAGGGAGCGAGAGAGAGAGAGAGAGAAAGAAATCTTCACGATTGAAAAATAAACAAGACTAGTGTTTTCTTCATATTACTCGATTAGGATTTAATAAATTATAAATGATCGAATTTAAAAGATAAAAGAATTTTCAATCTAACCAAATATTCGTTTCTTTTACTTACGTTGTGTGTGTGTGTGTGTGTGTGTGTGTGCGTGTGTCTGTAGTGAAATTTGTAGAGTTTTATCGAAATCGTAATCCAATGTACGAGAACGTATTATATTAACTACCATTACTCCATGGAATATTAATGAATTCCGCGATGAGACGCTGAGAGATTAATCTTCGAGAGTAGATAGGTATTATCGCTCCGAGTCGAGTTTACGACTCGAATGTAGGTAAGTACACCGTAGGAAAGGTAAAACGTAAAATAACTTTCTTTCTCTCTTTCTCTCTCTCTTTCTTTCTTTCTTACTTTCTCTCTCTCTCTCTCTCTCTCTCTTTCTTTCTGCATTTATGCGTACAATGGATGTCGATAATAAAAATGAATAAAAGTAGACTCTTCAAGAGGCAGTCTACTTTCATAGATTCTTTTTTCCTTTTTATTTTTTAAACGAACACACATACATTAACACACATACGTATATATATATATATATATATATATATATATATATATATATATATAGAGAGAGAGAGAGAGACATTCTTCTCGAAAAGAGTAAAACGAAATAAGAAAAATAAGAAGGAGGGTAAATTTTCATAGTTATGCGGGGTCATGGTCGGTGAGGTCGAGCTTGCGTTCACGGCAGTGAATAGATGAGAAAGAATGAAGAGAACGAAAGAAAGGAGAGAAGAAGTTGGGTGGAAAAGGATGAGAAGTATGGAGGACAGGAGGATCGCGCCCTCACCGCGTGAGGGTTTCATCGCCGCCAGCTCTTGAACGCGATTCCCTTCTCTCCTAAGTAATTTATCGTTACTATTAAAATATAGCCATGTCGTCTTCGTCGTCGCGGTGGGTACGCGCCGTTACGGTCGAATATAACCGTTTCTATGGGTGCACGAGGCGTCCACCGTGATTTACAGTACTCACGGAGTTATGACATGCCTTTGCCCACACTGACGTTTTCCTCTTTTTCCATCTCTCTCTCTCTCTCTCTCTCTCTCTTTATCTCTCTTTCTCCTACACTTTTTATACTATTGTCTACTTTCAAGAGATATTCTGACACAGTAGATAATGAAATTACTTATTAAAATTTCAATTACATTTTATTTTCGATTTTGTCCTTTCACTTGTTTGTTATATACATGTATATATATGTATATATATATATATATATATATATATATATATATATATATATATATATATATATATATATATATATATATATACTTATCTATACTCTTGTATATATATGTATATAACAATAAAGGTACGCAATATGTGTGTGTGTGTGTGTGTGTGGAGGATGAAAGATCATATTTAAACTCTTCGAGAAGAGTAAGAATCGGTGAACACGTTCGAAGGACATCGATCCTCGTGATCGACGTTGTCCCTCTCCTTGACTCCGTCGATCGTTCGTCGATCGTTACGCGCGTGCTTCGAGAGGACTCGTGAAATACGACCCAATAAAAGGACACTTTGGCGCGAGAGAAAGGAAGAGAAGAGAAGAGTACCTGGTCCATTGTTCGAGGAAGTGGAACGATCATGCTTGTAAAATTCATTCTTCTTCTTCTTCTTCTTCATGTTTCTTCTGTTTCTTCTGTTTCTTCTTTTCTCCCTATATCTTTTTTCTTTTCTTTTCTTTACTTTCGTCTTATTTCTTCACGAGCTTTAAAATGATCTTCTCAAGGATCGACATATATTTAAACAATTCATCGACGCAGATATGATAATAATAGATATAAAAATATTTATTAAAAAATTGTTCAACCATAATCCATTCTTTTGTTTTGTCTTTTCTCAATCGACGATAACGAATTTATTGATAATGATTTATTCAAAGAAACGGTATTATATTATCGAGCAGATCTACAAAACTATTTTTACAAGACGAATATGGTGAAAATGTCGCTCGTTTTGTATCGATCAACGTTTATTATTGAAACAACGTGAAATAAAAATGCATAGATCTTGAAACGTCAATGACATTTCGATTGACTCCTACGGTATACTATACCTCGTGAATACTTACTCCGCGATCGCTACGTGGCAATTAATTTTTTTTCCTCCTCCGGATACTAAATCACTATCATTAGAAAGGAGAATTCAACCTGGCGTAACGCATGAATTCTTTCAAAGCGATTAATATCAATTAGTAAAATTACATTATTATGCTCGAAGCGTTATCTAAATCCTTTTCCCTAAATCAACCAGGAATAATATTACGAATCAATCGATGGATACTCTACGATGGTTAGGCCACGTCGATTGACATTTCAATGATTCAAAAATAAGAATTTACGGGATAATCTAATTATAGTAATCTAAGTGGTAATTCGTCAATATATTAATGAAATACTTATTTCAATTGAAGTCACCGATCAATATTTACGTTCGAATACAAGATTTACTTGTTGAATAAACAATTTTTCAACAACAACAACAACAACGAAAATCTAATCTAATTAAGTACTCACATATTCGATGAAATAATAGTATATGATGAACGTCCGACATTATGAATATCAAAAATCTAAATGATAATTCGTCGATATACTAATGAAATATATATCTCAATTGAAAACGTTAGATCAATATCCGCGTTCGAATAGAATATTTACTTGTTGAACGAACAATTTCTCAACAACGGCGGCAACAACAAAATTCAGTAATAACTAAAAATTGGTATCGAAGTACCGCTGCCAATGTATTCGGTGAGAAAAAAAAAAGAAAAATATATGATAAACGTCCGACGGTATCGATATAAGAAACAAAAAAAAAAGGAAAAAGAAAACAAATCAAAAACGATGTGGACAAAGTAAAGAAGGAGGCAAGCTCTTATTATACTTAGCAACGTATCTTAGCTAACGTATCGTGCAAGTTTTTCTTCGATATAGGGGAACGGTATAATGGATAGAAAGAGATAATAATCTCTTATGTGAGTTCGTACCGTCGTCGAGTCGTCGTCCATTGCGGAACAAAAGCCGCATCACCACTTGTTTTGTAGTATGTATGCATGTATAAATCTATATACATATGTATGTACGTTTACGTATCGCGTGTACATGAATATATATATATATATATATATATATATATATATATATATATATATATACAGTAAGGTAGGAATCGATCGAGTAAGTACCAAAGGCTGCGATCGGTCGCGGCACGAATCCCCGTGGCGTGTTACGAATCCTGCCAATCACCGGAGTGTAATCGATATCGAGCCGGAGGTGGGTATCGGTCGATACGATCGGCTCCGCCCCGGGCGTGTCGCCGGCCTGGACGATTTATAATGTTAATATCCCCGAGCGAGACTCTCTCTCTCTCTCTCTCTCTCTCTCTCTCTCTCTCTCTCTCCTACTTCTTCATCCCCACCCTTGCCCCACGAACATCTCTTCTTTCCTTCTCCTTTTCTTTCTTCCTCCTCCTCCTCTTCTTCTTCTTCTTATACTGACTCCTCGTTTTCTCCATAAGATATCAACAGAACGATGTGAATAAAAAAATATAAACAATAAAAAAATAAAGGAAAAAAATATCGATTCGATGATGATAAACCCAGGAGATTAATTTTTTTACATTGTTTCAAATCTCGATTGCCAATACAAATAAAAAAAGCTTTTCCTTCTTTCTTTTCTTATTATTTGTTCTTTTCCGTTTGGTTTCTTTTTTTTTTTTTTTTCTTTGCTATAGACCTTCGTTAAGACGATTAATTAAACGTTACGATATTTACGATCGTTTCAGCTCTCTCTCTCTCTCTCTCTCTCTTTTCTTTTTTGTTTGTTTTTCCTTACGACTTTCTGATCGACGATTAAAAGAAGTTGATGGAAAAGATTGGTACGAGATTAGGAGGGGGGAAACGTTTAGGAAATACGACTATTTGTATTTCTCACGATTCGGTGACAGGATGACTTGCGAATATCCCGATGTACCACTCGTCCTCATCGTTGTCCTCGTCGTCGTCGTCGTCGTCGTCGTCGTCGTCGTCGTTGTCGTCGTCGTCGTCGTCGTTGTTCACTCGAGAAGTCGATAGTGTAACGGCTGCACGCTCGTACTATGTAAAAGAAAGAGAAGAGATGAGAAGTGGTGGAGGAAGAGGAGGAGGAGCAAACGAATGTTTATCCGCGTTAGCCACCTCGCAAGAAGCAATGTCTCTTCCTCTTTGAAATTCTCTCTCCCTCTCTCCCTCTCTCTCTCTCTCTCTCTCTCTCTCTCTCTCTCTTCGTTCTCTCTTCCGTCTCTCTTTTCTCTTGGCTCTTCTCGAAGCGGTAGTTTTCGATGGCAAGAGCACTCGAGATAAGTCTTATATGTCAGTCGAACGAGCCACAAGAGAAAAGAATCCTTTGTGTTCTCTGAAACGTAGAGCACGAAATTCGGGCTAATCGGTGATAGAGTTGAAAAGCGAAGCGCCGATTACATCTTTCTCGAGAGGAAGAAGATTTTCATATCGCGAGGTATAAGATCTCCGATAGTCGAGTGATATTGTACTTTGATACGATCTTTCATATCCGTGATCTATGTAAGATATAGATAGATAGATACATAGATAGATGGATAGATAGATGGATAGATAGATAGATAGATATATAGGATACCTAAAGGCAACGAATATCAAGATAATATCTCATTTGTTTGATTGATAATCTACAACATTTAACGTAGGTTAATAGGTATCATGATTTCTTGATTTTTATGCATTACTTGTATCATGCGTTATGTATTATATTATGCGTTATGATTGATTTATGTTGAATATCGGCTAATAGAAAGATAATTCAATATTTGGATATTGTTATATTCGTAATTAATTTTATATACTTACGGTTAAGAGATATATTAGTTTCATAAATATGTAATAAAATGGTAGAGAAAATACGAAAGAGTACAAAATTAATGTTACGGAGTTGAACATTAATTAAAAATTGTTGTTATTAAAATAGTTGATAAATTCTTGAAATTAAAATTAGGAGTATAAATTGTCGTTTAATTTTCAAAAGTTATGCATTTCTTTTTGATCCTGCTTGTAGTTAAAATAATAAATTAAAATTGTCATTTAAAATTAAAAACTTTACATGCGGATCAGTTTCACATATTTACAAACACCTTAGATTCGAAATAAAAACATCTGGTAATAATTTATTAATGTTCATTATTTCATCGACTATGATAGAATTAATTGATAATACTAAGATGATCGAAGATAATAAAGACAATGATTAAATAATTATTATCTTCGATGTTATAAATACGGAGATTCTTTGTGAATGAAAATTGCAAATTTACTGAAAGAAAATTGTTTCCGTATGAACGACGATTGCATGCGGATGACATTGTTGGTGTTGTTTTTTTGTTTATAATAGTTCTAAACATTGTTGCAGTTTTATAGCTCTTCCTCGTGGGGTTCCACTATGGGGATAAAAGTGTATAAATCAAATTTTGATCAGAACAGAATAAATGCATTAAGGTTAACAGATACATTACAGATGTTCTATAATACTTACATTATAGAACATATATATTGTATATATTACATTATATAATATTGCACAAACCGTATTTTTCTATTAATAAGATATTTAAATATATATTATAATAATAATGATATATTATATAAATTGATCTTTAAACGTCATACTATAAGTACTTCTATGCAAAATTAATAATTCTGATTAAATACTCTATTCTTCATCCAACAGAGATATATTAATTCTAAAAAATATTATATATATATATATATATATATATATATATATAATAAACATGCATATAGATATTTAACATATCAAAATGTGTATACGCGTGTGTGTGATCATTTGAAAATCATTACAAATTTTCAGAACGGCCCATGAAACAACTTTTTCTCTATATCCAACGTTATAACTCGTTAAGATTATGCAATAAGAAGAGAACCATTAGCATTGAAAAGCTTCGAGGAATTCGATTGTAAACGATCGTACATTGCAAATATGCTGATCGGAAGAGGGAATATCGTTAAAAAAAAAAAAATAATAAAAAAAGAGAAAGAAAAATTAGGTACTACCTACGTATATCCACCTCCTCTTCCTCTTCTTCCTCTTCTAAAGATAGGAAGGAAGGAAGGTCGGAATCGATCGGACGTTCTTGGTCGTCGAACGTGTGTCATGGTTAGGGTCAAGGTCAAGCATCTTTTACAGAAAAGCTGCGATAATGGCGGTTTCTTGCCAGGAAGGAAAGAAAGAAAGAGAGAAAAAGAGGAAGAGATAGAGAGAGAGAGATAGAGAGAGAGAGAGAGAGAGAGAGAGAGAGAGAGAGAGAGTAGGTATCTACGAACGTGCAAGAAGGACGAAGGGTAACCAAGAAGAGGGTAAGAGTTCGGTATAAACGGTAAATTAGCATTACGCTCGCATTACCGATGTTGTGACGCGGCCTTACACGAGCGTGGATCGTCGCAGTATCGCCATACCCGGATTGCGGGGATCGGGTCTCTCTCTAACTCTGATTTATGTCTCGAATGCCGACGTACGTACGTCTCGATGTTGTGTGTACATATATACACACACATATATATATATATGTATGTATGTATTTATGTATGTATGTATGTATGTATGTATGTATGTATGTATGTATGTATGTATGTATGTATACTTCTTAGACCTTATCCAGAAGTATCCCGAGTTACACGTTATTTATGATATCACTCGCGAGTATCCCATGAAAAAGAGAAAGATAGATAGATAGATTGAGAGAGAGGGAGTAAGAAAGGATGGTACGACCTAAGAAGGGCCCTCTTTCAATAAGCCGAACTTAATTGTCGTCGTCGTCCTCCCGATCCGAGGCCTCTTTCGATTTTCTCGACGTTCAACTCGAGAGTACGATGGAACGACCGAGATATAATTTATTATTACGAGAGAAAGGTTAAGAGAGAGAGAGAGAGAGAGAGAGAGAGAGAGAGAGAGAGAGAGAGAGAGATAGTTTTCAAGGAAGCTCTCCGAGAGGTGGGATTATCCTTTCGGATGAGGCGAATAGCGAAAGCGGGGGCGGTCTTAAAGAACAAAGATAGATAGATAGATAGTTAGAAAGAAAGAGAGAGAGAGAGAGAGAGAGAGAGAGAGAGAGAGAGAGAGTACGTGTATGTGTACGTTTTGTATCGTAGAAAGAAAAGGTACAAGCCGAGGGAGAGAAAGATTCAAGGGAAAGACAAATTGCAGGATCGTCTATCGAACGGAGTAATTAATTAAATACAATAAAGTTAGGTCGAACCTCCTATCTGGCATCGACCACTCCTCCTTCTATCGAACGTTTCGTGCTCGCGTTCGGAGCATTCGCGATTCGATCGCGCGGTCGATGCGTTCACGGACTAACAAAACATGGTTTAAATCGTAAGCACGTCTTTCTACACCCGGCATACCTATATATTCCAATTATCATAATCAACGATCACGACATAAACGAGATATGTGTATATATATATACATATATATATATATATATATATATATATATGTGTGTGTGTGTATATTAAAAATTGAATAAGTATATTGTGGAATGTTAAACATTCGACGGAATGAACGCAAGGATACGAATGCAACCGGGGGATAGGTAATTATAATAATTGGCCGATAAATAGATAATTAATCAGAAGGCTAATTACAAATTATGAGAGACTCGAGACAATGCTCGGCATTGTTCGGTATAGTAAGAGTATAAGTCAAGTGTGGGAAGCTAATAGGTCGTCGTCGTTGTCGTCGTCGTCGTCGTCATCGTCGTCGTCGTCATCGTTCCGTCGTTTCGTCGTCGACATAACGTAGAAAGTTGTTATAGGCCGAGAGAGCTTCGCAATCAGGATTTTTTTTTGTGTTTCTTCTTTTTTATTCATTTTCTTTCTTCCTCTCCCTCTCCCTCTCTCCCTCTCTCTCCCTCTCGCTCTTTTTTCCTCTTCTCCTTCTTCTTCTTCTTTTTCTTCTTTTTGTTTGCTCGTTCTTTTCCTATTTTCCTTTAGCAGGCGGCAGTAGAACCGTCCGAAGAGAATACCGGTGGTGAGCGGTGATAGCAGCGAGCCTAGGTAGAGGTAGAGTTAGGTATAGGTGTATGTATATGCAGCAGCATCCGCATCGATCTACGGGGCTCGTGATTAACGTAACTCGACCTCGAAGATACCTACCACCACGCCAGGTAATATATGATTCATACTGGCTTCGCCAGGCTCGTAGTACTTTCGAGATTGTACAAAGAGGTACGGCAAGAAGCAGGTGTAACCAATTATTCCTGCTGTGAATTAGTCGCCGAGTGCGACAGGTGCCAAGCTCGTATAGGTAGTAGATATTTTCTCGTTTTAACGTTCAAGATAGTAGAAGACGACGGACTTGAAATCGTCCACAAATCGTCAAATTTTCAAATATCCATTGGACGTGGGTATCTAGCGTCCTTCCATCGATTATATATTCTTTTCTTCTTCCCTCGAATCCATCGAGATATTTTTAGAAACTACAATTGGTAATTAGACGAGACAGTTGGAAAAAGTTATTGGCATTGGCTAACGTCGACTAGATAAAAATACCACTTACTACTATGTTTCTGCGAACTATCGTCCTTCTTCCGCCACGGCTATTGTGCGAGAATAGCCTTCCCCGAAGCGACGTTCAATCAAATAAATAATTTTTAGGGCGAACTGGGCGGTGC
>OU964978.1:5779426-5801926 GCA_918808275.2 Dolichovespula sylvestris
AGCACAACACAACAGGAGAAGTAGCAGCAACGGCAGCAGGTGCACGAGCCAATGCCACCTTCGCACCTCGTCGCGGTCGTTGCTCGTCTCGGCCGCGTGCTAGTTACTCTTAACTCTTCTCTCTTCCTCATCCTCCTCTTGCTCCCCTCATCCTCTCCTCCTTTTCCTCGTCGTCGTGTCGGGTCATCTCGTAATTCGTTGCTTCGTGTCGCCTCCGGGTGCTACCTACCGTGGTACGCGGCATCGAGTGAGTGAAAGAGAGAAAGAGAGAGAGAGAGAGAGAGAGAGAGAGAGAGAGAGAGAGAGAGAGAGAGAGAGAAATAGAGAGAGATAGAGAATACGTGTTCCACGCACGTATACACACACGTACACACTTATATCCGCATAGAAATATACGAAGAGAAGACGTATACACTCTCCAGCGAGCTCTACGCTTAATATCTCGAGCCAATCTTGGAGCTTGCATTCAGTGGGTTAGTGCCGTAAATGCCGGTAAGCATCCACCGGCTATGGCCGTTCTCGTGTGGCTACCACTACGAGAGCCGGCTAGGCAGGTATTCATTCCATTTGCAGTTATGACGAGTACGAGTTCAAAGGCCGTGAGAGTTTGCCAGGGCTCTCCTCGATTTACTAGAGACTCTATAAGCGAGTCTGGAGCATCTCTTCATTCCCTCCCCCCTGCCTCTCTCTTTTTGTTTTGACTTTATAGAAATTGATGGATGTTCGTTAGGATCGATCCTGAGCATTGTTTAAAAGATCTTCCTATTAACGACTTATTGGGAATCAAACGTAACCATCAAATTTTAATCGTTATTCGAACATTATTCGGGTTACCATATAGAAATAAGGATTTAACGTTTGAAGAATATCTTTGGTACAATTCGAGTTAGATGGTAGCGAGTAGCCAGGGAGTAGTAGTAAAGAGGACTTACGTTGAGTTTTCCTCGTAGGATAGTCGTATAGCAAAGGATTAGCAACGGAGGTACGCTTTTATAAACGACGATGAATTTTTGTCCGACTTAACGAAATGGCAAAAAGCGAATAAGCATTGCCTTCGTCGGACTATCAATCCTCCTTCGCTTGGGTATTAATACCTAAACCCTCTAGCCCATGTCGTAACGCTGAATTACGTTATACACTGGTGTCATAAAGGGGACACATAGGCTTGTTGTAAGACCTCCTCTTCTTATTCTTATTCTTTTTATTTCTTCTTCTTTCTTCTTTCTTCTTTCTTCTTTCTTTTTCTTCTTCTTCTTCTTCTTCTTCTTCTTCTTCTTCTTCTTCTTCTTCTTCTTCTTCTTGAAGCCGATGCAAATAGAAATCGTTCTCCTCCTTAGCCGCTGCTATTGCTGCTATTGCTGCTTCTTTCCATCGGCAGTAGGTACCTTCTTCTTTTTTTCCTTCTTTCTTTTTTTATCTTCTTCTTCTTCTTCTTCTTTTTCTTCTTCTTCTTCTTTTATTCTTTTATTTCTTTCTTTCTTTCTCTCTTTCTTTTTTATATTCCTCTCTCAAAGCCACGCGAAGCGCGCTAGCAGCCAGCGAGGCTGTCAGCGATGTTAGGTGCCCCCTTTCAATCGCTGTACTTGTAGTAGCAACTCGCGAGTCTTCTCTTTCTTTCTTTCACCTTCGACTTTCTTGCGGATCTTAACCTCCTCGAACGATTCATCGAACGAAAGAGTAGCACCAGTCGACGCCGGTAGTCGCAATTATAGAGTATGACTGCACAGATTCGTTTGGTAATTTGTTATCATTGAATAAACACATCGAGCAAGGTAGAAAGAAAGAATGAGAAGGAAAAAGGGAAAGAGAGAGAGAAACAGATAAAGATTGGAGAACGACGAAGGGTCGTTCGTTCGTTCGTTTGTTCGTTCGCACGTTCATTTGAACGTCAAAATGTCCGAAAATTCTGATCCTCTTGTCTCTCTTCCTATACGATCGATTTTTCTACAGAGAACACCTCTATTCGGAACGTTCTGTTCATTATAAGAATACTAACTTTTATACTCGGATTAAATAACACCCTTAAATATCCTCCCGATATGTCTATGTTAAGTGTACGTATGTACACATGTAAGTACTCACATACATATAATAATACATACGTAAATAAAACGATTTTAAAAGTTAAATATTTATAACATACGAATCGTAATTATCGACGACAAGGAAACATATTTTTATCGAATTCCCAAAAATATCGTAATAAAACGGAAGCCAATGTCAGTACCTATAACAAGGTTATTTCTATAATAGATGAAACGATTTCAAAGTATGAAGATAATCCGCCCCTGGACCTCACGGTACTTCGAAGATGTAGAGATGTGTGAACGGTGTTACCATCGTTTGAATAGAAAGAAAGAGAAGGAGAGAGAGAGAGAGAGAGAGAGAGAGAGAGAGAGATATCTCCTCCTGGCAACAGGCGGTAACGTCTAAATTAAATGTTTCTGGATCGACGAGCCACGGATTCAACGTGTCATGCGCCGCTCTTAATCTGGATTTAACGGCGAGGTCTCCTCCGGCGTGAGGCCACCTTGCGGTGCCTTGCCTCTTCTTCAATAGGGCTTAATTGGCGAATACTCCTGGTACGATGTATGTATATATGTATGTATGTGCCTTGTATAGAGACAGCATAGAACGACGAAGAAAGAAAGAAAGCGAAAGAGATAGAAAGAGAGAGAGAGAGAGAGAGAGAGAGAGAGAGAGAGAGAGAGAGAGAAGAAGGAGGGAGGGAAAGAGAAAAAGAGAGGTTCAAGAGTAGATAGGTACCTCCTCCTATATGTGTATGTAAGAGAGAGATAGAGATAGAGATAGAGATAGAAAAATAGAGAAAGAGAAAGAGAGAGAGAGAGATAGACGTGAGAAGGCCTCTAGAATATTGCCACGTCTTTGAACGTGTGCTTTGGTTCCTCCACCGACGCCTCTTATTCCTCTTCCTCTTCTTCTTATCCTCATTCTCCTCCTCCTCCTCCTCCCTCTGCCCCGTTCCCTCCTTTTTCCCCCTCGTCACCCTTCGCGCGCGTACAGTCGAACAAGGCGCGAGGGCGAGAATGACTTCGCCGACTCACTCGCGCCTTTTGCGTAATCACGATATAATAACGACGATAACGACAATAATGATGAACGACGGAAGCGTAAGAAGCAATGGAAAAAGGGTTTTCATAGAAACTCTCGTATCTTTCATCGTCGTCGATGGTATTGAGTACCTACAGTGCATGTAGGTATTAAGTTCAAAGGTACGAATATCTAAATGAGTGTCTTATTTAGAGATAAGAAGAAAGAAGAAAGAAAAAAAAGGGGAAAGAAGGAGAAGGAAAAGATCATTGATTGGATCCAACGGTTTACAATATCGTACGTAATTTCGAAATTTAATGTATGAGTTTATTATAAGGAAAACGGAAGTTCGTGGGTAAGTAAGTAATTATGTAAGTAAGTATGCATCCATGTATGTTAACTTGATAGAATCCAACGATATGTAGGTGTATTAACGAACGCAGCATGTATGTGTTTCTATTTTCATCTTATTACGGTGTTGCTCTCGAGCATCATCGTAGAGAACACCAACGACTTGCGGATATGTGAAAGAGACAGACGGACAAACAGACAGAAAGAGAGAGAGAAAGAGAGAGAGAGAGATAGATAGATAGATAGATAGATAGATAGATAGATAGATAGATAGATAGAGAAAGAGAAAGAGAAAGAGAAAGAGAGAGAGAGAGAGAAAAAAAAGAGAGAGGAAAAAAAAACTTCGAAACGATTTTACTACGAGGTGGAAAGAGATAAAGAGTCGGCCACACGTAAAGGTCAGGACTCGAAGCGCATCTTACGTCGTACGTGAACCAGATACGTAGAGGGGAAACCGTGCGTGCCTTCGAGGCCTGTCGCAGTAAATTATCATTTTCATAGCGGAGCCTCGGTCATTTTGAAACTGTCTTGGCCTACGGCTACCTCCAGACGTAACGCTAGCGAATATAGGAATACAACGAGAAAGGGAAAACACAGGAGCGAGAGAGAGAGAGAGAGAGAGAGAGAGAGGGAGGGAGATAGAAGGAAAGATAATAATATAAAAAAGAAAGGAAAAGAAAAGGATATAAAAAAGACGGTAGCAATCGCCTATACTTTTTACTCTTCTAAAAAGTAATAGTTACCAATGAAAATGCGAAATACGACGACGGTAAAAAGGGAGTATTCGTACGAAGTAAACACACACCTAACGAACGTCGAAGCCGTCAATAAACTATTCTCACTACCGTCAATTTTCTTCTAACTTCTATGATGTGATTATAGATCGCGTCTGTTAAATGTTTGTTCTTTTTTCTTTCTTTCTTCTTCCTCTCTCTCTCTCTCTCTCTTTTCTTTTCTTTTCTTTTCTTTTTTTTTTCTATTTTTGCTGTCACCTTTCGAAAATTTAGAAAATTGAACAACGGCCGACGGACAACAGATACTTTTCCCGTTCTAAACGACGGTAAGAGTGAAATTACGTGATCTGTCTCTCTCTCACTCTCTCTATCTCTCTTTCTCTCTTTCTCTCTTTCTATAGTTTTTTTTCTTTTTCTTGTAAGATCATAATCTGTCGATCGTACGAATAAGATCGAATGGGCGTAAGTACTTACTATCCTATCGCGCGTGACACCGCGAATTCTTTTATCCTATTAATTACGTAATGACATATGTATCGACGTACTCACGTACCGAGGAACGTGTGAAAAAGAGTGAGAAAGAGAGAGAGAGAGAGAGAGAGAGAGAGAGAGAGAGAGAGAGAGAGAGAGAGAGAGAGAAAGAATGTACGTTCGTGCTTGTGTGTGTATAAATATACATACGAATAAAAAATGTCTTTCCTAAAGCTTCCTTGAAAATCTAGTTGAGAGTTCGAGGGCCCGAAAAAGGGGTCTTGTATTTCTGGTTTCGAGGGATTAAGTAATAAAGCAGACGTTACGAGCTAGTGAAATAAAGAAGAAAGAAAAATATCAAATGGCTGACGTATTTTTCGTGCGATGATAAATTGTCGCCTGATTTATAATGATTTATAACGAAAGAAGACGTTAATAACTTCGAACGAATAGAGAAGCGATTTCGAAGATCACGATCGACGTTTTTCGAGTAACCAATTTTTAGAGTGGTATTTTTATCCTTTATTTCTTTTCTTTTTATTTTTCTTTTCCGTCTTTATTTTTTTCTCTTTTTTCTTTTAATATCTTTGAAAGCCGTTTACCTCTTAGATGAGAGAGAGGGAGAGAGAGAGAGAGAGAGAGAGAGAGAGAAAGAGAGAGAGAGAGAGATAGAGTATATCACGGAAAAAGACGTGTTTTCGCAGCGTGAAGTCCTTAAGGCGGATACTTATGAGCGCTTATATCACCCTGATAAAATTCACTGTCTCGCACGGCAGGCGGTAGCGAAGGGACATCTGTCTCTGACGGAATGCGAGGCTAATTGGACGGAGTATATCAAGCGCCTTGACCGTCATTCGAAGGGCCATTCGGAATGAAATAGAAGAAGAAGAAGAAGAAGAAGAAGAAGAAGATGATAGAAGAAGATAGAAAAAGAAAAAGAAAAAAAAGGATATAGAAAGACGTAATTTAGAAAAAAGAAAAAATAGAGATGTTCGAGTCGCTTATCGAACGTTATTACAAAATCGTTATACCATGATTACTTACAATATGTGCTTACACCCATTGAAGTTTATTTTAAAACTAAACGTAAAACGCAACACAGCACGTCTTAAGAATTATTTCAATCTCTTTTTTTTTTTATTTATTTATTTATTTATTTTTCATTGCTAATGATCCTCTTTAGATCTCTCTTTAACATACAAGAGTATACTATTATTACAAAATAAAAAAAAAAAGGAAAAAATATCGAGACTATATCTACACAAACACATACACACACACACACACACACAATTTCTTTCTTTCTTTATCTCCCTTTCTTCTCTCTTTCATTCTTTTCTTACAGGTAGTAAGAAGGTAAGGCTCGTTTTTCGCCCAAGTCTCTTTCCCTGGTTAAACAAGAATCGTTCCTGAGTCCTCTCGATCGTTAGGTTCTTTAAGAAGCTGGAAAATGAAGTGGTTTTCTTCTCTGACAACGACAATCGGCCCCGCGAGTGCCCCGAAGCGTTTCTTCGTGCTGCGGTAGCAACGCCAAAGAGAGAAGGAGAAAAAGAGAAAGAGATGAAGAGAGAGAGAGAGAGAGAGAGAGAGAGAGAGAGAGAGAGAGAGAAAGGAAAGACAGAGACAAAGAGATAAAGAAAGTCAGCATCAGCTAGCATCAGAAGGAACAGCAAAGGCAATGGCAACGGCAACGGCAACGGCAGCTTCCTTTCGTCGTGCAGGAGGGATCGAGCAGTGCATTACCCGTTAGACATGGCCCCCGCGCTGATATATTGACTTGGACAAAAAAGCGAGTGTTCTTCTACTCCCTGGCACCGCGGTTGCAGTCGCCGCTGCCGCCACCGTTGCAAAGACCGTTCCCTCTCTCTCTCTCTCTCTCTCTTCTTTTCTTCTATCTTCTTCTTCTTCTTCTTCTTCACCTCTCTCTCTCTCTCTCTCTCTTTCTATTTCTTGCTCCTCTCTCGCTCTTTCTTTCTTTATCTTTCTCTTTTCTCTTCATCGTTTTGTTCTTTATTGCGAAGCGAGAGAGCCGAACCGATGACTGCTACCACCAAGCTCGAAACACATTTATACGTATCCCAGCATATGGAAGATCTAACGACTAATGGACTTTCGAAGAGAGAAAGAGAAAGAAAGAGAGATAGAGAGAGAGAGAGAGAGAGAGAGAGAGAGACAATATTTTTCTTAACCCTCGAGATCTCGATCGGAGACCTGCCTCTGCTATGTTCCCGAGAGCAACGAAGCGAATCCGCTGATCGAAGAGAGAGAGGATCTCTTTTGTTGTTCAGGGAATATAAAGAAAAAACAAAAAGAAAATAGTAATATCAGGAGAAAATAAGGAGAAGATCGTGTTGTGGGAGAGATTATGGAGAGAGGTGTGGGGAGGGGAGGGTCGAAACGCGAGCAGCAGGAGACAATTGCGAAAATTCCTTAGAGGGTTTAAAAATCGAAGATACTTAAGTAAGGAGAACAAGAAGCATAATCGCACCGCGAGAGTGTGTTAGACCAGTAGTGTGTACGCTGTGGATGCATGGAGGAAGTGGACGGCTGGGGTGGGGTAGGAGGATGGAGGAGGGGAGAGTTAGAGGGTGGGCGGACGGGGAAGAGGAACCTATTATAGCTCGAGGGAAGAGTAAAAGAGTATGGGACAGGTGAGATAATCAACCTGCAGCCGTAGCTCCGAGCGGCCTCATAGTAATCACTATTCGCACTATGCCGTTTGTCTTTTAATTCTGTCTGTCTCTCTCTCTCTCTCTCTCTCTCTCTCTTTCTCTTCTTCTTATCCTCTTCCTATTTGTTAACTCACTTTCTTGTTCCCTTTTCTTCCCCCTCTCCCCCTCTCTCTCTCTTCTCTCTCTCTCTCTCTCTCTGTCTCTTTCTATCGTAGTATCGTAGTAAACACATTCACTAGGATCATCGATGCAAGTTCGAAGCTGCTAATTCGTGGCCACTGTTTTTTTTTTTCTATTTGTAATGATTCCCTTCCCTCTCCCTTTGAGCTTATTCCCTCACCAATACTCTCGTAACTTCCTCGTTATTTCTTATCTCTTAGGGATACCCTCGATGAGATGTTCGATCCCTTTCGTCAAAACGGGGATAGTTCGTTGATCCTCGTTCATGTATCATAAAAACCTCTCCTTGTCGTTTAAATAACGAAGACAGAAGGTCACTTTCGATTTCTCTTTCTTTATAGGCGAATAGGGCGACGATGACCGAGATTTTTCTATTCCTCGCACGAATTATTGTGAAACAGATTGCGCGAGTGCGGTTTTCCGTGACACGATGTTGTAACCTCTGCTTGACTGTCTTGGTTGACTGACCAAGTCAGATGGAAACCACAATGTTGTGTGTTCGATGATTTGTGCTGGGAACTTATCTCGAAACCGACGAATTTTCAAAGAACATTGGCAACGACGACGACGACGACGACGATGATGACGATGACGACGACGATGACGATGACGATGATGTTGATGTTGATGTTGATAATGATGATGATGATGATGACGACGACGATGATGATGATGATGATGACGATGATGGATGTATCATCGTTCCTAAAGTACCCCCGTCTGATAATATCGTTTCTCGTGTTCGAAGTAACTGGTAGCTAGAGTTCGAATCGCTTTTCTAAACACGCTCGAGCCTCGAGCAAGGCACGCGGCTAAGAAACAGCAGAAGAAGAAGGAGAAGAAGAGGAAGAAGGAGAAGAAGAAGAAGCAGAAGAAGAAGAAGCAGAAGAAGAAGGTTCAAAGCGAACATTGTCACGAGTATATCTCGTAGGTAGCGTGAGAACGCTCTCTGTGAACGTTAAGCAAGCCACAAGAGAAGGAAAAAGAGGAGAAGGAGGAGAAGGAGGAGGAGAAGGAGGAGATGAAGAAAAAGGAGGAGGAGAAGAAGGAAAAGAAGAAGAAGAAGAAGAAGAAGACGAAGAAGAAGGAGGAGAGATTTTAGATCCCATCCACGACATGGGATTTTAGATTTCGCGGGTAACGCGCCTTGCCAATACGGTAAACGACGGTTATACGTATAAACACGCATCGCCTTCTCGTATTCGTCGTCGTCTATCTAACCCACTGACATTATGCTCGCGAAGAATCCGCAAAGAACCGCCATTATAACGCGGCTACGCAATCGTCCCTAGAGATGCTTCCTCCTTTTTCTCTTCCCTCTCGTACCTAAGGTAGACCGTTCGCAACCTGCGTCAAACGATTCTGTGCACCTAAGTGTGTATCCTACGTATCCATGTATTCGTATATGTTACCTAGATACGTATGTACCAATGCATGCATGTATGTATATATATATATATATATATATATATATATATATATATATATGTATGTATGTACGTTGTATGTATGTATGCAAGTGGACAATAGTCTTCGAGTTTTCTCACGTGGGCTTTCCATACAACCGAAGTGGTGGACATGACCGTCGAGGTCATTACGTCTCGAGTACGTTCGGAGAAGTATTTTATCCGTGCGTGATATACGACTTAACCTTACTTTTCTCGAACTCTTTCTCTCTCTCTCTCTCTCTCTCTCTCTCTCTCTTTCTCATGTTTTCTTTGAATGGATCTCTATCTTTCTTTTTCTTTCTCTTTCTTCTTAGAAAGATGCAGGTAATCGTCGCTTGCTCGCTCGCTCACTTGCTCGCTTGCTTGCTTGGTTGGTTTCGTCTCTCGTCGTTCAGGTTGCACCCAATATTTTATTGGCCGAGGTAACATAACGATCAACGTAACAAAGCCGCGGCCCGGTGTGGTCCGTTCGATCTCTGATTTACCGCTCGTCTAATTTGTAGGCGGCCGCCATTAAACAATCCATAAATGCGCATACGTAAAACACTCCCGAGTAGCGACGGGGACGGCGATGGGGACGGTGACGGTGACGTTGAACGTTACGTTCCGTCGGTTGCGGAACGAACGCGACCGGAGAGCAACTAAACGGACACGGTTCTCGAACACCGAACGATTGCACGATTTATTCATATTCAAATGCGCGCCAGTTTACGAGCGCTCGGTACGCGTTAGCGCGTGCCGATGCGCTCGTCTCTTCGACCACTTCGACGAATTTCTTTTTACGAGATGAAAAAATACAAGATTACTTCGGTCCGTACGCGCTCGCTCACTCGCTTCTGTGTATACGTGTTTGCACTCTGCCTCCGCATAAAGAAGTTAAAGGACAATTATGTTCTACATACATACCGAGTAAGTCCGTTGTAAGGATTGTAAGGACAAAGGAAGGAGGACGAAAAAAGAGAAACGAGAAAAGATTTGTTGAAAAGTTAATAAAGATATTGAACGTTTCGAATTCTTAAGTTACCCAAACGTTACATGTGTTATTTGAACGAATTCGAATTTTATATGAAAAAAAAAAAAAAAATAAATAAATAAATAAATAAAAGAGTAAAGACACTTATATTATCCTATCAAGTATACACAAGTAAATTATGTACTTACTCACTTTACTTACTTCTAACTTCCGACTAATTCGATAGAACGAAAAATTCCCGAGTATCGATCGATAATCGCTGCCCTACGTTAAACGTTTGCCCTTTCTCCTATCCTTGCGATAACCGGAAAGTATACTTCGCACGAGGAAGTATTCGCGCTTGGAAGATCAGTATCCGGGCGTTAAAGTCTCTTCGGGATTTGAACTCTCGACCTCTTGGTGTAGTCTACCTCGGGACAATACCCCAGAGTGTACGTAGCAATACTCTCGTCTCTCGATCTTTTCACCTTTCTCTATCTATTTCATTCTCCATATCTTTCTCCCTCCCTCCCTCCCCACCCATCCTCCCTCCCTCTCTCTCTCTCTTTCTCTTTTATTTTATTTATACATACACCCATATACATAAATATACAACGTAAATCATAAATATAATTTATCAAGTTCCAAATTTGTTTCCATACGTTCTGTTACGATATGTTAAATAATAAAATCTACATTTTATACATTCTAAGATATCTTTATATATTTTATTCGTTCGGGCGATGTTAGCTGAATGCGCTGTTTGTGCTTTGAGCGTCTGTGTGTGCGCGTGCGAGTGTGCGTGTACTACCTATCTATTCACTCACGAACGCGTTTTAACGTATCAACGGTGAACAAACATACGCAGGGAAGATACACGTGAACGCGCGCGCACAGAGAGGGAGAGAGAGAGAGAGAGAGAAAGAAGAGAGAGACAGACAGACAGAAAGACAGACAGACAGACAGAGAGAAACAGAGAAAGAGAAAAAGAGAGAGAAAGAGAAAAAGAGAAAGAGAGAGAGACAGAGAGAGAGAGAGAGAGAGAGACGCACACGGCACACAGGCGGCAATTGCCCATAAACACCATTACGGCTAGCGGGGGCAAGTTACAGCGTACTTTACCGGACTTATGACGCGGCATCGCTTGAATTAGGTACTCGTTACCGGTATTACGTTTCAACCACCTCGTTCGGAGATCGAGCGTAAAGCTGCGATAGCGCCGAGAAGTTCTACAGAAAGAGAGAGAGAGAGAGAGAGCAAATGTTCTATCTGTCTTTCTCTTTCTTTCTTTCTCTTTCTTTCCAAGACATCGTTCCCTCTTAAGCGAGAGTCCTCCCGTTCGGGGAGGGAGGCACGTGGTGCTGCTGCGCATCGGATCTTTAGATCGCAATAAAACGAGAAGAAACGAAGGGACTCTCTCTTCGAGGTTTGAGAGACTGAATCTTTCTTTCCAACGTAGGGCAAATTGTGAGATCTCGAAGGGGGTATTAGGGTAAATGTGAGTATAGAAATAGAAATAGAAATATAAATGGGAATAGAAATTCGATACTCCGTCTTCGCGGATTTAAAAGAAACCGAGGGAAAAAGAATAAAATAAAGGGAGATACAGACAAGATCGAAGATGAGAAGAGTATAGAATATAAGTTGGAATCCCTCGGAGAAGGAAACGCATAGTCCTACCTATCTACCTACCTACCTACCTACCTACCTACCTATCACCCCTTTACCCTCGAGATTCGTACTCACATATACCTACGTATGTATTCATACATGTATGCATGCATGTTTGTATGTATGAATGTATACATGCATGTATGTAGATATGTATGTATGTATGTACATATATAAATACATATACACTACCCGTAAATCCTGAATCCCTGCGTCTAAGGTTTGAATCTCGGCTGTACCTACTCCCGTATCGGATCCTGCCATTATACCACGCAGAAGCGGCGTGTACCATTCGCGAGGGACAAACGCCTGGAATATTCCGGCTTCCATGAGATTACGCGTTCTCTCTCTCTCTCTCTCTCATTCTCTCTCTCTCTCTCTCTCTCTCTCTCTCTCTCTCTCTCTCTCTGTGTCTTCTCAGAGCAGGAATTTAAGCGTCGATCCTGCGATCTCTGACCTACGAGCGAAATATATAAGAATGTATGAAAGCGTACGAGAATCCTCGCTCGTTAAGGACGGTATACGGTTCTAGAAACTCGGAAAGTACGATTACCATGGATATTTGTTAGCAGACAACCTCGAGCCACCATAGTACGTGTAATTACAAGGAGAGTATCGCCAAGAGACTGGTAGCTACGAGAATAGTTTCGCATCGTTAATTTGGTCAACCTAGGACCCGATCCAACAGAGATCGTAGACATCGCGCGTCGACTATATTCTCATCGTTTATCGATTTATCGAATTACCTGGATATATTGATTACATTGAAATATTACAGTTGGAAATGTTAAGAAGATTTCTCTCGTTTATGCCTGACGCACGTTTTATCAATTATACGATAATATCCTTCAAACGATATTTTCTAATGAACGCTATGATGAATATAGTTTTTGAAAATGTGAAAAATCTTACCTATCGATGATACTTAAGTAAACCGGTATGTATATTTTATGTTATATAATACTGATTTAAAATCGACGTATATCGAAAATAAATAAATATATAAAACGTATGCAAATGATAAACGTTCGGTGTTCGTTTAATAAGAAAGAGAAAATAAAATAAAGAAATAGAAGAAAGACATGAAGAATCGACAAACAAGACGTTTACGAAGAAATACGATTTTAATATCATTCTCGATAAATTACGTTACCGAGGATCAACGGGTTCCTCGAACGCCATAACTCGTCCTAATGCTTAAGAAAAAAAAAAAAGAAAAGAAACATATAAATCTCCTCGAAATCATTGATTTAGATATCTAATCGAAAGAAGGACGGAGTTGGTGTAGATCGTTCCCATATTTAGTATATCCAATGATCCACTTGTATGTATATATACATACATATATATATATATATATATATATATATATATATATATATATATATATATGTACGTACCTATATAAGTAAGCGCATACCTAGTTACAAAACGTTTTGTCAAGAATATCGATAATGGACCCTCGATCGATAATAACCATGACGTATCGATTTTTTGTAAATTATACTTATCTTCGAGTTGGTAGGAAAAATGATATATCGTGGCGGCGCCAATCGATGTAATTCGTAATTATAGCATTACCGTGCTGTTTTCTACTCTTTTAGATGCCCCCCCGGGCTAAATTTCGTGGTATTATAGCGAGTTAAGATTGTGCTTCTGTAGAAAGGCCAGCACGGAAGTCGACTTTGACGTTCGACTTTAAAAGAAGGATCGTCGAAGCTATATACGGATGTTAAGAGAGAGAGAGAGAGAGAGAGAGAGAGAGAGACTGAGAGAGACTGAGAGAAAAAGAAAGAGAGACTTTAGCGACTCTCTAACATTCAAACAGTCGACACGACGTCGAAGAAACGGACATAAGAAACGCGTGGAAATAGCCCGGGGTAATTTCACACGTTAGAGGCGAAATTGTTCCTCTTGGTCGACCTCCTCCGGTCATTTGACCACTGACCGGAGTTCGCGGAAGCTTTGTGCTTCAAGGCATCCTTTCCTAACACCGGAGTCCTTTACTCGACTACAGTGATTTATCTACTTCGGTTAATGATTACGTTTCTAATGGCTAGAAGATATCTTACATTCCAATTACGTTCCTTTCCAAACTATACCACTCATTTATGGATTCCCATTTGAAAGAAATATCTTATATTCCACGAATAGACTGGCTAAGAAGAAAGAAACAAACAAACAAACGAACGAACGAACGAAAGGAAAAGAAAAAGCGAGAAGGGAAACAAGAAACCAAAACGTATTAATTTTTTCATTGGAATTATTATTATTATTACCATCATCATTATTATTATTGCTGTTGTTATTGTTGTTGTTATTGTTGTCGAGTAGAACGATAATAATCGTTGAGAGGATTCTCTTTCTTTCTACATTTCTTTCTTCAGAAAAGGATGAAGAAAGAGAAGAAGGAGGAGAAGGAGGAGGAGATGGTGGAGGTGGTGGAAGTAGGGGAGGAGGAGAAGAAGAAAACATTTTCGAACATCTCCTCTCTGTAAATGCCGCGGACGCAGCACCGCCTTTATACGACTAGACGAGACGACTTTAAACCTTATGACTCGATGGAGAGTGGCTCGAGCCATAGACAAGTCGCGGTATCACGAACGGCAACGCGTAACGCGACGTGGCTTATTGCCAATGCATTTTAAGTAGTCTACCATACACTGCCTACTTCTTTCTTTCATTCTTTCCTTTCTTTATTTATTTTTTTCTTTCTTTCTTTCTTTCTTTCCTTCTGACTCATTCTTCTTCCTTTTCTTCGTCTTCTTCGTCTTCTTCTTCTTCTTCTTCTTCTTCTTCTTCTTCTTCCATTCTACTTCGTCTCCATCTCTCTCACGAGCATTGTACACCTGTGTAGCTCGTGCTTTATTCCCCTCTTACGTTTATAACAAAGCGTTTCTGTATATGTGTATACGTGTGTGTATGTGTGTGCGTTGGTAGTTATAGCCGTTTTAATGATTTCAGGAAACTGGCAATTGTAATCAATTGTAATAAAATATTTTTAAGATCTTGTTGAGTTTCGCAAAAATACGAATATAAGTTTATAATATAAATTTTTATATTATTTTATGTCGTCGATAAAAGTATGAGAAATAAAAAAGAAAATAAATTGTATAACAGAAACATTCTATTTGTCTATTTATCTCGTGTTTTACTATTCTCATCTAACGTTTATAATTAATCGTTTTTGTAAGTTTGCCAGTGCGTGTAGTTAATACCGTCATTTAAAAATTTCACAAAATTGATAATCGTAAGTAAAAATTCTCAAAGATATTGCGTTTTAAAAATCTGTGAATAAATTTTTTACAAAGAAAAATATCGGCTTCTATATTATTTCATGTCTTGGATAAAATTATAAGATATTAAAAAAAAGAAAAAAGGAAAAAAAAATACATTCGTATTTTTAAATTTCGTGGTATTGTATAAGTAAGTAAATTCGATCCGTGTAGCTCGTGCTTTATTTCCCTCTTATGTTTATGCGTAAAGCGTTTCTGCGTATATGTTGTGTGCGTGTACGTGCTTGAATGTGTGCGTTTGTAGTTAAAGCCGTTTTATTGATTTCAGGAAACGGGCAATTGTAATCCATTGTAATAAAATATTTTAAAGATCTTGTTGAGTTTCGAAAAACTACGAATATGTGTTTTTGTCAAAGAAAATTTTTATAATATTTTATGTCGTGGGCAAAAGGATGAAAAATAAAAAATAAAATAAAATGTGTAACAGAAACATTCTATTTTTCTGTGTATCTCGTGTTTTACTATTCTCATCTAACGTTTATAATTAATAGTTTTTGTAAATATGCCAGTGTGTGTAGGTAACACCGTCAGGAAATTGACAATGAATTTAAAAATAACTAAAAATTTCAAAGATTTCTGTGAATATATTTTTGTTCAGAGGAATATCAATTATCTAATCTAATGTTCACGATTGTAATCTACTGTTTGCAATAAAGTGTTTCTGTGAGTATTTTTCTCGATAACATGAATATTTAAAAGTTTCAAAAAATTGACAATAAATGGTGAATAAACATTTTCAAAGATATTGTATTTGTAAAAATTTAATAGTACAAACTTTTTACGAAGAAAAATATCAACTTTTATATTATTTCCTGTCGTGGATATGTATATGAAATGAATTTATAAGAAATAAATAAGAAAAAGCAGAAAGATTCGACGTGTTTAGCTCTTATTTCACTATTGTTGCCCCTCTAACGTTTATAATAAATTTTTTTCTGTATCTGTGTATGTGTGTATATAATTAACACGCGTTATTTAAGAATTTCGAAAAAAGAAAGACTAAAAACAAATCGTGAAGTAAAATTTCAAAGATGTTGCATTTGAAAAATTTCTGAATAAATTTATTTACAAAGAAAAATATCAACTTTTATATTATTTCGAGTCATTGGTAAAAAAGTAAGAAATATAAGAGTATAAGAAAAACAAAAAAAAAAAAACCCAAAAAGTAAAAAAATTCGACCCGTTCAGCTCGTAATTAGCTCTTTTCTAACATTTACAACTAAGTATTTCTCTGTGTCTGTGCAATTAACATCGCCGAATTTAATAATTTCGATGGACCGACATCGAACCAATCGTAACAACAAATTTTCGAAGAGAACCTGCGTTTACATAATCTATGACTATAAACTTTTCTCAAAGCTAAATATCGTTCACATTATTTCAAGACGCGAGTATAAGTATAAGAGATAAAAAAAAAAAAGAGAAAAAAACAAAAAGAAGAAGAAAGGAAAAGAAAATAAGAGACAAGAAAAATGAAAAGAAAAAAAAAAAGCAGAAAAATGTCTACAGGCCAGAAGTCTCTCGCGATTAAGTCATTTTGCGCTGGTAGCCACTGCGAAATCAGGAGACGGAATCTCTGACTTTAAGTAAGCATTGTATGGTAAACCAACGCGGAATAATTGTGGGATATCGTTTCTACCGAGAAATAACTCGACGTCACTTTACGAGATTTCCATGGTTGTTGGTTAATAAATATCATACCTTATCATACCCTCATGTTTGTAAAATATAACTTGTCATTTCTACCATCATTTCATACGTTTCAATCTCTCAGAAAGTTTTGAATTTAAAGTTCAAACTAATGATATCTACGTTATGAACGTAGAATCCATTACGAGCAGTACGCACTACGCAAATACTCGCGCGCACGTGTGCGTGCGTGTGTGTACGCGCGCGAGCCCGCGCGTGTGTGTGAATAATAAATTATTAAATAGTAAAAGAAATATATATTACAACTATTTTATTACAACATCCCATCGTTAGAAATGTTCTACGATCGAACGAAAGGATCACGTTTGTCGAGACCCCAAAAAGGTATGTAAAAGAAATAAAAAAAAAAAAAAAAAAAAAAAAAAAAGGAAAAAAAAAGAAAAAAAAAAATATAAATAAATAAATAAAAACGAAAGGGAAAAAGAAGAAAAAAGAAACGAACACACGGTTCTCTTTAGTCCATGTTTTATATTATATTACAAACGCCATCCAACTGTGAGGAGAGAAAAGAAGAAGTCGGTTGGGAAAGGCCAGCAAACTTCCGCGTTGAACGTCATCGTTCAGAAGTCATGTTCGCTATTAAAGTGAGGCATCTTTTAGCTCTAACGTGCGGCATCGTCTTTTCTCGATCCTTTTTTCCCCTCTTTTTTTCTTTTTTTTTTTTGTTTCTTTTTTTTTTCTTCCTTTCTTTCTTTCTTCCTTTCGTTCTTTATTATCTCTTTTCTTTCTTTTTTCTTCTTCTTTTTTTTTTTCCTTCTTTCATCGTCGCAAGGAAGCCGCTCGTTAATCGCAACAAGACACTTTCGTCGTGCTATAAGATAGACGCGAGTCTCGTTACGTAATACATCGGTCGCAAGCTTGGCCCCGAACATTTTTCTTGCGGGCGTTGTTGTAGCGATAAATCGTCCTTCGTTTAACAATTACGTGCGATGCTTTGCAGTATACACATAGATAGTATACACATTTACAGTATACATTTATATACGTAATATATATATATATATATATATATATATATATATATATACCTATATGTATATACGTATATACATACGCGTCACGTATGCATATCCGCAGATATTATCGTCGACGAATCAAGCGTGAACTTTTCTATTCTAACGATTAGAAAAGAAATAGGTAGTATTATATAATTTCTATAGTTTCTTTATTACATCAGAATGGAACACCTTTGTTTGTATGTAATATACAATATATAAAATATAACACTGCTTGATATACACATTTTATTGCCTAAAAGGATAGACCCATATTTGGGTATATTTGTGACGTTGATTGTAAAAATGGCAACGATTTTGTTCCGTTAATTATAGTTTTGTAGATATGCCATAACGGCCCTATATGCTAATTCAATCGTTCAGAATAATTCAGGATCTTTAATTGTACGATCTGGTATATTTCTATATAATTTAAAAAATATTAATATATTTTTATATTGATTTGAGTTAAATGGAATTCGCAATGTTTCATATTCGTCTTGAATAATAATAAATACAATATATACGTTTTACTATTAAATTATATATACTTTATACCGGGTATCAATTTCGTGTTATATAAAATTATAACTGATAGGGTAAAAACGATACTATTATTGGAATCAATGCGACAAAAATATCTAGAGAAAAATTTAACTTTTAACTCATCGGATCAAAACTTCATTTCGTTTTATAATTTCGTCTAATACTTTACGGTACATATATATATACATAGACACATAAATACATACATATGTACTTACATGCATGCATACGGTTATAATAATCCTCGACGAATCACATGTAAACTCTCTTAATTTAACAATTTTACGAAAAAGTACGAATAAATATTATTATATAAGTTACATACTTTCTTGGCATCATTCAAACGTGACACCCTGTTTAATACGTAATATACACAATATCTGAAACATATGATACGTAGTTATTATACAACAACTTTACGATGTTTCTTGTGAATACCGAAGAGACTACGACAAAAACGATTTTACGTTTTTTAGAGAGAAAAATAAAATTAAACAAAGCAATAAATAAATAAATAAATAAAAATAAAATAGAATGCAATGTTATTCGATCGTAGGAACGATTAGTAGATGTATAAGTATCGACTAGCATACGTTATCAGCCATACATGCTAATAATGAATGTCAATCGAGAATCTCGATCATCATTGTTTATCCGCATAATTTATTTATCAATTAAAAACTATCCACCTTTGTGCGTATCTTCGTTCGTTCATTCGTTCATTCGTAGACGCGTCTCTTTTTAACCACGATTGACCGTTCGTATGGACCCGCGCCAGCAGGAAGCCAGTTGTTAAAATGGCACGTGAATTTTACGACTCGCGCGTATAGTGCCATAAAATAATCGTAATGTTTGGTAATGCACGCTTATGCATAGCCGAACGGCAACCGTTCGTCCCTCCCTCCTCATATCCCTCATCGTCCTTTTTCCCGATCGATTTTGTCCTTATGACGTCGGACTATCGATGATACATAATTATACGTAATGACGTAAAATAAGTTTCATAAAATATATAACCTCAATTAGTAACATTAGATTAAGTTACATAAATATATTTTCTTATATGTACGTAGTATTATATTGGATCATTTTCACGACCGTATCAAATTTTGTATTATTCAAGTTAAATCCATTCTCGTTTTATTAGGAAAATAAAATCTATCCGATATATCGGATAAACTTTATTCTGTGACGAGGGGGTGGTGGGAGAGGCGGGCGGGGAGGAAGAAATAAAATGTATTCAATATTAAAATACATTTTATTGCGGGATAAAATAAATCCGATATTAAATAATCGTGAAAACAAACATAAACCTATACCTATATAGGATTTATAATCTATCCTGTTACGTTCTAATCACAAAGATCATCGTATAATTTCTCAATGGTCAAGCGAGTTAAACTTTCTAAAACACACGTGAATGAACAATGATAGTTACATGGTTTAACGTGAGATGCGTACATGGCAATTTTATCTTCGTACGGAATGAACCATACGAGAAAAAGGGTGGACGATGGGGAGGTTGGTGGGAAGAAAGAAGAAGAAGAAAAAATGTACGATCGTCAAAAAGGTCGATAAGATGATTCGCATACTTAGCTAATCGTTTCTGCCTTTCGCCACTAACGAAAACCCCTATTTGAAGGCTTGCTTTCGTGGCGCTCACGCTTCGTCTGTAGGCATTATCGTGATGCTAATAATTAACATAATACTCTTAGAGACTTTGCCTACAATTAGATGCATGATATACGCGTACATAAAAGTAATGCGTTCCTAGCGCGACGTTATCCTTTATGACTCCGGGACGTTCGAGCGAATCCATAAAACGGTCTATGTACCTACAGAAAGTCAGCTTTTATCCTATTCTCGGATACTATCTATACGATATACATATGTGTGTGTGTGTGTGTGCGCGCATGTGCGCACGCATCTACATACATATATAGGTGGCAATGTCAACTCGGGGAAACAGGAGATACGACGAGGTCAGGGAGTAACGGCCGTTTACATTTGTACGGCGAAGGTTACGCTCTACGTTAAAAGTTAGTGTCCTGCGAGGTGACCCCCCAGGCGCTCTATCGATTTCCTTAGATCCGTTTAATTTCCCTGGTAAGAATTTCCCTCCATTGATATCCAACTACGAAAACGAGCCGATGAAAATCATTACGATAGAACGAATACCAGTAAGATCAGAAAAATCTAAGTCGTCGTGTATAGAATCGAGCATTGTTTGCGAGTCGAGTTTTCATCAAAAATTTAATAGTAGAAATCATTTTTTTTTTCATACTTGCGACAAATAAATGATATATGTATATATATATATATATATATTTAATCTAATGAATGCAATACCATGGCCAATGAATATCGTGAATAATGAATGAAATATATGACCTTTGAGGAGATTTTAAAAATCGTAATTTAACTTGGAAAAAAATTAATTTACGTTTTTACACTTTTATGTGTTATATTTTTACCGATACAGACGTATACATAAATCTTAAATATTATCCATTTAACATATTCAGAAACTGAAACATACACTTCTTAAGTGTAAAAATAAACCTAACCGTTCCGATTCTTTTTCTCGAACGTCCTCATTCTTACTAGTTTCCATCGCAATGGAAAAAAAAAAAAAAATTAAAAAAGTAAAATAAATAAAAAGAACAAAAAAATAGAGAAGAAAAAGGGTTAGAGGGAAAGGAGTAGGAATACTGTACGTTTTACCTTTGCAATAAGTAAACAGTAAAGATACGACATAAGAGATTTTGAAATCTCAATTTAACTTAACAAAACCGAACCGTTATGTCTTCACAGATAAGACATATACATAAATCTTAAATATTATCTATTTACATACCTAGAAGCTATCCTAAATTTTTTTTTGTTTCTAAATAAAAATAAAACTAAACGTACCGGACGATTCTTTTCTCGAACGTCCTCGTTCTTCTTCAGAGTTCATCCTTAAGAGAAAAAAAAAAAAACATGAAATAGAGAGAAGGGATTAAGAAGTAAACAAGACAGATACGAGCTAAGAGATTTTGAAATCTCAATTTAACTTGACTAAATCTAAACGGTACAGGTCTTTACATATAAATCATATATGTATATAAATATTAATTAATATCGATGTACATAACTGAAAGTTATTCTTACATTTCTTGAAAATGAAAAGAAAAATAAATATAAATAAATAAAAACCTAATCGTTCCTAACGATTCATTTTCCGAATATCCTTCTTCTTAGTAATATCAATCGCATGAAAAGATAAAAAAGTAGAAGGGTTAAAGGGAAGATAGTAAAAATACTATATGTCACTATTTACTTTGCAATAAGTAAATAGTATAGATATGACCAAAGAGATTTTGAAATGTCAATTTAACTTGACAACATCTAACTGTTATGTCATTGGAGATAAGATATATACATAGATCTAAAATATTAATCATTTACATACCTACAAGTGATCCTACATTTCTTAAAAAAAAAAAAAGAAAATGAACTAGATCATTCTAAACAATCCTGTTTTTCGAACGTCCTACATCTTACTAAGGACTAACGCAAAAAAGAAGACACAATAGGAATGAAGGATTCGAAATGTTGCGTTAAGTTTTAACTTTGTAATAAATAAATAAATAATACAGATATGACTTAAGAAATGTCGAAAAAGCAAATTAACTTGACAAAATCAAACTGTTATGCCTTTGGAGATAAGATAAAATATACATACATAAATCTGAACAATTAATCATTTATTATACATACCTAGAATCTATCCAACATTTCTTCAAAAATAAAAATGAACTAGATCATTCTAAACTATCTTGTTTTTCGAACGTCTTACTTCTCACTGAAGATCAACGTAAAAAAAAAAAAGATAAAAAAAGGAAGACGCGATAGGAAGAAGGAAGTAGGAATACTGTGTGCTTTATCTTTGCAATAAGTAAACATTATAAGATATGACCAAGGTGATTTAACACGACACCAAATTTAACCGTCACGTCTTTACAGATAAGGCATATACATATATCATAAATATCAACCATCTACATATCAATAAACCGATCTTGCATCTTCGAAATGAGAAAAAAAATAGAAAAAAGGAAAAAAACCTAATCGTTCCAAACGATTTTTCACTCGAACGTCCTCGTTCCTGCCAGTATTCGTCGCAAGAACGACAAAAAAGAAAAACCTCAAAAAAAAAAGAAGGAAAATAAAAAGGAAAAAAAAAAAAGAAAGAAGGAAGGAAAAGAGAAGAGAGAGAGAGAGAGAGAGAGAGAGAGAGAGAGAGAGAGAGAGAGCAAGAAAAGAAAAGAAAAGAAAGAAAGAAATAAACCAAATAACAAAAAGAAAACAGAAAAAGAAGAGGGGATAAAGGAAAGGTCGTATAAAAGATCGCAGGGGTCGGAGTCTTATGCGAGGAACG
>OU964978.1:5806926-5814426 GCA_918808275.2 Dolichovespula sylvestris
GAAAGAGAGAACAGGAGGAGAGGGAGAGGAGGAGGAGGAGAGGAGGAGGATTCAAGAGGGTCCCCTGCGGCACGGCACGAGGCGATCGAGGCGGTCGGACTCTCACAGAGACCACTCGAGAACAAATGGGCTCAATTTCGTATTTTCTAACACCCTTCCGACCTTCCCCCTCTACGACTATCACCTTCTCCTCCTCCTCCTCCTTCTCTTCATTCTCCATCTTTTTTTTTCTTTTTCTTTTTCTTCCTCTTCTTCTTCGTTTTAGACGAGACACCCACGCACCTGCGATCTATTTCACCTTCATATTTCTTGACGTTAACGTTCCGTGTCTTTCTTTGTCGAAGAACAAACCATTTTTTTCCTTTCCCCCCTCTCTCTCCATCTCTCTCTCTCTCTTTCTCTTTTTTTGATAATATATTAGTTATAATTGTATCTAGATATTATCATTTCACTATGTGCTTAATTCCATGAATGTTTCTATTTTTATTTCCTTTTTTATTTCTTTTTTTTTTCGACTAGTTGTCAATACCATTGTCCGTTTTATATGATTATGATGATTAAACTGCTAAAGTGTAAATTTTGCAGAGAAAATATAGATAGATTGATAAATAAATGATATCATCGTTTCACTAGAAAGAAATGTATTTTTATTTTTTTTTTTTTTTCGTTGGAAGATCCTAAAAAAATATATTTCTTTTCTCCCTCATCTTTATTTGACAATATACATTATTAGATACAATTGTATATAAGTATTATCATTTCACTACGTGTTTATTCCTCGAATGTTTCTATTTCTATTTTTTTTTTTCATTTTTTCGATGAGTTTGATTATTAATTAATTAATATCTACCAACGTCCTTTCTATTTAATCGTAATAAGTAAACTGCGAATATTAGCGCAATTGCAGATTTTTCAGAGAAAATATAGGTACATAAATAAATAAATGAAATCTCTGTTTTTCTACAGAGAACTGTGTGTCCTCTTTTGAGGATTAAAAATAAAAAAATATATATATATCTTTTTTTTTATTTCACATTAATCGTACATTATATATTTATCGGATATATTATTCTTATTCACGCATATTTCATGCATATTTATATTTGAGAGACTGACTCCCACGTTCGAAAATAGATTTTAAAAATGGACAAATACCGCATTGATTGGTTTCTCGTGTCTCTACTCTCGTCGCACACGCTTACATACACGTATACCCACACCCAATTAGGCGTACTAAATGAATTGCTTTTCTTATTTTAACAACATATAATATCGTATTTATTTACGAGCCCACTCGTAACATTACCACGTGATATAATACGAATGGTCGATGGGAATAGATAGGTACACAAATAGTAACAAGTATTTAATTAACAAATTCAAATACCACGCCACCAAATCACTTGCTTCGTTACGTAATCAATAGTAAAGATGAAATTATTGTTCGTGTTTTATTTAATCGTTACTGTCGAATACTGTTTTGCGATGCCAAAATTAAATAAGAAGTGCATAACGGCGACAAAAAAAAAAAAAAGAAAGAAAAAAGGAAAAAGACGGGAAGATGGGTTTCCATCGATTATTTCTAAATATCTGTGAGTCGATATTTTTTTCTCATCGAAATTTCCAATTCGTTTTCTTTCCTAATAACTAATTATTACGAAAACGTAATCATCTTCCGGAGATGGATTTATTCATCGCGTTCGGTTCACTCTTGAACGGAAGACACGTTCACGTTTCGATCACTGTCGCGCTACAAAATTGGCCCGCATGATAAAGCGGCATCATTTTTCATACGGTAACTAGACTCGATGAGAAGAATCCGATGGATCTCGTCTGAGAATCACGCTTCGTTCGAAATGATGGATCGCATACTATCATGAAAAATATCCTGTACGATCTTGACGAAACGGCGAAACGTGACTTTTCTTATTTTCTTCTTTCTCTTTTCCTTTTTTCTTATTTCTGTTTTTTTTTAACTTATCCAATGATTAAGAGAATTAAAATGTACAGCTTCGATCGTAAATGATTTCGGACTTCCGTGTTACGCGTGAGATCGAACGATCGATCCCTTCATTCGTTAGATCATGATTATTTGAAATAACTGTCAAAGTAATTCATTCAATCGTTAATTCATTAGGATATTGAAATTCTCTCGTTTTGATACAAAAATGTTTCACGACTTCGAACCAATGCATGAACACGAAGTAAAAATAAAGATCTCTCGGAACGATCGACCGATCGCTTCTTTTTCTGAAACATGATCATAAAAAGACCGTCAAGGCTAACAATTATTCATTAGGATCTTCAACTTATAAAGTTTTTATTAAAAAATATTTATCACGACCTTGAGCATAAACGTGAGCTCAAAGTAGACAAAAAAGAATTACTGGAAAGTTCAGACTAGGTCGATCGATCGATCGATCGATAGTGGAACTTCCTTTTAACGATCGTGATAGTATCTAAGTTCCCATAAACGCACGCACGAGAATATATAGCTACAGAACTACAGGTCGATCGATCGATTGATCGATCACTTTTTTCTCTGGGTCATGACCAGTGAAAAAAAAGCCGTCAACGTGAAAAAATTATTCATTGGAATATTAAAAATCTCGAGCACTGATTAAACAATCTATCACGACCTTGTGCAAAAACGTGAACGCGTAATAAACGAAAGAATAGGAAAAAAAGCAAAGAAAAAAAAATCTCTAGAAATCTACGGACCGTTCGATCGATCGATCGATCGATCGATCGGATCTATCGTGATCGTGTCTAAGTTCTCATAAGCGCGAACGCGCGCGCGCGCGCATGACAGACACAGGCAAACGCATTTAGACGCGCGTCTAGAATCTTTTTTTATTTTTCTTTCTTTTTTCTTTTCCTTCTTTTTCGTTTTTTTTTTTTTCGTTTTTTTTTCTCTCTCTCTTTCCTCTCTGGTTCTTGCCTTTTTGCCGTACAGCGAGAAGCCAGGCATGATCTATGGCCATGGAACACGCATGTAACGCGCCACCCCCGCAGAAACGTGCGCTCTCTCGGGGCCACTAACAAATTGATATAATTTGTTGTTAACGGGCCAGCCATGCCCGGAGGCGTCTCTTTGGCGTCGGCCGTTAAGATTCGTGCGAACCCGGAAAGGTGCCGCGTGCGCGTCAAGATTCCGTCTTCGCACCTCACGTTTCTCTATATTCATCTCTCTCTCTCTCTCTCCTTCTCTTTTTCTTTGTCTCTCTCTCTCTCTCTCTCTCTCTCTCTCTCTGTCTTTCTCATTCCCTTTTGCTCAGTGCTAAACGTGCTTATTTAATTGCGCGCCTCGCCGAACGACAACCGCAAACATCGGACGGCCGCCTACGAACGATTCATAACAACGGAATCCCCCTTCGGGTGACTACAAGAACTGCAACTGCATCATAGTATATCTACGGTACTTTCATCCCCTTCCTCCCTTTACGATCCTTATACGGATTGAAAAAGGAAACGGTCTAATTGAATTTAACGGGACACGGGAATACTATTGTATATTTATCTGTTAATTATTATACTCATTCATATTGATATTAATGGTAATGTAATTATTACGGGGTGAGATTTTTATTATTTCGATGCTTATATGTGAATGTAAAAATGTGTTCTTTTTTTTCTCTTTTTTCTTCCTCTTTTTTGTGATTACTATGAATCGTCGAGGTTTAAGATTTATTTATTTATTTATTTATTTATTTTTTTATTAAATTGAATATTTGTTATCGATATTTTATGAAGTATTGTGTAGAACTCTAGAAGATTGAGAAATCTTCGTGTATGACATATTTAATGTTTCTAATCATTTAAAATAAGAACTTCATCATAATAAACATACTTCTTAATATTAAATATATATGTATATGTATTTGTTCTATAATAATCTAAACCTTTGATAATTTGTATTTATGAAAATGTAGTAATCTTAACCCTAAATTATTTGTATCTATCAAAATTATATTATAATAAAATTTGCACGATGTTTTATTTGTAAAGTTAATTTTAAGATTTTCCTCGACATAATAGATAACTTTTTCTTAATATGATATATATACATATATATATATATATATATATATATATATTATACTAAGAATATTATATATATTATATAACAAATATACATATATATATGTGTGCATATTATATTAAGATATATAATGTGAATCCTAGATCATTTATCCCAGATCTATCAAAAATATATTATAATTAGGAAGATAGTTTCTTCGTAAATTTATCTAAAAATTTTTTCTCATTATAATAGAAAACTTTTCCTTAATATAGAAATAATTTATATACATATATACGTACGCATGTATGTAATATATATACATATATGTATGTATGTATGTATGTACCATATATCATTTATTTTTATCAAAAATATGTTATAACTGAAGGACAGTTTCTTTATAAATTTAACTAAAAAATTTTCCTTGTCATAATAGATAACATTTCCTTAACATAATATCTATATATATGAAACCTAGATCATCTATATCTATCAAAAGTATATTATAATTAATGCTATAGTTTATTTGTACATTTACTTAGAAAATTTTCCTCGTCATAATAGACAATATTTTCTTGATATAATATATATATATATATATATATATATATATATATATATATGTATGTATGAATCTCAGATCATTTGTATCCATCAAAAATATATTATAATTAGCAGGATAGTTTCTTTGTAAATTTGACTAAAAGATTTTGTCAAGTTCATCGAGGAGGTTTAAATGTATTAACGATAGAGGCGAGGTCTTTATCGAGAGAAGAGCATCGTGAGATAGTCAAACACAAGTAGGAGATCTGTAACGGGCCCGGTCTTTTGTCGACGGCGCGGTATACTGCCGTGTGAACTGTGAACACGCGGCTCCGACTGTTTGGTGAAACAGTTTGACTGGCTTACATAATTGCCGAGCAAACGTTGACTGTCTTCGACGACTTCGAGGACGTTAAAGGAGGGCAAACACCCACAAGTAGAAATCTTTCCTCAAACTCGTTTTTTCTCTGTTATGTTTCATTACATTGCGCATAACTTTCAATAATATCTCTCTTTCGATTATGCTTTCAGATTCGTATGATAGATCGTAAGATCGATCGTAAGATCGATCGTACAGTTCTACAATGATTTATCGTTGGTGAATACAAATCTGTTGTAACTGACGATGCAAATATTTTTTCGTTTTCTCACACTCTCCCGAGAAAGAGAGAGAGAGAGAGAGAGAGAGAGAGAGAGAGAATGTCAATCGTACAACATTATCGAGGATAATTCAATAGATCGAGAATTTATTTCGACATTTCAATTACGAATTTATTTTTCCCCGTTTCAAAGTAGTACGAACGTACGTTTGATACTACGGAATATCTCCTGTTATAGTAAGTAAGCAAACTAGTCTCGTCTAAACGTTCAATCATTCATCCGATCCGATTTCCCTTGTATAATATTATCCGAAAACAAATAGGGAAATCTTGCGTCCATTATGATACGTTGAACAATATATTCAATCGTTAACAATCAGATCGAATTATCGTGATAATATATTCCTAAATCCAATTATATTATTCGTTCAAAAATTATATTATTCGTAATAAATAAATCGATAGAGTATGAAAGTCAAATAATTATTAAAGACACGTGTAACTTGTTTTACTTGACGTATGGCATTGAATATTGAAAAACGTAAGAAAGAAAAGGACGAAGAAAAAATAGAAAGAGAGAGAGAGAGAGAGAGATAGAGAGAGAAAGAGTTAGAGGGTATCTCGTTATGTAAAAGGTCGGACCAAATAACGGACAAATTGGCACGACTCCCACACTATCGTCCTCTCTCTCTCTCTCTCTCTCTCTCTCTCTCTCTTTCTGGTGTGAGAGAGTAAATGGTTGAATAAGTTTCGAAGGGAAAGAGTCAAGTATTATAACGAGCCGGATCGTACATATACCGCACGGCGTGCGAGCGTCATT
Organism: Dolichovespula sylvestris; assembly: GCA_918808275.2. Taxonomy (NCBI): domain Eukaryota; kingdom Metazoa; phylum Arthropoda; class Insecta; order Hymenoptera; family Vespidae; genus Dolichovespula; species Dolichovespula sylvestris. The sequence goes on from OU964978.1 coordinate 5,812,913, forward strand.
ATATATTACGTTACGCTTACGCGTATGTAATTGCGAGCATCGTTCACGAAAGCGTTTGATTTATGTCTTCATACGGTGGACGTTCTAGCATAAACGCGCGTAGGCCGTTCGCGAGAAGGACGTCTTCCTTCCTTCCTTCTTTACTTCCTTCGTTCCTCCCTCTCATCCTCTTCCTTCTTCCACCCATTGTTACACGAAACCATATCTTTTCGTTCAACGACGAAATCAATGTCAATTTTGTTCGACAAAATTATTTGAAAATTTTCATTTCGTACGTGTACCGCCATTTCTTCTTTTTTTGTTTTTGTCTTTTTTCTTGTTCGTCGATTCTTCGAACGGCACACTGAACCATTTATCATTTCGATATGTAAAGATCGATGATCGGTAATAATCTTTGAAAGAAAGCAATGTTTCATTTTATTTTAGAAGATACCTATGTATGTATATATGGATGTATGAATGTATTACTGTGTGTGTGTATATATATATATAGGCTGTCCCAATTATCGTTTTTCCTTCCCCGAAAAAATGTACTGATATATTCTGTGTAAGTAAAAATAAGAGGAAAACAAATGTGTTATATGTAAACGTAGCGGCTTAAATGATTCATTAAAAAATTATATATAAAACAAATAAGGATTCTTTTATACAAAAAGACAAAGAAAAGAAAAGAAAATTTCGAGAGATGTCAATTTCTATTATGCACTCGGATTATATAATTCGTGAAAATTAACGTTCTTCATTCGTACTATTAACTTATACAGATGTTTGCATAACTGTTCGTGAATTCTTATTAATACTAATCGATCTGCGTTATTATATACTACATATTATAATAATAATTATTGCAATATGTATTATATGTTATAATATTATTGTATACAATATTCCCTTGTAACAAAGTGCCAAGACATTTTGATTACAAAATAATGAAACGCATATTCACAATTCACGATTCGAGAAAGCATATTCACGAATAACATATTCTCGATTCGAAGAAAAAAAAGAACGTGCGTCATATTAATTTAAAATCGTACAAGGTACAAAACATTAATTTCAATATGAGCCGACGAATTGGATCAACGTTCTTGAGCAAGTAAGCATTAGAGTTTATGTAAATATATCAAATAAATATCGGCAATGTTATTGTTATGCTTTATCGAGTCCATTGTCAAATATTTACTATTATTTTTGTAACAACGTTTTGACGTAACATTTAAGTGCTTACGCTTGTTAAAATATTTTCTTTTCTTTTTCCTTAACCTGTACTTGCATTCAATTGTCGTTCTTATTATTATTTATTAGGTTTCTTTTTATTTGCTCAATATGCTTAAGGAAAGTTTCGTAGTTTTGCGGGATAGAAAAGAGGAAAAAGGAGAAATACAAACAAAAAACGAAATAAAATAAAAAGAACGGAAAGAAAAAAGTGAGACACCCAGCACGCATAACGTATGGTTATGGTCAAAAGAAATCATCAAGGAAATCGGGAACTCTTCCGTCGTGCAAAACTAATT
>OU964978.1:5819426-5844426 GCA_918808275.2 Dolichovespula sylvestris
CTTTGTGGAAAAAATGTTTCCCCCCTATCTTTTCAAGAGTTTCTCTCTCTCTCCCTTTCTCTTTTTCTATATCATTTCCTTTCTCTTTTTTCTTTCTTTATTTTTTTCGTCGCTCGACTATCAATATGTACCGTGAAAATGAAGTTAGCGATAGTATCCTACTCTATCATTCAAGATGTCATCTCGTGACTTCTCAACAGTCCTCGATAATCTCCCTTCTTTCTTTGATAAGGAAATCTAATAAAACATTGCTGCGAGTTGATAGCCGATTGAACCTTGGCAAACTTGTTTGAAATCCTGTTTTGAATAACTCACAACAGATATATCGTAATACGTGGATATTTAAGTATCTACATACATACATACACATATATATATATATACACACACACACACACAGAGTTAGGTACTTACATATTTGTCGACATTTTTATTAATCCCACTCCCCCTCCACTACCCCTCCCTCCGAGGACGATTCATTTTCATACGTTTTCTAATAAGCATTATGTTAGAAATAAGTAAATAAATAATAAATAAATAACACTATGAACTTGAAAATAATAAATATCCACGTAGTCGTGAGTAAGATAGATCTTTCTATAGTATCGTTCGACGATACGTAGGTAAGTACGTAGGGTAAGTACTTACCTACCTACCTACCTACCTATCTACCTACGTACCTTAGTACCTTAGTACCTTAGTACCTACGTCGATCATAAAAAGAAAAAATTCCAACTTTTCGAATTTTCCTTTTGCAAAGACGAGAGAATTCAATTACGGTGGAACGAAAGAGGAAGGAAATTCGAAGCGCGTAGATGTACCATGGCGGCGAGGCGATGCGTTAGGCGAATCGAACGACGGCGCGTGCGATACGAGCGAGCTCCTTCGTGTTCCACGAAAATCGTGAAGGTTTTAAATTGCAGAGGGAAAGAGGGAATGCTTCCCTCTCGCAGTAGTCGAGGAGTTTCAAAGGGCTTCATTTTCATTAACCGTAGCGAAGGGAGGCTTCTCTCTCTCTCTCTCTCTCTCTCTCTCTCTCTCTCTGTCTCTCTTTCTCTTTCTCTTTTATTCTCCCTCCTTTCCTTTCTCTTTCTTTCTCTTTGCGGCAAGAGGCGAACGCTCTCGCACGATCGAGACACAGGTATATAATACTCTCGAGAACTCCCATCGTGGGTATTCACCTTCATCATTCGTGGTAAAACTTATAACTCGATTATGCGTCTAACTAGCAATTTCAATACTATTAAGACTCCAAAGAAAGAAAGAAAGAAAGAAGGAAGGAAAGAGAATCGGAGATATTTCGTCCGAGATTTATAGATATGTATACGGTCAATAGTTGATCATTCGGATTCAGGTAGCCATATTTCTTGCCTGTTCTAACATTCTCTTTCATTGATTTTATAAAAAAAAGAAAAGGACGAATTTACGGTCAATTGAGTATCTCCTCGACGATCCCTTTTCTTTACCCCTCTTTCCTCGGATTCAGAAAGAGATAGAGAATAAATAAGGGAGAAAGAGAGAAAGGAATAAGAAAAGTAAAAAAAGTAAACGTTTTATCTCGCACAAGACGTTTGTATGAACAGAAGGGCCGAACACGCATAAACGCATCGCACGGATACGCTATAAGCGTGGAAGTTGAGTTAAAGGGGGCCTCGCTCGGAGTATAGCACGAACGAGCGAAAGACAGCGCCGTAATCACATTACTGCGATTTTTTCGCGGCGACCGGCTATTAATTCCGCCGATGTACATATATGCAAGCGGCGTGCGCTAGGAGGGAGGAGAAAGGGGGGCGGTGGGGTGGTCGGAGCGAGGGAGGGAGGGTAGGGTAGGGTAGGGTAGGGTAGGGTAGGGTAGGGAGGGGGGGGGACGGTAGAGAAGAGCAAAGAGAAAAGGGGAAGGAAGAAAAAGGAAGTAAGTAAGGAGAAGGAGTAAAGAAAAAGAAGTTGAAGAAAAAGAGGAAGAAGAAGAAGAAGAAGAAGAAGTAGAAGTAGAAGGAGTAGAAATAAAAGTAAGAGAAATAAAAGGAAGTAGTGGAGGAGGTAGTCTCGTGGAGCCTGGGAGACCCCACCTAAGGATCTCTCCAGCGGCCCCTAAGCATCGGTGTGCGGGTGTGGCGAATACGTGCCGGGGTCGCCAGGTCGGACCCCGATAGACCCTTGGACCCTGGATCTTCTCCTCCTCTTCCTCCTCCTCCTCCTCCTCCTCCACCTCCTCCTCTTCTTCGTGGCCCGTGAACGCACGCAGTACCGTGCGCAAACACACGATAGTGCATGTGCGCACACGCACGTCGACGACGAGGACGACGATCAGGACGACGACGACGACGACGACGACGACGACGACGACGACGACGACGACGACGACTAAGAGAAGGAAGAAGATGAAGAAAGGAAAGAAGAAGAAGAAGAAGAAGAAGAAGATGGCTTGGTGGATGAGCAGCGAATAGGCATAGGCGTGGGAGAGTTCATTCTCGAGAAGATACTATCACCGATTTTATTTTCTAGCCGGATATATCCTCTGTCCGTTAACTATGAGCGAATGAGCGAAAAGCAACGGGACGACGACCATATTTTCTCTTCTTTTCTCTTCTCTCATCTTCTCTCTTCTTCTTCTTCTTCTTCTTCTTCTTCTCTCTTTCCTATTCGTCTCTACTCGTCCCTTCTCGTCTTGTGTTGCGTACGAGGAGCACAACCAGACAGAACGGACGAACGCGCTCTCCAAGGGATTTAAATTAGAGAGATAATTTTCCATTAGTCGCGCATGATAAACGCTGCATTGTGTGTCCACCGCCGTTCCTCGATGATACTTTGGTTATCGTTTGTATAGGAATAAAAGGAAAAGGAGAGAGAGCGAGAGAGAGATAGATATACAGAGAGGTAGAGAGGTAGAGAGAGAGAGAGAAAGAGTTCAGAAGAAGATCACCGTACGTGTGCGTACAGTATTACGATAGCAACCGATTTATCCCGTTTCTTTTCTTTTCTATCTCCTCTCATTTCTAATCGTCTTTCTTCCTTTTTTTTCTTCCTTTCTTTCTATCTCCGTTAGATTCGTACGGAAAACGTTCATTTAATTTATCTAATCCGGATTATTATTCGATCTAATACTAATATTATTGCTATTGGTACATTTAAATATAGTACAATACATCGAGCTTACATTTTCTCTTCCGTCTCGGTCCTTTCTTGATAATTCAATATCAATGAAGAATGATCACGAAATTCTACGAATGTTTTCACGATAGACCATGTAACCAAGGAAACCAATTATCCCGTTAATTTCGCGATAAAACGAATACTTTGAGTATTACGAAAGAAATGGGCTCTTCCCGATAGGGTTTGCCTCGTGCACGAATTTAAAAAGGTTCGTTAAAGAATGAGGACCCTTAAGGAAGAAAGAAGCGTAAACTACGATACTGTACCAGCAGCTTCTACGAAGAAAAAGAGAGAGAGAAGATCGCACGAGATAAATCTATAAATCCAAATAAGTATAACGATCCCCGTTGGCGGTGAGGGATATAAAAATGAACCTTTTAAACCGTCTATGGCGTAGTCTGAAAAGTAAGGGAAGTGAGGAAGAGTCTTATGGGTTTGCTTGTTACACGTGTTCACTAATTTAAAAGAAAGAGAGAAAGAAAAAGAGAGAGAAGAAAAAGAAGAAGAAGAAGAGAGAGAGAGAGAGATAGCAGGAGCATTACAATTTTGTATAAATCTACCTTCACGTGTGCTTTGTCGAACGCTTCCCCTTAAATTACGGTAATTCACGTATAATTTGCGAGAGAATAAATTTCGATTGGCGCGGATCATTTAGCGCGCGAGTAGCACCGACGAAGAAGAAAAAAAAAAAAGAAAAGAATCTTCGAAGAGGAGGTCCTAACCCTTATCCTTTTTCTCCTTTCGTCAATTTTGTCGCCTTTCGGAAGAACCCCGATTCTCTGTCCCCTTTCGGGTCAAACACTTATGCATATACGGCGTATGCATATACCGACATATGTACATGCATAGATAACAACATACATACATACATACATACATACATACATACATACATAAATACATACATATATATATAAATATATATATATATATATATATATATATATATATATATATGCAAATGAGACCGATTTCACGAAAGTGACTCTTAAAATCCCGTGAATCGTGATATTATTTGACAGTAAAGTACGAGATACGCTTGATCTATGGGGTGCCTGACGAGACGTTCGCCGTTTTTTCTCGATCGTTACTTTCGGCCCTAAACGAAAAAGAGAAGATATGGATAAATGTTTCGTTAACGGAAAGGAAGCTTTATTTATTGGCTTTTTACCTTGTCAGAAAATTAAACGGTCCGATCGTAAAGTTCGTCGCTTCGTTCGTTCACGGTCCTCTTTCTCTCTTTCTATCTATCTGTCTCTCTCTCTCTCTCTCTCTCTCTCTCTCTCTCTCTCTCTCTCTCTCTCTATCTATCTCTTTTTCTCTTTCGCGCGCGCGCTTCTGGGATAAGAACGTTACGCGATCCTCTTCCTTTATCGCTTTCCGCCAAACGTTTTATATTTTATACATTTTATACAACGTTACACGCTCGTTATTGCGTCACCGATTGTATCTTTGAAATTCTTTCAAAGTTCGACCATCCTCTTATCGTTCGAGATGAAAGGTCCGTGTAAAAGGGGAAAAAGAAAAAAGAATAAAAAAAGGAAAAAGAGTCCCTAATTGTTCTACAACTACGAACGTTTTTTAACGGTGTCTCTGTAATTTGTATTTTGATAACGTTACGATTGAGTGAGTGAATTAGTGAGTGCAGAGAGAGAGAGAGAGAGAGAGAGAGAGAGAGAGAGAGAGAGAGAGAGAGAGAGAGACTAGCCGACCACAACCAAATTATACAACTTAAATCAATATCTAATTTATTTTATTAATTGTGTGTGTGTGTGTGTGTGCTATATATATATATATATATATATATATATATATATATATATATATATAATTAATTTAATTTAATTTGGAATAATTGAATCGTTCGAGCAATAAATTGGGAGATATATTTTTATTTTGTTCAGTTATTTATTTATTTCTTTTTTTTTTTTCTAAAAATAATCGACAAAACCGATGTATCTATGAGACAGTATATTGTATGACGAGTGCCACCGCCAGTGAATACGCCAACGCTTTAAGATCGTATTTATACAAATTATATAACGATAAAAGAAAAAGAAAAAGAAAGAAAAAAAAAGAAAAAAGAAAAGAAGAAAAGAAACATCCTTGATGATCCTAAGAATTCCTGTGTGCGACCTCTCCGAACCGTCGTTCGTAAAAAAGAAAGGGGAGAGAAAAAAAGAAGAGAAAAAAGAAGAACGCAAAGAGAGAGAGAGAGAGGCAGAGAGAGAGAGAGAGAGAGAGAGAGAGAGAGAGAGAGAGAGAGAGAGAGAGAGAGAGAGAGAAAGAATGAGAAGACAAATAAAAAAATAAAACAAAGAAAAAGAGAAGAGATGGAAACATCACGCGGTGTTTAATAAAGTGCATTAACCAGCGCATATTAAAAAGATTTAAATGAGTGTGTGCGAGAGAGAGAGAGAGAGAGAGAGAGAGAGCGCAGCAAGAGAGGTGTACTGATATAAATAGTCGGAATAATAGCGAGTTATATCGTTTCTAACCCCACCCTTGTACGCACACGCGTCACGTGGCCACCTTCCACGGAGACGTGGAAACGGATGGGGTGACGTATAAGGGCTCTCCCTGCCAAGGCTGGCCCCCTTCCACGACATCAACCCACCATGGGTGGGCCCCACCATGTGTGTATGCTCGCTTCGGCGATCTCCACGGCGTAAAATATCATCGCGAAGGTTACCCCGATAAATTTCGCGATATTGCCCCGGTGGTATGGCTCTCCTCGCTCGAAATAAGAATGCAAATGATCCTGAGAGTTTAAAGCCTATTAGAGATTATTCTCGTTCGTGACGTTTGAATGGAGAGATCGGGATATATCCCGACGGATCTGTTATTTCGTTTAAATCTTTACTTGATCACGTAATGATCTTAATAATCATTCGAATTGTAATAACAATCAGAATAATAATGAAGATTATAATAATGATGATTACGATGACGACGATGGTGATAATAATAATAATAATAGCAATAACAACACTAATAACAATAACAGTAACAATAAAAACAACCACAATATTAATAATAATAATAACAATAATAACAGCGACAATGACAACAATATTAATAATAATAACAATAATAACAGCGACAACAACAACAATAATAGTATGATAACAATAATAATAATAATAATAATAATAATAATAATAATAATAATAATAATAATAATAAGAAGAAGAAGAAGAAGAAGAAGAAGAAGAAGAAGAAGAAGAAGAAGAAGAAGAAGAAGTATAATAATAACAACAATAATAATAACAATAATAATGATAATAATATTTAATTATTTCGGATTCCACAGAATTTATTCTTCTTAAAATTTGAACTTCCACTCAGGTACATATTTACAAGGATATGATAAGTATTTGAATTGGATGATTGGCAAGTATAATACATGTATATGAATATTAACTGTTACAATCTATGAAACTTATGTTAGTCGTTTAATACTTTTCTGACTATACCGCAGGTTTCGATCAGCACGATCTTTTGCATCTCAATAAATCAGGCATCTTCATCTAATTACTTACATTTATTTCAGGCTTCTTAACAATAAATATTATATTCAGATATTTCGCCTAAATACGATTGTTCCGATAATAATTCACAAAATGGGGATTTATTATTGAATTTATTCTCTCTCTCTCTCTCTCTCTCTCTCTCTCTCTCTCTCTCTCTCTTTCTCTCTCTCATCTTTATTTATCTCTAATATGAAATTATACTGGTAACAATCTTTGATAAAGTTAAATATAAGTACTTATGGAGTAATAAATAAGCACTTGTCAAATCGATCAACTCCATAAAACAAAAAGTGGAAAAATATCGATGAAATAATACAAATTGCTTTTTAAAATATAAATTCAAGTAAACATTGTAGAACATATAAAGGCCTTGATGCTGCGTTTAGAATTGCATTATTGCGACGAATTACATTAGAGTTATAGGGAGCTAATCAGATTGGCTTATGAAATAAATTATTTTTTATTCGATGGCCAAAAAAAAAAATGGTGTCATTCAATGCAATTAAATAACGTCGATTAAGGCAATTTATTATGAATATTAAAGATTAAGAACTTCATCGAGTATTTCGACGTTTAAATTAAAAAAAAAATAAAAATAAAAATAAAATAAAATAAAAAGAAATTAAAAAAGTGAAGTCAATCGATTTGGCTTTGCGAATAGTTCGAATAAAGATATGTAAGAACTAAGAGCGCACAAATGGCGTTGAGTTGTTCGTCCCATTTAAAATTACTTTAATTAGTTTATTAAATTAATTTAAGAAAAAGAAAATATCGAGAACTACGCGAAAAGAAAGTGGCGAGTCGCACGAAAGAAAAGAAACAAAAGCAAAAAGACATAAAAAAAGGAAAAAGTCAAATATGCAGAAGTGCTGAGGAATTCGTCCGATTAGAGAGATATTGCCGATGAAATTGTTTACGATAACATCAGTCACGTGGTATGATGTGCGGCAGAACGGCAGACATTCCCTAAGACCCCTAGGTGGTATATCAAGCATCATAAGTTCTCAAGACTGTCAAGTAAGTCGGTCGACGATAATTATTCATAATTTTGAGAATAAACATTAGGTCTACGTTGTTCTAAAGTGAATTACAGTACCAGAGAAAAAGAGAGAGTGTGAGAGAAAGAAAGGTTAAGAATGGATCATCATAATGATTTACAGATTGTGTTCAAAGTTTTTCGCTAAACTTTTCATCTCTCTCTCTCTCTCTCTCTCTCTCTCTCTCTCTCTCTCTCTTTCTCTCTATTTCTCTCATTTGATTTGTGTTTAGTCAAGACGATGCTAGTCGAAATAGAAAGATTCACCCACATCGGTCATTCGAGCGATCTACTCGACGACATTCGACAGCGGGGGGTCGCGATGTTTCCCGTCAGTATGTCAGTCATTTCGATCGTAACACCGAGTACATCCTCGGGAGAGAATAGGGGGGGGGGCGAGTAAGAAAAAGAAAAAGAAGTTCAAGAGAAGATTTAAGTGGGAAGACCGCATTGGAATTTGACCAAACGATTTGCGTCATCCAGTTTTTCCTAAGAGATCAAACAAAAAGATAAAAAATAATAATGTAACGCGTGTTCCTATAGATCATATATATAAATCAATCTATTTTCCTGATCTTATGATATTATAAAAGTTAAATAAAACTATTAACAAATTAACGAACGATATGATGTATATGTAAATAGGTATACATGTAACGAAACAACATAAATGTATATATATATATGGAGTAATACATTAAAATTGAACAAACCGACTGTTTATCTTTTTCTTCGTGATTCCGATCAATTGGAATTATTTAACAAATTTATTTTCTTTACGCGTCGTCTAGTAAACTAATTCTTTTAAGTTTCTAATAAAAAGAAAAAGAAAAAGCATTTTGTTTGATCGAATGTTAAAAAAGCTATTCTGTTGTGTATATTCTTCCGTGTGTTCAATTTCATTCATTACTGATACGTATATATAGAGAGAGATTATATATAAAATATGTATCATATAAATATATAATAATATATTATCTATACGTATATATTATATATTTCTCTATACATTTTATGTATAGAGAAATTCATTATATATATTATATATATATATAAATATAATGAATAGAGAGAGGGAGGAAGAGAGAGGGAGAGAGAGAGGATGTCCTAATTCTCATGGGATGAAACCATGAGAATGTAACAACGATATAAAGAATAATCGACGAATTAGATATTATATTCCATGGAGTCCTTTAAGACTCGAAGATATCTCTCGCGTCACGAGTAGATCTCGCGAGCGCACATTTCTTGAGAGGAGACTTGCGTAGGTGTACTCTGCTCTCTCTCTCTCTCTCTCTCTCTCTCTCTCTCTCTCTCTCTCTTTCTCTCTCGTGCGCGCGCGGGTAGGTAAGAAGAGAATGTGTTCTCGTGTCTGCCAGATGTCTAAATGTTGACAAGCCTCGGCGAGCAGCTAATAGCCGTTTAATAAGATTACGTCTCCTCGTGGACTGACTTGACGTAGCCGGAATACGGTTTGGTCGGACTCCTTTCTTCTGTTCTCTTCTTACGATCTGCTTTTACGAGCTCTATGTGTTCTCTTCGTAAAAACTAAATAAAATAAAAAGAAAAAAAAAAAAAAAGAAACAACGACAACAAAAAGGACGAAGAATAAAGAAAAGAAACGTATCTATGTGCGCACACAAAGCCGCGCGTGTCATTTCTTATCCTAGAACAAGAATTTACGTAGACGATAGATATTAGCGGATACTCGCTTATCTGGATAATTGTCTATCCTTTTTTAAGAATAATTTTCAATCCGTTAAAGATTCATCAAACGAAGAGATTTATCCAATTCAGTGATAACGTAATTCGAATTGCATAATTTAGAATTAATTAAAATAATTAACCGAAATGGTGTAACATTTTCTTCCAAAGAAATTAACCTTTCTGCACTGTCTGAAATATCTATTGTTCTTCTTGAAATAAGAATGAAAATCAAGTGAATGGAAAAAAAAAGGGGTAACTTGGAAAGGGTACGGTAAGAAGGAGAATAAAGTCGAGAGAGAGAGAAAGAGAGAAAGAGAGAGAGAGAGAGAGAGAGAGAGTCAAGGGAATCGAGAGAGTCGGTCGCGCTATCTGGGCCAGAATCTCGATCGAATTGCCTTTGCAGTTTCGCACGCTTCACGGAGAGAAGAAAGGACAAGAAAGAGAGAGTGAGAGAGACAGAGAGAGAGAGAGAGAGAGAGAGAGAGAGAGAGAGAGAAATAGAAAGAAAAAGAAAGAGAAGGTGAAGAAGGAAAAGGTACGATGAAGGCAAAGCATAGTAAGAAGGAACGAACGTACGAACGAGAAAGATAGATAGAAAGAGAGAGAGAGAGAGAGAGAGAGAGAGAGAGAGAGAGAGAGAAATAGCACGGGTCTCTCGTGTAGTCGAACGAGCGCGGCCGACACCTTCTTGCTCTTGTTTGCCACCGACTGCGTGTAATTTCTTAGCAAAGGCGTTAATGAGGGGCTTGGCTCGAGACGGTAGATCACCATGGAGCTAGAAAGAGAAGGAGAGAGAGAGAGAGAGAGAGAGAGAGAGAGAGATTGCCGCCGGCTCTGAAATCGCAGCAACGGCAGCCGTTCTCGCAGTCGACTTCTTTCTTTCTCCTCTCTCTTCCCCGTTCACTCCTCTCTTCTCTCTTCTCTGTTCCTCCTCTTCCTCCTCCGTCCTCTTCGTTCTTCTTCGACTCTTCGCGATCCTACTAGCCATGGAGGTGGTGTTCACGAGTTGTGCGCCTCGAGGTAGTGCTACCGTGTACCTGAATTCCGATCTACGCTCAGATACCAAACTCAAACTCGCCAAGGAAGTATCCAGATGCTGTTGTATCCAGGATACTGCTTCCTCTCGACCCAAAGACTTCGGACCAAACGAGTAAGAAATAAAGAAAGGAGATATTGAGAGGGAAAGAGAAAAAGAGATAAGGGAAGAGAGAGAGAGAGAGAGAAAGGAGGAGAAAAAGTATCGAAGAAGATTCTCACTCTCCTTCTCCATGGTTATCTCTCTTCCTTCATCCCCCGAACAATATCGAGCTTCTTCTTCCCTACGAAAATTCTTCGATTTTGCCATATCTCCCGTCTCCATGCGTGTATAATATACTCCCTCGAAATACGAAGAGAGATTCTCTCTCTCTCTCTCTCTCTCTCTCTCTCTCTCTCACTCTTTCATTATGTCTCAAAAATATCTCTCGAACTCACTCGAGGGGAATAATATAACTCCTCGCGAATGGTGGTTCATTGAAGTAATAGAGAGAAAGAGAGAGAGAGAGAGAGAGAGAGAGAGAGAGAGAGAGAGATGAGAGTTTGCATGGTAGTGGTAGCGTGTATAGGTACATACATACATATATACGTACGATACATACTTGACTACCTCCGCCGCTGGTGTCCCCTTTTAATCCAAGAGTTAGGAGACGGGAGAATTAAGTGCTCGACATGCCCGAAAGATACGACTCGCTGAGCAATGAGAAAAAGTACGGCGGGGCGGAGGGGAAGATTCGTTCGAGAGAGTCCGAGGAAGAAAGATATCACCTGTACTTCTCGAGGATCAAACATGAAGACGACAATGGAGAGGAGTCAAGGGTTGGGAAGTTAAACGAGGGAGAAAGTATTAAGAGAGTATGTTCTCTGCCCATATTATCAATGTGATCTTCCCTTATTTTTTCTCCTCTCTTTCTTTTTCGTGTTTTCTCTTTATTCCTTTATTTCTCTTTTTCCTTTTGGTCCTTTCCTTTTATTTTTGTTTCTTTTCTTTTTCTTCTTCTTCTTCTTCTTCTTCTTCGACAAACGAAGTGGTAGCTACAAGCCATCCTTCTCTCGCATACACGAGTATCCGCACGCGTGTGCACGGTTATATGCGTTTCTTCACGCACCAACCACCCCATCCCTTCGTCATTCCCCCTTTAACCCTCGCCACCGTACCGCCCCCCGTCCACCTTCTTACTAAACTACTACAAAGTGTGTGCGCTACGCGATCGCACGGATTATTTATTAATAACCCGCTTTTCATTGGCATTCGGTCTCGGACGAAGAAAATTACGATTACTGCGTCACGAGGGGCCTGACCCTTAACCCTCGTAAGGGTCCGCTATCGTTCGTGTAGGTGGTGCAACCAGTTTTTCGTCCCCATGCCTTTCCGAACATTCATTTTCGTACGTCGCGATATCCACGTCCTCCTCTCTCTCTCTCTCTCTCTCTCTCTCTCTCTCTCTCTTCTTCTTCTTCTTCTTCTTTTTACCTTCCACTCCGTAGGTTGTGCTCCCTTACCATCGTGTATACCTCCTTCGTGAAACGAGTTCTTGTATTAGAGATATAAGTTTTGTTCCTTTTTCAAAGCTCTTCTACGCTATATGTATATATATTTGTGTGTGTGTGTGTATTTGTACGTGTGTATGTTTGTGTGTTTATAAATATATATATATATATATATATATATATATATATATATATATAACTATACGCGTAAGTAATTGACTAAGTTAATTGAGTTAGATTATCAAAATTTGTCGGCCGTAGAAGAAGAAGGATGAGGAGGAGGAGAAGGAGGAGGAGGAGGAGGAGGAGGAGGAGGAGGAGGAGGAGGAGGATGTACATAAGTTAATTATAATATTTTCTCGAAGAGATTAGAAGCGCGCGCGCTCAATTCTTTCCCATTCACGAGCGATGATTTAGAAACCACGATATGTTCGCCGTCGTGGCGCATCTTCTCTCTAATGTCAACTCGCGGGACTCGATGTCGGGGAAGAAAGTGAAATTCGATCGTAAACCACGCCGGGAGAAAACGATGCGTTGTCGTCTTCTTCGTCGTCGTCGTTGTCATCGTTATCGTTCGTTATCACGACACGGCTCTCTACGATAAATAATTTTACTTTTAGAGCTCAAACTTTTATTTCGTATCTAATATAAAACGGATCGTCGACGTACGATTTTTGATCAAATAACGTCTTTCCTTACGCAGATTGAAACCAAATGCGAAACTAAAAAACGAGAAGGTGAGAGAAAGAGAGAGAGAGAGAGAGAGAGAGAGAGAGAGAGTCAGACAGACAAAGAGGAATAGAGAGGCAGAGAGATAAACAAATAAAGGAAAGAGAGAGAGAGAGAGAGATAAATGGATAGATAGAGAGAGAGAAAAAGAAAGAGAGAGAGATAGATAGATAGATAGATAGATAGATAGAGAGAGAGAGAGAGAGAGAGAGAGAGAGAGAGGGAAAATATAGGGAAAAAAGGAAAGAAAGAGGGTTTAGTAGGCGGTATTGTAGCATTATACCTAACATTGTATATAGCATAGTCACATAGTTGCAGCAACCGAAGCGATGCGGCTGCGAGCTTCTACTCGCATCGCTGCTTGCAATCAACATACCAAAGGGATCGAGAAAAACGAGAGGAAAAGAACCTGTTAGGATTTATTTCGTCCTAATAGGATGATATTCGGTTATTCGTGGAATTTATAAGAGTGAGATGTGGCGGTGAGAAGGGGGTGAGGAGGAGGGGGAGGGTCGTAAGCGGAGGGAGGGGGAGAGAGAAAGAGGAAAGAGAAAATAATTAGAAAAAGGAAAGAGGAAAAGTTTCTTGCCTTTGGTCAATTCCGTTTCTTTTTCTTTTTCAAATCAATGTTGTTTTTATTTTCTTTTCTTTTTTTTTCTCTCTATTTCTTTTCCCCTTCGTTCGATCTCGTCCACCCGATCGAAATAAATCGAAATCTGTCTTATCGATGATTGATCGATATTCTTCATGTTGAGAGAAATGAGATTATTGTTAGGATGTTCAGAGCGACAGAAAGAAAAGGAAAAGAATGAACAGGTCGAATTCTCTCACGTGGTTATGAATTATCACGCCACCCACGCTCCTTTCTTCGCCACGGATAGTTTGTCGACGGACGTTTACGCGATATCTTACAAAGTAACAGACACGCACGAATCTCTCTCTCTCTCTCTCTCTCTCTCTCTCTCTCTCTCTCTCTATTTCACTGTCTCTATTTCTCTCTAACTCACTCTCTCTCTCTCTCTCTCTCTCTCTCTCTCTCTCTCTCTCTCTCTATTTCACTGTCTCTATTTCTCTCTAACTCACTCTCTCTCTCTCTCTCTCTCTCTCTCTCTCTCTCTCTCTCTCTCTCTCTCTATTTCACTGTCTCTATTTCTCTCTAACTCACTCTCTCTCTCTCTCTTTCATAATTTTCTCTTTTCTCTCTATTTCTCTCTCGCTCTTTCTCTCTCTCTCTCTCTCTCTCTCTCTCTCTCTCTCTCTCTCTCTCTCTTTGTCTATCTGCCTGTCTCTTTCCCATAGTAACTTCGCGCGTTTAAACGAGTTTTCCGTGAGCGAGGAAAAATTATGATGGAACGTAATCGAACGATTCGATTTATCTCCTCTTCCTTCTCCTCCTCTCCTCCCTTTCCTCCACCTCCATCATGACGATCATCAACGTCGTCGTCATCATGTCCTTCTTCTTCTTCTTCTTCTTCTTCTTATTATTATTATTTTTATGACCGAGTTAATCCTCGTTTAACTTTACGTCCGTTAACATCGTCTTCTTGGTACACAACATTTTACGCACGTATACGTAATTCCTCGTTGGCTTACGTAATGAAAAAGAAAAAGAAAAATAAAAAGGAAAAGAAAAAAGCAAAAAAAAAAAAAAAAGAAAAAGAAAAACGCGTTGAGACTTTCAACGTCTCGTTTAAAAACGTAATCCAAAAGAGTTTCCCCATCTGAACAGAAAAAAGAAAGAAGGAAAAAAAAAAAGAAGAAAAAAAAATAAATAAATAAAAAATAAATAACTATCAATTTAAATCGCATTTCCATTAACTCCGTTCTTAATCAAATAAAGGTATTATTTCTATCGATAATTACCTAGAACGACCTCGTGCTATTCATTAATAACGCGTCCGATCTCTCTTTCTCTATTTCTCTACCTTTCTCTCTCTCTCTCTCTCTCTCTCTCTCTCTCTCTCTCTCTCTCTCTCTCTCTCTCACGATAGCTCTTCAATAGATTAAAAGCGAAGTATTGCACGTTGCTATGGACGACCGTCGTAACCAACGAAGCGTAACGAACACAGACCTAGGAAGAAGGAAGGAGTTTTCAACGTCGTGCCACACGAAGAGATCGTAATTTTTGGTATTTGGGTTAGAAACGTCTCAAGAAACGTATCATACGGGCTCATCTTTCATATGTCTCTCTTTCTCTCACTCACTCACTCACTATATTTTTAATTCTACGTTTCTATTATTAATTATTTTTTTTCTGTTTCCTTCCTTTTCCTATTTCTATCATTATTTTTTTCATATTAAATTATCATCATTCCTATTCGGTGAAACGATAAACAATAAATATCCGATCCGTATATTTTCAAATCTCTCTCTCTCTCTCTCTCTCTCTCTCTCTCTCTCTCTCTCTCTCTCTCTCTCCGCATCTAAGCCAATTCGAACGGGACAAAACTTAAACAGCAAGAGTGCGCGAGAAGCACGCCGGTCATAAAGCACATGGCATAAATCAGGAGGCTCCTCTCCCTTCTACGTACAATCCTCCACCTCTTTCAACCTCCTCGCCCTCTTCCACCAGCATCGAGTCCACTACTACTACCACCATTACTACCACCACCACCACCACCACCACCACCACCATCACCATCACCATCATCATACCATCGCCATCACCAGCACCACCAACAGCATCACCATCATCATCGTCAGGCCAGACCTTTCTATATCTACACACTGTCTCGCTCTCTCCTTCTCTCTCTCTCTCTCTCTCTCTCTCTCTCTCTCTCTCTTCCTCCCCCTCTCTCTGATTCTCTGTCTCTCTTAGTCTCTATCGCTATATTATGTACACGCGCTCGCGAGAGAGCTCGAACGCGATCCGACACGACTCATTTCCCCATCGCCGTCTTTAACTTTAACCTCGAGCAGCTCGATGGTAATTACACTGCGCTACAATCCGCTCGGCTTTTAAATTATTTCGTTCCGGAGCTCGCACGATTCTCCCGCACGAATTCGCGAACTTTACTCGATTTTTTGTTTGCGATAAAAGGAAAAGAAAGAAAGAAAAACTCAGAGAGAGAGTGAGAGAGAGAGAGAGAGAGAGAGAGAGAGAGAGAGAGGAAAAAGAAGAAGAAAACTGAAAAAAAATAAATAAAAAATAAATAAATGATAACCGTATCCTAACAAAGTCTAATGTTTCTCCAAATTATTATTCCGTAACGAATATACAAAATTAACATTGTCATTTATAATCGTATAATTTTGTCATTATTAATTTTCTCATTATATTATATTATAACGTAATTCTATTATATTTATATTTATCTTATATTATCATATCAGATAATTTTGTCATTTTTAAATATTAATTTATTGTACGACATTAACGATTACTCTCGCAAAATTTGGAAAATTTCGTTCGTGTAATGATGTTAGAAGCGAGGGTTATATTTCGTTAGAATTATTTAACAGAGAAAATGTGCGTACCAGCGTAGGTACACGTACCGTGCCACGTTTCTCGTCTTCCAGTGACTCGAGCGCGTGACTGCCAACGAATGAACCATGTTACGCGCAACTAAAGCGCATCGTTCCGTGAAAACGTTGTCTCCGTTTCTTCTCGTACACGATCCTACACACACACATACGCGTACGCACGCACGCACGCACACATACACAGATGCAAACTAACAAACTAAACTCAATCAAAATTATGATTGAAATCGTACTGCTTAAAATTTCATTATTAACACCCCTTATATAACCCAATTTGTTCAGTATTAAAAAAGAAAGGAACATTATGTTAAGTTTACAGATAGTATCATTTACCTACACTAATATAATACAATATTAATGTAATTGTATTAATGTCAATTGTAATAATATAATTATATATTTAAAAAATATTCAAAATTATCAGTATCAACTACAAATGAATTTTATGAAACGATGAAAAGACGTAAAAGTTAAAGAAAATATAGATATACATATAAATAACTTTTGAAAGTTATTTGACGTAATATTATATAGAGTATTAATGTTTTATTATTAAATTAATTATGATAATCGAAAATGAAAGAAACGTAACTATTAAGACGAATATTTGTTAATATATATATATATATATATATATATATATATATATATAAATGTTAAACATTATATTAAGCTTACAAATAGCATTATCTATCTATATCAATACAACGTAATATTTATAAAATTATTTAATAAATCTATACATTATAAATTATTAAATATCATACAATATGATATAATATTACTATAATTATATTACATTCATCGTAAGAATACAAGTTAAAAAAAAAAAAAAAGATTAAAAACCATTATTAGTATCGAGTAAAAATGAATTTTATGAAACAATGAAAAGAAGTAAGATTTATAGAAGACAAATATACAGATATAAGTGACTTTCATTTTAGTATCAAAGTTTTCTTAACAATTATTTAAAGAAGAAAACAGAAACGTAACTATCAAAACTGATATTTATTAACATACAATAGATATAACAAATGTTGTCGTATATACATGAGTGTGTGTGTGTATGTGTGCGTGTTTATTTAAAACGGAAGCGGAAGAATCTTCTGCACGGATCTCGAGATTCGATAGGGAAAGGCACACGAGTGTCTTAACGGCTAACCCGTAAGTGCCAAGATACATGTAACGTGTGTCGCGGGTGGGAACGATTTCTCCCCACCCCAACGTAGTCCCAATAGAAGAGTTTCACGCGCTAGCGAAGACGAAGCGAAATCGCGCGTATCACCTGACCCGATGACCCATGTCTCGCGACAATGTTGTACCGAGTCTCGACTCGGCTTTCACCAATATTCAGAGAGCATGGGGATCTATCTATTTTAACATGGCACGATTCCAATATCGCGATTCGAGAGCACACCATCTTCTCTCCTAACAGTTAAAATATCTCACGTAGAACGCGGAAGATCGAAAGCTTTGCCCCTTATCTTACAATTTATCTCTTATTCGAGAATAACGATGATGGCGAACTAACGCGGACTATCGAACGAAATACAAGAATTTCTTCAAAATATTAACGATCGCGAATCGACGAAAGTTTTTCAACGTTTCTTATTACCGTACGCAATTTATTACAGATATATAAATATTACAAGAAATGTAATAACACGTGAAGATACATGTCTATACGTCCACACACATACACATACGCATAATATATATATATATATATATATATATATATATATATATATATATATAACAAACAAGAAATAAAACAAATAGAAACAAGAAAAAAAGAAGGTCAAAACAAATCAGCAAGAACTAATGGACCGAAACAGCCTAACGGTATGTTTTACCGTCTAAGGCAAATAGGATCATTCTAAGCGAGTTTAGGTTGACCATCCGCGCGATATAATAAGCTCGGTCATACAGGATGGAAAGGGTGAGGTAAGTAAAGAGGAGGTTCAGGCGGGTGACCCACGCTAGACTTTCACCCGCGCTCGGTGCGACCTCACGCATACGAACGGCTCTTCTCTCTCGTGGACGAAGATCTCATGGACGACACGAAGAAAGGAGGGAGCGAGAGAAGATCCAGTGTGCATATGTGTGCTTGTGTATATACATTTATACACATATACATACACGTATATCTGTGTATACCTCAGTGGTGTGTGTGTGTGTGTGTGTGTGTGTGTGTGTGTGTGTGTGTGTGTGTGTGTGTGTGTGTGTGTGTGTGTGTGTGTGTGTGTGTGTGTGTGTGTGTGTGTGTGTGTGTGTGTGTGTGTGTGTGTGTGTGTGGACACAGCGTTATAGCCCATAGGTAGGGAGAGAACGCACGAAAGATAGAGAAAGACAGAGAGAAAGAGATGGAGTGAGAGAGAAAGAGATAGAAAGAGATGGAGTGAGAGAGAGAGAGAGAGAGAGAGAGAGGGAGAGAGAGAGAGAGAGAGAGAGATAGAGGAGACTAAACCGGCACCTGTACCCCCATAACATATAGCCATGCCCCTCTCTACGGGGTCCAAGCGTATGTCTTCTCGTATATACGTATCTACGGGTGTCGGACCATACGTTAGCCGTTTGATGGCACGATGGAGGCGCAGGGCCGTCGCGCGACACGAGTCTCCTCTCCTCTCGATTTTCTTCTTAACTTCGCCACGTCCTCGCGACTGGGAGCCATTCGTCAAGGATCCTAGATATCGTCGGGGAATAATATATGTTCCTAACGGTCGAATAGACGGTAAGACGGCAAAAGGAACGTACTACGCGTTCACAGTGATTTGTGTACATTTTCCACTTTTTTCTTTTCTTCTCTTTTCTTTTGTTTTTTTCTTTTTCTTTTTTTTTTTGGTTTTGCTCTTTCCTTCCTCCTCTTATTTCTCTTTTTTTTCCCCCGATACGTTCCACGTTCCTTGTCTTTTATATATTTTTTTTATTATTTTTGTTTTCTTACCCTTCCATTATTATTTCTTCTTTTATTATTATTATCATTTCTCGTCCATCAATTTTCGCCTCGTTTCGTTCTTTCTTTCTTCTAATCCCTCGCCGAGGTTACTAATTAATTAAATAGATAAAAACCCACCTCCCATGGGTCGTTCTAATCTCAAAATTTTTTCTATCGAAATGGAATGATCTTAAGTTACGATTACCAATTACTTATTATCACTTTGTCAAGATAATCACATTCGCCGATTCGTGGATGAAGATATTATTAGTAGTAAGAGAACAGAAAACTTAAGAACGATTTTTAAGTTGTCGCTGTTTTTCTTTGTTATTCATCGGAAATCGTTTGAAACATTATACGTAATTTGCATTGGAAAATAATAATAATAATAATTATAATGATGATGATGATGATGATGATGATGATGATAACAATTACAATAATAATAACAATAATAATAATAATAATAATAATAATAATAATAATAATAATAATAATAATAACAACAACAATAATAATGATAATAATAAAGATAATAATAATGATAATAATAATGAAAGAGATAAGAGGACAATAGGATTATAAATACGGCCCTGAAGATCACACATGCGAAGGCACATAGGAGTTTACCATCGTCTATATATAGAGTGTAGGCGGCGCTCCTAGCAGGTGCTCATTAGATTACAGGGACGATGTTCGAGATGTTAGCCACCTTCTACTCACTGCTCGAGAGGCCTCCACGCAAGATTGGGATCTCCAAGCTGTTCTGTTCTCTTAAGAAAGAAAAGAAGAGAGAGAGAGAGAGAGAGAGAGAGAGAGAGAGAGAGAGAGAGAGAGAAACTCAGAGACTCCACACGACCTCCGCGCTTCTCCTCACCTTCTTTCTTCGCCTAATCCACCTCCCACCATAGACCTCATCGCCATCAATAGCCCCCTCTCTCTATCTCTCTCTCTCTCTCTCTCTCTCTCTCTCTCTCTCTCTCTTTCTCTCCTGTTGGTCGATGTTAACGATTTTTTACGAAAGCTCTTGAAATCCATACGACTCGCGAGTGCGCACCCACGTATCACCGTGGTAACTCTCTCGTCGAGCATCCTGAACCCTCGACAGTTTCACTGCCGGCTAACTTCTACCGTTCTTCGTTCTTCCTCTTTTTCCCCATCTCTAAGTGAATTTACTATTAGAATGAGGAGATTCGGCCTTCCTAACAAGGTCTCTCTCTCTCTCTCTCTCTCTCTCTCTCTCTCTCTCTCTCTCTCTCTCTCGTTCTAAACCTCTACGTTATATCGTAATTCTGTACGATCGTTCACCCAAAATGCGATTAATTAAAATGTATTAGATTACTTAGTTTATCGGTATATTCGGTTTTACGATGGAAAGTAATTTAAAGATTAATCACTATCGTTTCTTTGACAAATCGTTAAATCGTAAAAAAAAAATACAAATCGATAGGAAGCTGGGGAGTAATACCTCTCTCTCTCTCTCTCTCTCTCTCTCTCTCCCCCTCTCTATCTCTTTCTCTCTCTTATTTTATATTGAGGATATATGTATCTGGCACGTGTGCGCAGGCGCGCAAGCGCACAGGCAGACAGGCAGGCAAGCAGGCAGCAGAGGCGCGCGAGCACGCTCGTGCGACCCGTCTCAGCCCGAACGAGGTGAATTTGTCGCTCCGTATCTCGTCTTGGAATTTATGAAAGCCAACTTCGCCATAATTTACGCGGCCGTGCTTGAGCGCAGTAAATAATGGCCGGACAAAGCGCCGGAGTTTGAAGAAGAGAAGAAGAAGAAGAAGAAGAAGAAGAGAGGAAGAGGAGGAGGTGGAGGTGGAACGGGAGGAGAAAAGATGATCCAATGGAATTCAGAGTTGGCTCCACGAGAAATCGAGTAACGCTTTTGATAGTTAAACCTTACGATATTTTATTACGTCCCTTTTAACCCCCATACTAAAACGGTTACAAACGTTGTTACATTTGAACATTTACTGTTCTACGCGAGCAAATTAATTGTCAATAAATGTTCGAATATGTTATATTATATTTTAAACCTTTCACGAAGATCGTGAGCTCATATATGCGCGGAATTTTCCTGACCATTATCACCGAGGCGCAGATATGCGCGCTAGTTCTTTATGTAATGATAGAAAAAAAAGAAAGTATTGACGATATGGACCAATTTTCCACCTTTCCGGATGATGCAATTTTTATAATTATTAATATTATAATTCTTCGGGGAGTCACTTCTTTTCTTAACGAAAGAGCTTCGGTATATTGCAAATTTGATGGATATTCGAAAATACGTAGAGAAAGAAATGTATTTGTAAAATTAAACACGTGAGAAATTACAATAATATCGAGGTAAAACTGAAAACATTATCGTAGATTTTTGTATTAAAAAAAAAGGAAAAAAACAAAAAACAAAAAAATAAAAAAGAAAAAGAAAGAAAGAAAGAAAGGAAAAGAAATTGTTCCTCGTGCAACCTAATCGAGATTATCCATGATTCGGGGTTTTGTGGCCCGAGTAAAAAACAAAAACAACAAAAAAATAAAAATGTTTTGAACATAACAAGACAAAAAAAAGATTTCTTTAACTCGTATGAAACGATCTCCGCGGAGATCGTATAAATCGAAAGATGTTGAACATTCTTCGTGAAATCACTTTTATCACATTTCACGCAACGAATCAAGTCGTCTTGTTTCGACTTACATACATACATTCGTTCCGTCGCATTCAACATTATCTTCTTCCACAAACCTTTTTTCAGACTCTTGGACTGTAAAATCTGCAAAAATTTTTTATCCGAGGATGAAACCTTACACGAGGTAGCCATTCACGTTTGGATTCGTCTGAATTTTTAACATCTTTTGTTACATTCGCCGCTTGTAACATCTCCTACGTTTTCTAATTCGTTCAACTATACCCGTTGACATACCGAGAATTGGATTCATTTTTAGTTTAGAAAATTTATAGTATTAGAAGTTTATTTTATTAATTTCTTGCGAACAATCAGATGACACAGATAGTGATTATTTATTTTCATTTCTACCTTCTTCAGTCACATGAGAAACACTTCGTTCTGGTTCTTATTTTTCATTTATGAAAGCGCTGGTAATAGAATGAAAATCGCCATTAAAAATGAGTAACGCAAGGAATAAAAATCCACCATCTTCGTAATCAGCCGGTTTTACGTCGTAAGAACGTGACAATGCTATAATTTTATTTTTCATCCTTGAAAAAAATCGAGTTATCTTTCCCTTGATTCCCGAAAGTGGAGTCTCACTAATTTTTTCGATAATGTTACAACGATATCTCATCGCACGAATATAAACATAACTTTCGAGTACTATATTAACGCACCATATTAAAAAAAAAAAAAAAAAAAAAAAAGAAAAAAAAAGTATCATTATTCCTTTATTGATCAATTATATAGTAAATTATAATCCGAAATAAACGATCAGAAAATTTTCAAGAGTATTTAATTTTCTACATTGCAAACGGCTTACCTAATTTCTTTAAATGAAACTAAACAAAGATTACGCGTAGTTTATGAGTTTTACGAGTAATAATTGCCAGCCCTATCACAAAAAAAAAAGAATTTTTTTAAATCGGACGGACTATATTCACGAAATCAAAGTTCGTCATTTCGGTGCCGTTTCATCCCTATCTTTTACCCTCTATCACATTCACAGATATATAACGACGAAATCATAAATTATATCGATCGATAATATCGATTGAAGAAAGAAAAAGAAGAAGAAGAAGAAGAAGAAGAAGAAGAAGAAGAAGAAGTAGTAGTAGTAGTAGTAAGAACTTCCGCAAAGTTTTCGAGTTCGCTCGGCATGTAGCGCATAGTATCTTCGTTCGTGGTTGTTTCGTATGGGGTCGTCCGTGTGCATGAGCTCGAATCACCAAACAGAATCTAATTACCGCCTAATTAGGACGATCGTGTATCGTTCATGGCGATTGCATCGAACAACGAGTTAAGCCCTGCCGTTGCTCTCCAACGAGAGATAGGCCATATTTCCTTTCCGCGAACGACTTTCGATACACGTTGGAAAATGATTAAACACTGCAACAACAAAGGAGAAGGTCGATTCGATCGTAACCGTTAATTACCTTAACATGCTGTGATACTATTCCGTCGAATTTTTTTCCCTTTTTTTTTGGATCCATCCTTAACCTGGTACGGATCATTCTCGATAGATCGATATATAGGTATATGTAAGATGTTAAAGAAAACTATGTTCGTGCGCGCGCGCGCGCGCGCGGGTGTGTATGTGTTTACTTATTGAGCGTGATAGATCGTATGTTTTTTTAAGAGTCAAAATAAGTGTTAGGTTAGAAAAATATAAATAAGGATAAGTATAAGTATACGTAAGCGTTTAGTGTTAGTGTTAGTTTAAAGTTATCTATATTTCTTTTTCATCAATGATATTGTGACACGTGCGAGATGTGCGTAGGTTTTAGGAAAGGGTTTTGTCAAGAGAAATGTTGTTTTTAAATCGTCGATGCGATCAGAACGGTCAATGTCGTTGGAATAATCAATGTCGTTAGAGGAATCAGTTTAGATTAATGGTAATTGGTGTTGTATAAAATAATTAAAAAAATAGATTATTTAAAAAAAAGAAAGTCACGAGAAGAACAACATTTGTACGTTGAAATAAATTCAATACAATTTTATTATATTAAAAAGTTTCGAACACTATAATTGATTATCCTGATATCTGCTCTCTTATATATATATATATATATATATATATATATATATATATATATATATATATGGTGTATATGTATACAGGATGTCCCAGAATAAGCGGAAAACACTTTAATGGAGATTTCGGTATATCTAAGCAATAAAAAAAAATTGTTCGAAAAAAACATGTCCTATTTGACCGTTTTTTCTTTTTCCTTTTTAACGAGTTATAACGGATTTGATTACAACAAAATCTACTTTCTTACTTTTTCATAAAAGATATTAGAAACGATCGCCTTGCATCTGAATACAATTTTGCAGACGTTTTATCAATAAGTGTCTCACTCTGTTCATATGTTCAAATATTACTCGGATTTGTTGAAAATTTCGTTCAATTCTTTCATAAGGAGAAATTCGAAATCATCCACAGAGCTATCTGCACACAATGAATTTCAAATAATTATCGACAAATAAAAATCGTCGTATTTTTCAAACGAGAGGGATAAAAAATTTCCGAGTAAAAAAGAAAATCAACAAAATCAAATAAAACATATATTTGATCTGACAAACTTTCATCGTTATTATTATTTCTATATACTTATAGCCAGATATAAAATATTTCTCTACTTATTCAGGTGGGACACCCTTTAGACATGCATACATAGTTTGCAATGATTAAACACACATACCTAACTTGTGAACGAGAAGAAAAGAGATGATTCCAAGGATTTCTTTTTTCAACGAAAAATTCCATCTTTCGATATAAGAGAAAAAAAACGGTATAGAGGATACAGTAGAAAGTAAGTACCAGTATGCGACTATTAACCGTCGAACATAGTCGCGAAAGTATTTATTTAATCCTATTAACATAGACGCGGAGAGAGATAGAGATAGACAGATAGATAGATAGAGAGAGAGAGAGAGAGAGAGAGAACGTAGATACTGGCGAAATATCGCGCTTGCTTTGATTCGTTCTACGTGCCGACAATTCGCGAGACGTAAAATAATCCAACTGCGAAGTCCGTTACAGGTCGCGGCTGTTATGCAAAGAGATCCGAATAGAAAAGAAGGATAAAAGACATATATCTATATAGAAATAAAAAAGAGAGAGAGAAACAATCCGATAACTCTCTCGCGCGACGCTGGGACTTAATGACGATGTTAATTAATATATTTGAAGCGTTAGACGACGAGGAGGACT
>OU964978.1:5849426-5916926 GCA_918808275.2 Dolichovespula sylvestris
ACCGTTCTGTTCCTTATTGCTCGACCTCCATACTGCTCCTTCTTCACCCTAAACACGTTTCAACTATTATATATATACACACACACATATATATATATATATATATATATGTATACGTATATATGTATGTATACGTATATATGTATATATACGTATATATTTATGTATACTTATGTATGTATGTATGTATGTATGTATGTATGTATGTAT
This sequence comes from Dolichovespula sylvestris, assembly GCA_918808275.2. NCBI lineage: Eukaryota > Metazoa > Arthropoda > Insecta > Hymenoptera > Vespidae > Dolichovespula > Dolichovespula sylvestris. The sequence goes on from OU964978.1 coordinate 5,849,637, forward strand.
GTATGTATGTATGTATGTATGTATGTATGTATGTATGTATGTATGTATGTATTTCAAATGGTTTAGGAAGGCCGATTAGGCAAAGAGATCGAAAGCGTGAGAAATTTGTCTTTCTATTCTATCTGTTTTCTTCTTGTTAAGAATTCTCGTATAATATATCAATTGGACGTTGTTTAATTTTCGATTTCACCAATTGACTCATACATATCTCGCGACCATTTCGAGTTAAGTAAGTAAGTAAGTCAGTTAAGTGCTTAGTTACTGGCAATATTAACTCGTGGCAACGAGGTTGGTTGGTTGGTTGGTGGCTGGCTGGTTGGTCGTCGACCTATTATTATAATTCTATTAATACTCGTACGCGTTGTTATGAAAGTTATCCTCCTCTTTCAGTCGTAGACGTTTCTATATACGTTCGATTAATTAATACTATCTATAATAAAAAGAAAAAAAATGAATAAACTATAAAACAAATTGTTACGTACATATGTCGGATAATTTTTTGTTTTTATATCGTATGACAATATATTTATTATAAAGGAAGGATAAAAGCATCGCTTTATCCTTCTTAGATCCGATTTGATCTACCATCCACTACTATATATATATATATATATATATATATATATATATATATATATATATATATATATATATATATATATATATACAGATCCACGATATGTTGTAAGCGTCGTGTTAGTGTCGTGTAAGCGTCGTCGTAAGTGTTGGTAATTCTTTCTATGATTTATAAAGTCACCGAGAAAGCTCGCTCGTCCACGAACTAAAACATTTACGACAACGAAATCCTCGAACGATTGAGAGATATCTTGGACGATTCTTTATCTACGATCACCTTCTCTACTCTGATCTTGATTTAGTTTTTAAATTCCAATGAAAAGAGAATGAGAAAAAGAAGAAAGAGAAAACAAAAACTAAAAGAAAAAAAAGATCGAAGGGACCTTTAAACGCAAAAGAAAAGAGTTCCCGTTACGAAATAAATTTCCCTTTCTCTTGAAGTTCCGAAGAAACAAGAATAAATTAAAAAAAGAAAGAAAGAAAGAAAGAAAGAAAGAAAGAAAGAAAGTAGAGAAGAAGAAAATACAAACCTCTTTATAAATTAGTCGAACGGCTTGTAGCCGGAATTGTCTTTTATTTTTTTCCTTCTTTCCTTCTTTTTTCTCGTTTTATTTATTTATTTTTTTATTTTTTTAAAAAGATATCGAAGAAAGGGAGAAAGGGGAAACGTCGACCGGGCCTTATGCTAACTCGAATACGATTCGGCCATTATTAAGCTTACTTCGGCACTAACATCGGCGAACAATGCAATTTGTAGCCACCACGAGGTGGTCCCTTGGACTTCGATTCCGAGCGTTACGCTTTGCAACGAAACAACGAAAGAGAGGGAGAGAAAGAGAGAGAGAGAGAGAGAAATAGGGATTAAAAGATAGAGAGAAAGAGGTAGAGAGAGAGAGAGAGAGAGAGAGAGAGAGAGAGAGAGAAAAGAGCCAAGGGTGATACACGTGGGGGGAAAAGAAAGAGTCAGAAAATACTGCGAACAGTACGAATCTGGAAACACTACACAGTCCACGGTTAGCTACCAACGACTTCGTACCGCATTTCTTCCTTCCATGGCATCTGATTTATACCGCGAATTCCGTCCACGATTATACGCCGTTCTTTAGGTGAAGAGGAGGAGGGAGGGACGTAGGTAAGGAGGGAAAGAAGGAGGAAGGAGGAGGAGGAGGGAGATGAGAGAGGGAACGTATAGAAGGTAGAGAGAATTCCTTCCACGAGGGCGAAACTTTTCGAATTCGTAAAGAACCTCGTCGACCGTCCTTCAGAGTTTCGATTCGAACGTAATCATCATTATCATCATCATCATTATCTATCTCGAATGAACGTTTAACACAATCTTCCATTGGGATAGATAATTTCCCGCTCGATAATATATTTATTTCCGTCTGTTTTGTGACACGCGACATGCGACACGCGCAACGCGTTCGTTCGAACGAATGAAAAAGAAATGAAGAAAGAAAATCGTCCGTATATAGATCCAAAAAAATATTCCCATTTCTTCTCGTCCAAACGTCGTTTCTTTCGTCATTTTCTTCTTCTTCTTCTTCTTTTCTTTTTTTCTTTTTTTTTTTTGCTACCATACGTCCAAAAAAGCAATTCGAGTCCGACGAAACAAACCAACTTTGAAGAAGATTTACGGGATGGATAAGCCGAAAACGTATTTCGAAGGATCGGCCGGTCTTTAATCAGAGCGAAGCAACAGACGTTTACAACAGAGACTCGAGAAATAGAGAAAAAAAGAGAGAGAGAGAGAGAGAAAGTGGGAGAAACATGATGAACACATGAGAACACGATAGAAGAGAGAAGCAGAAAGAGAGAGAGAGAGAGAGAGGAAGAGAGAGAAGCTGGTAGATAAGCACAGACCGTGCCCCATGCGTCATTGGATTAAGATTGTAACGAAATTATTCATCCGGTAGGCTATCCCTCTCCTCCTCTTCCCCTCTACTTCATTCTCTCTTTTTCCGTCCCATTCCCCACCCCACCCCCGCTCTCCTACACCTGTGAGATATACCTACAATACAAGGAACAGGAACAGGAGTCTGGTAGTACGCGTAAAGGCGTCTCTTTGCAGCACGTGCAATAGTACTCTCCTTGATATATGGGGACCACACAAAGCGGAACTAACGGAACCTTAAATCAGAATTAATAGCGTTCTCTTCGCGAGACCCTTTTGAACCTTTATATACCGACCTCGTTTTTATTCATTCCTTAAATCGATGCTGCCTAACGATAACGCGATAAGTAAGAGAATATGATACTGATATATATATATATATATATTTAGAGAGAGAGAGAGAGAGAGAGAGAGAGAGAGAGAGAGAGAGAAGGGAACCCTTTTGAACGAGCCCTTTATAGTATTAGGAAAATCCATAGTAATTGAAACACATTCCGTGAGGGTGCATCAAAGAAAGAGGAACAGCATTCGTGATCGGATTGTAAATAAGAAGAGCGTTTGTGGACATCGAAAAGGAGAAGAAGGAAGAAAGACGAAAGAGAGAGAGAGGGAGGGGGGAAGGAGAAAGAAATCTCCGACAGCCCTGTGTCGTTACGTGTACAAGAGTGTATTCCCTTTTAAAGCGCAGCGATCTAGAATTCAACTTCCCTCCAGATTCGGCTATCAGGACTCGACTCTCGTGTGGCTCTTGAGAAGAGAATACGAAACGGAAAAAGAAAGAAAAATGAAAATAAAAAGGAAGAAAAAGTAAAGAAAAGAAAAAAGGAAATGCGCTCCTCTATTTGAGAAAGATTTAAGGCAGTACTCCTACTCTAAAACCTTCCAAAATTCCGAGTCTATTTCTTTTGTTTCTTTTTTTTTTCATTTTCTTCTACAGTCAAAGTCTCGAAAATGTGTCCCTAAAATATTAAAGGTATAAAATGTGAATCAAAATAATTATGTATAGAAAAGGTATATCACGGCGTAATTGATTGATTAATTCCTCGCATTGTCCGAGGAATAAATTTTTTTAATTATAATATTTTTAAGGATGTACATACGTGTCATTGACTCATTGACGACACACGATTGTCATCCGGTAAACATTAATATATTTTTATATTACAAACACACACACACATGCATATATATATATATATATATATATATATATATATATATATATATTATTACAAACAGACACACACATGCATATATATATATATATATATATATATATATATATTATTACAAACAGACACACACATGCATATATATATATATATATATTATTATATATTATATATATATATATTTTTATATATATATTTTTTTTTAGATTTTAATCTCAGGTAGCATACTTACATGACACAGGATACCAAAAGTTGTGTAAATTGTAAAAATACAATAACGATTAAAGATCGTGGTTTAACGAGGATTCACGTAAAAGAGTTAAGAAGCAGGAAGTCTATTCGATGACCCGGTGACGACCGACTTGACTCTTTCCTCTCAAGTAAGTTGCGCGCGCGTGCGAGCGGTGCACGCGCGACGTAAACCGATCCGCTAGAGATGGAAGCAAATGACAAGGCGTGCTTTGCATGTCGAGTCCTCCTCCTCCTCCACCTCCTCCTCACTCTATCTATCTCTCTCTTTTTCTCTCTCTCTCTCTTTCTCTTTCTCTTTCTCTCTCTTCTCAACTGGTATCTGGCGGGAGTAAATAAGGCGGAATCTGCACGTCGCATTGTTTGACTTTCCGTACGAACGTCCAGAAGGGCGACGAGGGTAAAGGGGCCGACTTCGTGAGGACGACAAGACTGTGAAGAGCCGGTGTGCCGACTGATTTGCCAGAACCCTTCTTGGAAGACTCACGGACACGTAGGTACCCTCTCTACTCTTTCCTCTCGTTCTTCAGCCTCCGCATTGCGTGCTCCTTTTTATACCTCGATGAATAAAAAAAAAAAAAAAAAAAAAAAGAAAAAGGAAAACAAACAAAGAGAAAAATAAAAGGGAATAAAGGATAAAAAGAAAAGGAAATAAAAACGATTACAAAAAGTATATCACGAATACGTTCGATCCGAATCAATTTCATCCTTCCCCGTGTTTTCGAACGACGAATTTGTTGTACGCACCTCTCCCCCTATTTTCTTTTGCTTTCTTTCTTTCTTTATCTTTTTATTTTGATTTAATATTCGATCCGGAATATATATGTACGCGTCGGCGAAGTATCGTTTTATATTATACGTATATTCGGCCATTTCGATTATGGGGTTTTACACGACACGAAAGTCAACGTGGAATTCAATCGTTAAAAGAATCCATTTTCATTCTGCCAACTGTAAAGGTTATAAAATGAATTTATTTGTTTACTCGCACCTAAAACACACTTTAAATTATCGTTCGGTTCAACGTTCAGTAGGTCGTAACGTGAAAATCCATCGGAGAATGTGGACTTTTATCCATTAGCTATTTATACACCTTGGAATTGTAAATAATTGAATAGAATGAAGGAAAAAAGAAATATATATGCGCGCACACGCGCGAGCGCGCTACCTCGTATACACACGTACACGGATATATGCGTGTGTGTGTGTTTTTGTGTGTGTATATATGCATATGTATGTATATAGACGACCTACGACGACGAGGACGAGGTCGACAAGGAGGAGGAGCGATGTTAAGAAGACCAAGATGGATTTTTATTGTAACGTAAACATCCATAAAAGCGATCTTTTCGGTCGTCTTCCTTGGTGTCGACTTTCTCGAAAACGTTAAGCGCACCTGCGAGCACCTTAGGTTCAAGACCTGCAATTCGACATATCGTATAATACCAAAGACGATGGAGTTTACAGTACTCGAGAAAGTTTCCTCGCAACTGCATATTATAATGGAAACGGAAATCGTGTGATTTCTCTCTTGGCTACTTCGCACGTTCGTCCTATCCTTAGATATCAACATATATGTTTGTATGTGTGTTTAGATATATATATATATATATATATATATATATATATGCGATAGAAAATAGAAAAAAAAGAGAGAAAAAAAGAAGAAAAGAGAAGAAAAGAGAGAGCATCGTTCGCCGATGGCCGATGGCCGATGGCATAATACCAAACAGGAGTGGTCTCTCTCTCTCTCTCTCTCTCTCTCTCTCTCTCTCTCTCTCTCTCTCTAATGCGTGCGTATTTCAAGTAGTGGTAGTCGCTCGATACTTGTCGTCGTAAGAGATTCTAGATAAGATATTTAACATTGAGTAATACTTAAGTTTTTTTTTCCCCTCGATAACGTCACTTTCCCTCTATATAATAAACATCTCATATTTTTATTATTACTATTATTTTTTTTAGATACGTTTCTTCTATCTATCTGAAGAATTAAATCAAAATTACAAATACGCTATCAATGCTTATCTGTGTGTGTGTGTGTGTATATATATATATGCAAGTATGTAAATAGGTAACTGTAAATTCTAAATGATATATCTTTCTTTCGTTTTTTCTTACTGTCTCACTCTCTCTCTCTCTCTCTCTCTCTCTCTCTCTCTCTTTTTCTTTCTCTTTCTCTTTCTCTTTCTTTCTCTGCACTTCTCAATTTCGAATCTCCCTCGTATCCAAGCGAATCGACTCCATGAATGCTACCTGTTTCATTGTGTGCCCCGCAGCTAGTATTACAATCGCTTTCTCGAGTCTTCCTAGGTTAGCACGATTCGTCGAAAATACAAAGCTGCACTTCTAGAATTTCAGTTGGCAAAACTAGACAAACAAGATTCTCTCTCTCTCTCTCTCTCTCTCTCTCTCTCTCTCTTTCTTTTGACCGACGTATTACTAACGTTTCGTATAATGTATTCGACGAAATATTAGCAATTATTATTCGATCGAACATCAAAGTCTAACGATCGCGTGTAACGCGTAATGGAATAATCAAAGTCGAAGGGGAGAGAGAGAGAGAGAGAGAGAGAGAGAGAGAGAGAGAGAGAGAGAGAGAGAGAGAGAGAGAGGAAGAAACGATAAAATTTAGATATTATAAGATCTCAACAGCAACCCGTTTTCTCGTAGATGCTTATCAGTTTACAGATCCACGACGATTGTTTCCAGTCTCTCTCTCTCTCGTTCTCACCTCCCATAACTTACATAATGAATATAGACATTGACAAATATATGACGTTTATTGCCAGTCACAAAGTCGAAATGTTAAGAAAAATGAATAACTATGGATTATTACAAGCCAACGATATTACCACACGATTACCGAGCTCGTAATATTCGTTCGGTCGTTTTCAATCGATAATCGCATTTATTCAAAACCATGTTCCATAAAGCAACAGTGACGTCTCTCGATGAAAGAGGAAAAAGACGAAGAAGAAAAAGAAGAAAAAAAAAAAAAAGAAAAATAAGAATGAAGAGAAGGGACAATGAAAAAAGAAATAATTTCAAAAGAATATTCCAACGAGGCAAAGAGAATAATATCATATAATTATCAAGATCGAACGAAGCGATTCCATTTACAACGAATGCCGACAACGCATCGAATTCGCGACAGAAGTTTAAGAGGGACAGAAACAGAAACGGAGACAGAAAGAGAGACAGTAAGAGAGAGAGAGAGAGAGAGAGAGAGAGAGGGAGAGAACGAACTCTCTCGTGGGTTACATAAATATCCTGGTGTAACAGGAGAACGCATTTGCCGAGATTCACGGTTGAACGTGAATCAAGGACGAAAGGATAGGAGCGTAATAAGAGAAACGACAGAATAATCGACGACGTCGGACATCGGTGGTATAGTAATGGTGTAGTAGTAATAATAGTATTAGTAGTAGTAGCGTAGTAGTGTAGTAGTAGTAGTAGTAATAGTAGTAGTAGTAGTGTAGTAACAAACCGGCCAATATACATAAACTGGCCGATCCGAACGAAATAGCAAGTGGTCGATCGATTAATCGGACGGTTGAGATGGGATGGGATGAGGGGTAGGGGTGGGAAGAGGGATGAATTCGAACATTTGTCAAGGGTACGTACGTACGTACTAAATAGTTTGAAACTGATAGAACGAACGAGTAAGAGAGGAAGCGGAGGGCATAAACGTTCAGTGGCACGAAAACGATTCTAAAACGATTAGCACGATAGTGAGTACTCTTACTTACTTACTCACTTACTTAGATCGGCTATTTGTTTGTCCTAAGATTTATTGCTCTTCCGGTCTCTCTCTCTCTCTCTCTCTCTCTCTCTCTTTTTCTATTGAAAACAATCGTAGAAATATGTAAAGAAGGTAAGCTTCCTTCGTCGTTGTCACGTGCCTATTTACCTATTCGTATTCCCGTAACGCTCTAAGGCACTTTGACGTATGAAAAAGCTCGTTTTCCGTCGGATCTCGAACGAGATCTCGGCTAATGTTAGATCTTCTCTTAGTTTTACATTCTTTCCTTTCTCCTTCTGTCTTCCGTCCGTCCGCTGTTTTTCTTGCTTTCTTTCCAACCTTCTTCCTCACTGTCTCAGTCTCTCTCTCTCTCTCTCTCTTTCTCTCTCTCTGTCTGTCTTTCTCCGTCTGTCTCGTGTACTCTCTTACAAAAGTCATCCTTAAACGTGATCTACCGGGACGTCTGAGAAAAGGTAATAGGCTGTATCGTTCCTTCGTTTCAATATACATCTCTTCCGATTTATCGTCCGAAGGTTAAAAGATACAAAAAAGAAAAAAAAAACATCCAAGAATTTTCTTCCCTCAACCTTCCCGTTCAACCCTTATTAGAGATTCTATAGTACGGAGTGTATTATGTATTGTGTGTATAGGTATACATATATTTACAATTAAAATCAGATCTTGTTTCAGAAGATATTGATGTATTATTGTAGAATTGTTCCGTACCGAAACAATGGGATCTGAAGAATGATCTATCTATAGTTCGGGACGATCTTGATAAGCTTGATCAAAATCGACATGTAAATGTCGAAATGTTTTCAAACCACTTATTATAATAATTTATATATATATATATATATTTATTTTTTAAATGACAGATTGTTAAATTCGTTGAATACACGTGCTTTCTTCTTTTTTTTCCTTTCAACGAAAAATTATATGATCGATGAGGATCGAGTAGTAGAGGAAGAAGAAAAAATTAAAAAAAAAAAAAAAAAAGCAAAAAAGGAAAAAAAGAAAAGGAAAAACAAAAGGAAGAAAGAAAGCAACCGCCTAGCTATCGTTCTCTCTCGCGTTCTCACGCGAGATTCGGTGGTACGGTCATTCAAAGAGGATATTCTAAGGGCGATGACAGGGACGAGATAACGATATTCGATTCCTCGAAGAGTTGGTACCGTTCTCTCCGCGTGCTATTGTTATTACCTCTTTCGCCTAGCAAGGAAACGTTCGGTCTCTTACTACGTCTAGTAATGCAGATCTAATCTACCGCGGATACTGGTACACCTACACGCCTCCTCACCTAGGAGGAAATATCCCCTTCCTACGCCGCATTATACGTATTTACACCGCGGCTGATACTATATTGCCGATAAGTCTTTATCTAACGCAGCGGCGAAACTAAAAAGAGAAAGAAAGAAAGAGAGAGAGAGAGAGAGAGAGAGAGAGAGAGAGAGAGAAAGAATGAAAGATATTGCTTTCGCACAAATGAACGCACGCACGCACGTACGCACACACGTAAGAATGGACCGTACGTACGTAGACACGCAACGTACATACGTACGTACGCACGCGTACGACTTGAGTACGCACGCGTGAGAATAGACCAAGTGAAGAAGAAGGAGGAGTAGGAGTAAGAGTATGAGGAGGAGGAGATGGGAGAAGGAGGTAATAGGGGAAAAAAAAACAAAAAAATAAATAAATAAATAAGTAAAAGAAAAAAACAGGATTTCCTCTCGCACATAGCGGATTTATATCCGTGGACCTTACGTTACATACATACGTACGTACATATATATACATATGTACATACGTTCATGGCGAATTCTCTTCTACGATCTCCGGTTACACAGATGAGCGGGAGATATGGTGGTGCAGAAACAAGTGTAAAGGCCGCCGTAAAGCGTAGTAATTATGCGATAGCGCGAAAGCCTACAACATTGTATTTTATATCGCCACGCGTTTCAGGGCCCTTATCAGAGTCTTCTTCTTTCTTTCTTTCTTTCTTCTATATTCTTTCTTATTTTCTTTTCCTTTGTATTTAAAAGCGGAGGTCGGACACCAAGTCGATACGTTCGTTCCGTTCGTTGATATTCACCGTTATGACAAAGCTCAAAATAGATAACCTCTTGGACGTTTGCGTCTTCATACGTTAGGATCGATAGGAACGAGAATCGTGAGAAATAAGAAAAATAAAAATAAATGAAAAAAGCTAAACAAAGAAAAATGATCAACGGGACGATATATGACATATCCTATCTAAGTATCTACATATGCGTATCCCATGTATATACATGTGTACACGTATGTACGTACGTAATGTACATTGCGTATTGTTAAAAAAAAAAAAAAAGGAAAGACAAATATACAGTATGTTCAAAAAGCATAGGAACCAAACAATTTATACAACATATAACTGAGATCAATTAGATGAAAAAAGTTTAGATATGAATTTATGTCCGAAAAAGCTTTATTGAAAAGATATATGTATGCTTTTAAAGATATTTATGATTTATTGTGACAGTTATAAGTAATATTCGAAAATTCCTCCTTCCAAAAGAATGCAGACTTCCATTCGTCAAATAAATGATTGCCGAATACAAATATTCAAATGGTCCCACTCTATTGGAAATAATAGTAAATGCGTTTTGAATATATTCCCGAAGTTCATCTTACGTTTCTATCATATTTTTATGAAGCAATTCTTTTGCGTAATCCCATAAATAGAAGTCCAAAGTCCTTAAGTCAGATGATCTAGGATCCCAGTGACTGTTGACCAATCATTAATTCGACGAATGGAAATAAATCATATATATATCTTTAAAAGCATATATCTTTTCAATGAAGCATTTTTCGACATGAGTTTATATGAACTTTTTTCATCTATTTGATCTCAGTAATACGTAGTATAATAAGTTTGATCCCACACTTTTTCGGACACTCTGTATATATATATATATATATATATATATATATATATATATATATATATACACATAAATAATCGAAATTTACACCTATATATGTCCAACAACTATTATCTATCTATATAATAACGTAAAAACGTGGGAATATGAAATGATATTGAATACAAAATGAAACCGTAACGATGTATCAGCCGTTCACAAGCCAAATCGATTAACTACACTTTACGAATCTTTTTTTTTTTTTAATTTAAGCGTCAAGTCACTTGACGGAGTCCTTATTTTTTATATTCACAATAAATTTCCTCAATGTTCGTTCTTTAATAACATTATATGACAAAAATTTCTTTTTGGCCATCGAATAGAATATAATTTATTTCAGAAGCCAATCTGATTAGAACTCCATACTCCGATGTGAATCGTTGCAATAACGCAATTTTAAACGCATCGACAAGGCCTTCATTGGTCCTACAGTGTTTGCTTGAATTTATATTAAAAAAAAAAAAAAAAAAAAAAAAAACGTTTTAAAAAGCAATTTGTATCATTTCATCGACGTTTCTTCAATAATATTTTCTAATCGAGTTAATTTGACGATTGGAGCGGCTCGATTATAATCGATTAATTAACGTGTCGCGAAGTACATAGACATATATTTAATAAATTACTTAACGTAAAACGTTATAACACGGTATATATACGCCGGATTCATACGTAATCCTTTCTCATTCGTTACTCCTCGCGTTCGTAACTATAACGTCGGGACGCGTGAAACGCGCCTCCGCGTCGGAATGATCGATGCACAGGGAATACGCACGTGTCTCGTAGGAAAGGTAAACAAAAAAAAAACCAAAGAGAGATAGAACGAAGAGGGTCGCGAAATAAAAAGAGTTCACGGTACAAAACAAAGAAAGAAAGAAAGAGAAAGAGAGAAGTAAACAAAAAAAAAGTGAAGAAAGATATGGAAGTAGGAAAAATCGTTAAAAGAACAGAAAAGAGAGGAGATAGGAGGTAGAGAGAAAGAAAGTAAAAGAAGCTAGGTAGGTTCTATGGGATATATCTACGCAAGAGGTGCAAGCGATCGCGAGAAAGCAGGAAGGTCGTGGAGTCGAGGTGCACAGCGGTCGAGACCCCATAGGAATGCAACGGCGGCTCGAATTAATAGATCGAGAGACCCGGGCGAATTTATCCGCTTCGTGGCGGCGAGTTTAAAAGCAGCGCGGGTCTCCTTTGCATCTCGATCTCCGCGGCACCGTCGAGTACGACGACCAGTCGAGGGGAGGACGTAGTAGGTACTGCGAACGGAGATCCTCTTTCTCTCTCTCTCTCTACTATATATATATATATATATATATATATATATATATATATATATATATATATATGCCAGATCGTACGTTTAAGTAAGGAGGAGAGAGAAAGAAAGACGGAGAGAGAGAGAGAGAGAGAGAGAGAGAGAAAGAGAGAGAGAGAGATAGGGGGAAAGAGAAGGAAAGAATATTCAACCCCATTTTACGACAACAATTTTTGTTTCTTTCTACAAATACCAAACAATGCGTATTTGCATCTAAACACTCAGTTAATCGTCTGAATTAGATTGACCCGATACTTCGAGCAATGTTTTTCCTTTTTTGCGTCAAAAAAAAAAATAAATAAATAAATAATAATTCCTACATTTTTCTCGAACAATTAACAAATTCTAAAATCGTAACGTAACACCTACGATTATTTCATGGGATGGATAGTTATCGACAATAAATAAATTAAGAGAATTGATATTAAGAGTCGAGATAACTGAACAAATATTTATTCTCAAATCGAATAACGCCGTTCAGCTAGATATTGTATTTCCGTTATAGTTCGAGAAACGCTGCTATCTGCTAACAAATTAAATGAGGCTTGGAGGGGCGCTAGACGGGGGCGGGGGAGGGAGGTGAGGTGGGTACGATTATGATGATGATGATTATTTTGAACGTTTGCGTAATAAAATTAAATTCGATTTTAATTAGATAAACTTAGGATCGCAACGTTAAAATCGCAAACGTTCATTTCTACCGTTACGTCCTCTCAAAGTATTTTTGCAATATTATGAATCGAACGAAGTTAAACATCGTTTATATGTAATTAAGCTGATACTGAAGGTTTCTTTACGAATGCAGGGATTAAAGAACGTTGAACGTACGCGGATTAAAGTATATTTTCGAATTGGTTAAGTCAGTCTCTGCGACAAAATTTCCGCATTCCCTTGGTGACGACAGCTTGGGATTATAGAACGTTCGGATATTCATTAGAATCGGATTCTTCTAATGAGGCGTAATTTACTTTCTACGAATCGTTAAAGTCAAAGTACGCGTTAGATACACGCTTACGAAGTGTCGCCATTGGATTTCTAATGAAATTTCCAAAATATATATACATATGTACATAAACGGTGTAACATTAAATGTCTCGCGCGAAATTATTTCCCGAACTACGTAATCGTATCGTTGAAAAATGTTTCGTATAAAACTTACCCTGTTTCGAGTAGGTGGCAAGAGAGAGAGAGAGAGAGAGAGAGACAGAGAGAGAGGAGAATAATCACGGAGACGTCCTATGGTTCTTACGGTCACAAATCTTCTCTAGGTGGACGTGCTTCCGAGATTTCGAGATGACCTTTGTATCATCTTCTTTTTCTTTCTTTTTTTTTTTTCTACACGAAACTGTATGTTTTCATTTAGGTAGACGCGTAACCCATTCCTCGAGACTAATTCATTGACCATAAATACTTTAATCTTCCAAGGTAGTTCAAATTTCACGTGTAAAAACAAGAAAACAAGGGTCTCCTTGTTATATATTCATCTATGGGAATATTTCTGACCGCCGTAAAACGACGGCTCTAAGAATAGGATAAGTTTTATTTGGAACATTTTTCGAAACGAGCTGTAGTTCGGGTAATAATTCGGTGTGAAATTTTAAATAGGATACCCTATATATATATATATATATATATGTTTGTGTGTGTAAATATATATTATATATTATATAAAATATATATGTATATTACAGCTCAACATTTTTGTTATTAAAAAATGACAAATCAGCTAGGCAGTGTTCATATTGATCGAACGATATAATATATATAAATATATATATATATACACACACACATGGTTACTAGTCGGCTTAGAGAAGTTCGTAATGAATTTGTAACTAAAAGGCAGTTTTTAATCACCCAAAAATTGTGACAGAAAATAACGGGTTGTCGTTTTTCTTTAAAGGGAACTCGATCTGAAAGAAGTGTCTCACAAACATTCTAATATATATTTTTATTTAGATAATTAATCTCTTGCTGTACTTTGTAAAAGTTGTTCTTTTTTTCACTGATTGATAGTTTCTGTACACTGTTCATAAAGTTCTTTTTCATTGAAACGTGCGATTGAGTGTAACAATACACAAACACACACACACACACACACACACACAATATAATATGTATATACATACATACATATATACATACATACATACATACATACATACATACATACATACATACATACATACATACATACATACATACATACATACATACATACATACATACATATATATATATATATATATATATATATATATATATATATTTCAGCTGAATATTTATGTCACCGAGAAATGACTAATTGGTTAGATAGTTATCGTTTCGTACAATCGATCGGTCGATCGATCGATCGATCGATCGAAAGATTCATCGTACCTATATATCTATACATAAGATAGAGATGGGGGAAGTGCTCGCGGAAGCAGGCTCGATTATTACCTCGGTGTGTCGGACCAGGGATCGATTGTACTTTCCTCTTGTAGTCGACTCGCGCGCAACGTTAACGGAGAAAGCACGACGTGGGAATACACGTCGCCGCGGATTACGCCCCCTCTTCGTTTTGCTGGCTAGCCAGCCAGCTAGCCAGCCAGCCAGTCAGCCAGGCTCGCACAATCCAGAAAGAGAGAGAGAGAGAAAGAGAGAAAAGAAGAGAGAAATAAAGATAGAATAGCTATCGTCGATGTGAGCGTGCTCCAACACGAGTAAAGTATTCACTTTAGCCCGGTTCGTGACCTCGTATCGGCGAGCATTACAGCCGCTTTTTATCGGGGCGCCACGTCACGGAGGCTGCAATTACTAATTTAGAGGCGAGACCGAGTCGTGCCAAATCCCTCACCGAGAGCTCCGCTTAGCGAGCCGCCCTCCTTCTTCTCATATTATTTCAACGATCCACGGTACCAAGGCTTTCTCGGTTCCTCACTGCTCAACTTGACGCCCTCCTCTACCTCCTCCTCCTCTTCCTCCTCCACCACCACCAACCACCTTCTCCACCTCCACCTCCTTCTTCTTCTTCTTCTTCTTCTTTGAGTGGGAGAGAAAATTAGATGGACAGACGGACGGACAGACGGACAGACAGACAGACAGGGAAAGAAAGAGAAAGAGAGATAGATAGGTAGATAGATAGAGAAAGGGGGGGGGGAGAATCGAACAGAGAGAAAAAGAGGAAAATCAAAAGAGAAAGATATAGAGAAAGAGAGAGAGAGAGAGAGAGAGTGAGAGAGAAGGGTGGGAAAGAGGGAAGAAGAGAGAAAGAGTCGGTCGTCCTCCAGCACGCTTTTCTTCAAAAGAACTCTCTTGGTAGCCTACGGAGAGGAAGAACCAAGATTCTCTGACCAAACGTGAACACGTAATTGCACCTCTGTCCGCTATGACGCGAGACGCGAGATTTCGCATCGAGCGCATTCTTTCGCTCGAGTTTACTTCTACGTAAAGGAGACTAACGAGTGCCGTCTTCGAAAATAAATCGTTTAAAAAGAGGAATAAAGAAGAAGTAAAATAATATGCTTTAAGGGATTAATAAAATGTGTGTGTGTGTGTGTGTGTGTATGTGTGTGTGTGTGTGAATATATATATATATATATATATATATATATATATATTTCGTATCAGTTTTTTCAAACGTTTATCTAGTCGATATCCTAAATGAATGTGGTCAGGATTTATAATAAAATATATCGTTAAGGGTAATAAGTGACGCAACCCTGAGACTTAATTATTTATAATAATCAATATATTCATGTAGGTATATACATATATACTAATCGTTTATATTACTAATTTCTTATCATTGATTAATAAAACTACTTAAGAAAGAATAAATGGAAGTGTTAATAAAAAAATATATCAACACGACTAATATTTGTGAAGCAACCCTGAGATTTAATGATACATAACAATCAAGATATTCGTATACGTATACGTACACAGATCATTTATATTACAAAAATTAATTCCTTATCATCGATCAATAAAACTACTTAAGAAAGAATAAATGAAGGTGTTAGTAAAAAAGCAAAATGTATACGCTTGATATAAGTGACGCAAACCTGAGAGTTAATTATTTATACCGATCAAGATAATCATGTACTTAACAACGTATAGTGATCATTTATATTACAACAATTAATTACCTACTCATTGATTAATAAAACTACTTAAGAAAAAATAAATGAAGTGTTGGTAAAAAAAAAAAAGAAATAAAAATAAAAAAAATGAGTACGCTTAACATAAGTGACGCAACCCTGAGAGTTAATTATTTATACCGATCAAGATAATCATATACGTAAACGTATACTGATCATTTATATTACAAAAATTAATTACTTGTCGTTGATTAATAAAACTACTCGAGCTAATAAATGGGTGTTTATAAAAAAAAAGAACCGATCTTCTCGGGACTTGTCGCGTGTGTGTCCGTTAGAAAGTAAGAAAAGGAGAAAGAAGGAAAAAATGTGAAAAAAAGGAAAAACAGGAAAAAAGGAAAAAGAAAAAAGAAATGAAAGGAACGTTCGAGCGGGAAATGTAAAACGTTTAATTTACCGATTAGATTCGTAGAATATCTTTCGTGCGGGGATCGTCTTCCCTTTCTCCTCGTGCTAAAGATCAAGAGAGACAGAGAGAAACAGGGGAAGAGAGAGAGAGAAAGAGATAGAGAGAGAGAGAGAGAGAGAGAGAGAGAGAGAGAGAGAGAGAGAGAAAGAATCGACTGCAACCCTTCCCGCTTGTATCGTAGAACAATGAGAGGCCGCTATTAATATTAGCTCACTATCTCGGTGCTATCGCACGTTTCACACTCCCCACGCACTCGAATAACACGGGCCGCGTAGGGACATTTTCATTGCATATTAATGTACCTCATTACTGCCACTCCACACCGCATTACTCAATGCTAAGCCGCCGACCCGTCTAGTGTTTCAAACGGGATCGTAGCTGGTAATGTTATTGACCGCGAACGGAATTTCTTGTAAAATAAGAGTAACAAACAACGTTCGTCCTCCGTTCGTTGTTTCTTCTTTTTTTTTTTTCAGAAACGATAAAACGAGAATTAGAGTTTCTTTCTCTGTCACTCTCTCTCTCTCTCTCTCTCTCTCTCTCTCTCTCTCTCTCTCTCTGTGTCTCCAACGAAATCGAAAATCGCGCGATAGGACAGACGGTTAATTTCTTTCCCTTTAGTTATTCCGCTCTTGTTGTTTGTCTCTGTATTCTCATTTCTCCGTGGATACAATACGCGTAAAAGAAACGAAAAAAAAAAAAGAAAAAAGAAAAGAAGAAAAAAATAGATATAAAGCACTACGAAGGGAAACACGGTACTTACTTAAGCGAGTTATCCACGTGGCAAATGATATTCGTAAACGTCTCGAATGAGTTATGAAAAAAAAGATAAGAGCACGTCGATTAATCGTTCTCGCGACAAGGTCGAAGGTTAATCTCGCGTATCTTTCGAGTCAGTCGCTCCTCGAGCGTGTACTATAGGGCGGAGAGGAGTAGTAGATGTTGGTTGGACCGAGGGTTGAAAGATATACTGTATTTTGCAAAAGGGAAAGAAACGCTATGAGGACGATTTCGAAGACAGCTTGAGAGTCGTCGCTGTGATAGGAAAGAAGGAGAGAGAAAAAGAGGGAGAGAGAGAGAGAGAGAGAGAGAGAGTGAGTGAGAGGGGAGGACGGGATGGGAAAAAAAAGACTTCTCCTTTCGTGTTTCTCTTGCTCGAAACGTCGGAGAATATTAGCCGTCGAATCGTTGAAACGTGTAAGAAATACTTAAATGTCGTGGAGCCGGCATACTCTTGGCGTAGGAAACCGTTGCCCGGGGTCGTGGTTTTATCAGAGCGATATGTCAGTCCGTGACAGCGTTGGTGTGTAGACATCGGTCAGAGTACGAGCAACATTTCTCACCTTTTAGAGTCTTAGCCAGGTATAAGACAGGTCTCTTGGTCTCTCTCTCTCTCTCTCTCTCTCTCTCTCTCTCTCTCTCTCTCTCTCTCTCTCTCTCTCTGTTTATCTATCTCTCTCTCTCTCTCTCTTTTTCTCTCTGCGTTGTCGAATCGGTCGATTAAATTGAACACCATTTTTCACGGTCTCGTTCCCGTTGTAACAACGTCACGCATCTGAGAACGTCCTTCCATTTGCCCGTTTTCTCTATGGAAGACGCGCGAAAATAACACGATATTCCCTCGATAAGACTTTCCACAAGACGCGTTTACGTTTAATATATCACGAACCAATCCAAAAGAGAAATTCTCTTAGGATTCGTAAATAAATATTAATACTAATAATAATAATAATAATAATAATAATAATAATAAAAATAATAATAATAATATATCTAGAATCTTCGATGTATCTAAATCTAACGTATTCGTATTCATTAATCGATATCAAATCAGATATAGGATAATGCGATAGTCCGAGGTAATTCGAGTATTCCCGATGTAATATACCTTACGTATATACGTATATACGTATATAAAGTATAACATATACGTTTATCATAACGCAAAATATAAATACATACTTACATCTTGTATGTAAGTACGAAACATTCGAGAGATCGAATATGGCGAGTTAGTCGATTTAAAATTAAAAAGAAAAAGAATATTATAATAGTAATAGAAAAAAAATAATAACAACAACAAAGAAGAGTCTCTTTTAGGAGAATAGATCCTATTTACTTCCTACCTCTTATCTAAACGAATTTCTCGCTTGTCCTATTCGTCAAGGAACAGTAGAAAGAGGGACCCTTGAGCGGCGTCTCTTTCTTCGTTTGCTTACGTTCGATATCGTCGTCGTACGGGAAAGGAGAATAAGGAAGAGAAAAGTAAGAAACGAGAGAGAGAGAGAGAGAGAGAGGGAGAGGGAGAGAATAAGTTAAAGATGGAGACAAGCGCATTACCGTGGAATTTCTAGTACTGGAAGGGGGCAAGAAAACAAAAATTAAAGAGAAAATAAACGGGGAGAAAAACATTAAAAAAAAAAAAAAAACGGAGAAAGAAAGAAAGAAAAAGAATGAACGACGGAAAAGATCCGAGAGAGAAGCTCAGCTCTCGATTCTCGAAGTTAGAATTATCGTTAGTTCGACGTTAGGTACCACATACTAACGTCGCGTTTAATTCCTATCTATCCTCCCGGATTGCGAGGGTTTTCAAGGCGCACCGCCGTGCGCGCGTGCGCCTGCGCCTCTTCTTATCTCAGACGCGATACTCCGTTATCCAAAGCCGTCAACAGCCTCCGCTTTCCATATTTAACGTTTACCTACCTACAATCTTGTGGGAACGACGGATATAACCAACGAACGAACGAACGAACGTACGTACGAACAGAATAGTCCATTTAATGATAGTCGTAGATTTTCTGATTTCGCTTCGGAAAAAAAAAAGAAATTCGATCGATTTTGTTGAACTGCGACGGATAAGAATTTTTACGATCAAAGACAATAAATTTATCAGGATTCTTTTGGATAAATGAAAGGAAAAAAAGAAAAAAAGAAGACAGATCGTACAATATCGTGTTTCTTCAACGCGATTTTAAAGAAAAAAAAATTCTCCGGCGAATGAGTCATGATTTTTAGATGACAAAAAGTCTGCGATAGTATTTTTAAATCTTATTAACATTACGATATTTTTCTTGCGAATGTTATGTACCGAACTGCGAGATAAATGAGATAATTCCTCGGATACGTATTATAGACTCGTATAAAAAAAGATATTACGTTTATTTCTTCGATCGATACGATCAATAAAAATTTCTAGAAAAATTAAAGATAAAAATTTTAAAAAAGAAAAGAAGCAATATGGTAATCAACAAAGAATTGCATAGACTTTAAAGGAATGCAGAAAGAAAGTATAATAAAAAAAAAAAAAAAGAAAATTTCATCACTCAATGAATCATTTAACGATCAAGTTGCGAATAATTGGAAATCCGATATTTCATATATACATCATACAGAAAACTGATTGAAAACTGACAGAAAATTGACAGAAAAGTCAAGCTACGGAAGATTTACAAAATGATGTTTAATTAATATAACATTAAATTATAAATTAATAAGTACATAAAAAAGGAGGAAGATTAAGACTAGGGTCTGGATAGAGCGATGCTCAAAAAGTGATACAGTTTAAATTCACCGGCACTACAGTAGTACCATCACCACCATCGCCACCATCATCATCGTCGTCATCTTTTACCACCAATACCGTACCAATATCAAGCACGTTCGAAAAAGAAGGTAGAAGATTAAAACTCTACAGTTTACAAAAGCGATACGATTAAAATTTACCAACAACATCACTACTATCATCATCATCATCATCGTCCATCATCTTCATTATCATTGCTTATTCGGGATCACTAATACCAAGCACATTCTAAAAAAAAAAAAAAATAGAAAAATTAAGTCTAGAGCCTAGATAGAACAAAGCTCGAAAAGAAATACGTTTCAAATTCACCAACACCACCATCACCATTGTCGTCGTCGTCGTCGTCATAATCATCATCGTTATCGATTCTTTTTCGAGATCATCAATACCAAGCACGTTAAAAAAAAAGAGATGAAAAATTAAAACTAGATCCTGGACAGAACAGAAGTCCAAAAGCAAAACGTTTCAAATTTACCAGCACCGCAAACATCGTCGTCGTCATTGTCATCATCATTATCATCGTCATCGTCGTCATCATCTCTTCCTCGAGATCACAAATACCAAACACGTTCAAAAAAAAAAAAAAAGAAACGAAAAGGAGATAAAAAAAATATGGAACATATTAAGACCAGTGCCTGGACATAACGAAGCTCCAAAAGCGATACGGTTCGGTTAAAAATCGCCGACAGTACGAACACCACCGCCCTCGTTCGTCGTCGTCATCATCCTCATCATCATCATTATCATCTCTTCCTCGAGATCACTAATACCAAGCACGTTCAAAGGTAAAGAACAACGGGCCACGTTAAGACGACACGGTGTGGGAGGGGTCGAGACGTCGAGTTCGCGCGCTGTGAACGACTCGTACGCAGAGGAACGTTCCAGCCTCCGTCAAAGCGTTCAACGAGGGCTCTACCAACTCCAAGCAAAAGAACAAGAACAAGAACAAGAGGAACAAGAGAGGAGGAGGAGGAGGAGGAGGAGGAGGAGGAGGAAGAAGAGGAAGATAAAGAAGAAGAAGAAGAAGAGGAGGAGGAGGAGGAAAAAGGAAAAAGAAAAGAAAACGAAAAGGAAGAAGAATAAAGAGAAAGAGAAAATGAAAAATGAGGATGGAGGGAGCTCGTTGAGGGCAGATTTCAATAAAGCCCCTCAACTTTTATTTATTTTTCGTATGGTAAGGTTGCTCCTTCAGGAAAGAGAACAGGGTTGAATGTCGGAGCTTGGGTTCGAGGGTAAGAGAAAGAGGTAGAAGTCTGCGGGACACGTACGGCGCGTTATGTATCGGACACCTTAGCATTACGTGGATCGTTCTCGATGAAGGGGGCGAAGAAGCATTTACGCCCTCGCCTCGGTGCGCGCGCGCGCACCGATACGATACATACTCGCACTGCTCCCTCCTCTACACTCGCATACAGTCCCTCGCAAAATTATTGCGAGCCTCGAGCGTCCCTTTCATCGTAGATCATAGACACGTCGACTACCACTACCGTCTTCATTACGCCATGACCCCTTCCTTCCTCCCTTCCTCCCCCCTTCCTTCCTTCTTCTCTTTCATCCTTTCAACTGTACTTAGCGTATAATGCGTTACTCACAAGAGAATGTTATTATCCGTGAATTTCATTATCGAAAATTTCGACGACCGAACAAATTTCATTTGCCTATCTTATTTCGCTCATGAAATTTAATATATATTTAAATATGTATAAATCAAAGGTGGACAGGTGTAAAGGAAAGAAGTGAAAAATAAGAAATAAATCAAAGTACGAAGGAATAAGGGTACACTTATGATAATGATATAAAGATTTGTTATTTGTATCCTGTGTCAATGGGTATGTAAACATCTACTTCGTGACCGTGATACAAGAGAAAATCAAAGGTTCGATTATTTGCTATTCTCTTAACGTCGTTTAACCGGACTAAATCTTGCCTCACGGCAAGACACATTTATAAAACTATTCATTTACGTCGTGCTCGATAGACCATAGAAAGTTACTTTCGTTGTCACACGCAAGAAATTGATCTTTGTGTGTGTGTGTGTGTGTGTGTGTGTGTTTATTATATACGTCCGTAGTTGGTCCAACGTTGATAGAAAAATAAGAAATCCGTCTGAAATATCGTTCCTTATTTAATTTACAACGTTAACCATGAATTTATTCGATAAGTTTTTTCTTTCTTGCTAAACCTAAGGGAAAAGAAACGTACGAGGCATACGTACGCTCGTACCCGTACACGGACACTCACGCCAACACTAATACAACGCACGTTTAATTATTATTACTGGATCACGGTTAAACGCTTCTCGCTATAATCGATCCATTGTGAGATACAACGCGAGGCATCGCCTTTAACGTGTAAATCTTACCGATCGGTATCTTAATGACTTCGTAGAGCCATGATATTTCAATATTTAATTTACCATCGTTCTTCTCCCGCGACGTAAAAAGTATTGACTAAGCAGGCTCAGCGTTTCTTACGTAATACTCACAATCACAAAGAGAGAGAGAGAGAGAGAGAGAGAGAGAGAGAGAGAGAGAGAGAGAGAGAGAGACTAAACTCAGTCACGCTCCTCTTTTTCGTACGCTTTCGTCGCTTCGGCAAATCATAAGATCCATCTCCGTTTATCGCTTAACCATCGATAAAATATCATTTTTAATATTTCACGAACGATCGAGATTAACAAGGTCGATTTAAACGAAGAAGAAGAGGAAAAAGAAGAAATGACAGCTTAGGCCGTTAATGCCGATGGCATAATCCGAAAAAAAAAAAAAAGAAATCTCCACAGTTCACGATTATGTTGGAGTCAAGATTAGTTACGCGGTTGGTTTTTAACAAAAACTATTCGGCAAGCAAAGAAAAACCTAGTAAAGAAATGTCTGAGGAATACGGAAAACGCTCGTGTAAAACTCGTTTCTCGTATCTTTCCTCCCCCACCCCACCTCCTCCCTTCGTTCTTTCCCCCTGAATCCTTCCTTTCGATGAAAATTGGTTAAACTCCTTTCGCAAAGGGGGTTGCAGTGGAGGTTGAGAGAGTTTGGTCGGAGGTTGTAAGGTTGGAGGTGTCGGACGCCGTAGGGGGCCTCGAGCCTAGTCGGTGCTACATCATCCGCGAGGACAGCGTATCCACTTGTTAGCGAAGCGGCCACAGCCACTGCCTACAAATACGTTTCCACCGTGATAAATGGACTGCAACTCTCGAAATACGAAGGCATTCCGACTCCGGTCGTTGCTTGATTAATGAACTACGGGATTTCTACGGTAAGTCCGCGCGGCGCATACGCCGATCGACCTCGGCTTACCTCTGTTTACGTGTCTGTGTGAAACAAGCACTGACGCACTGGCCGCGGCCGCGGATGTGCGCTCGCGCGCGCACTTTCATCCTCCATTCGTAATGGATAAGCGTCCAACTCCCCCCTCTTCTCCGGTATCCACCACCAAACACCACCACCAGAGGTTTCTACCTTTTTCCCCCCAATTTATTATTCGCGCTCACTTCCGTTCGGTTTTACACTGACGTCATTTTAATGAACATTTTTATGTTCATTAAAGAAGACCGTGAGATAATTTTTTACAATGTCTCCGGGGGTCTCCTTTCGGCGTTATGAGATTTTATTTTGTTCCTTTTTTTATTTTTCGTCCGTCCCTTCGTTCGTTCGTTCGTTCGTTCGTTCGTTCGTTTATTCGTTCGTTCGAAAGGGGTATAGAGCACGGAGAACATTTGACGGGAGAAACGCAAGTTCGAAAAGATCGAGCTCCTTCTCTCCTATAGTCGAGACGTACGCAACGATAAATCAATAGTCGGATGCTGTGGCTCCGCGGTATCCTTCTCGCTGCTGCTGCCCATAATAAATTCATGAATTGTAAAAGCGATGCTCTCGCTCTCGCGGGACGAACCGTGGCGTATTGGATTTATTGGTCGACCTGACCTCGCTAAGACGACCAGCTAAGACTCCTTCGGTGGGTGGAAAGAGAGAGGGAGGAAGAGGAAAAAAAGAAAGAGAAAGAGAGAGAGAGAGAGAAATGGAGAGAAAGAAAGAGACAGAGAAAGAGAGAAAGAAAAGGATAGAGAGAGAGAGAGAGAGAGAGAAGGTGCCGAGGCCCTGGGCACTAGTGATGTATGAACGAGTTAACGGCTCGCTATCGATCAACCGTGTTACCAAATAATTTTCAATTATCCTCTATAAATCGACTTACGACTACGTAAGTACTTATCGATATTCCCTCGAATATCGGATCGCTGCTTATCGATTTTATCGAAGGGGGGAAACAAAGAAAAAATCAACTACGAAGTTCAAATATATATATATATATATATATATATATATATATATATATATATAAGTTTCGACATATAGGTTTAACATTTGCGACGAGTTGACCTACAGAGAAGGCAGTCCTCGACATATAAGTACCTACACCTATCTATGTTCGAAAAGAAATCGATAAGAGACGAATGAACAGAGAGCGGTTGAAGATTACGAGTAACAAAATACGATAATATGTGGAATGATCGGCTTAACATATATATATATATGTATGTATAGGTATATATATATATATATATATATATATATATATGTATATACTGAGAAAATGGCGATATCGCGAGTATATATCTTCGTATCTCCATATTTCCTCGCGGAGACGTAAGCGCGTGCTCGTCGTTTACAGAAGTATCGTTCGCGATTATGCGCACGCCATTTATCGAAAGCCATATACCAACATGCTCGAGGAGGTCGAGAAAAAGATAGAGAAGGAAAGAGAAAGAAAGAGAGAGAGAGAGAGAGAGAGAGAGAGAGAGAGAGGGAGAGAGAGAGAGAAAGAGAATGAGAGTGAGAGTGTGAGAGTGCAAAAGAGAAGAGAGAGAGAGAGAGAGAGAGATTACATATACGGCCAGTTAGAAGTGGTTTAGCGATAATTTAAACGCCCTAAATCAGAAATGCATTTACGAGATCGGCGTGAAATTTATAAATTAGCCAACTGGCAGATTTGTGGCTGGTATTTATACATTTGCACCGCCATGGGGCCCGTCGGCCCAACTCCATTGGTGTCCTGCTGGCAATGGAAGAAAATCTCACGTGAGCGCCACGCGGCCCGTTTCTTCCACCGAGACTGATTTACACATTGGAACCAGAAGATAGTAGACGCCTACACCCCCTGGCGAGGACGACTGACTGACTGACTGACTCTTCTGCCGCGATGGATAATATTCCTAAAGGAAAATTACGTTTTCCCGTTTCGTTCTTAATACCTTAACGGGATACCTTTTATCTTTTTGTTTTCCTCTTTCTTTGCTTTTTCTCTGCGTTTTTTTTTTGGGGTCCCTTTTTTGTGTCATTTCTGGCTATTCCATCGATCGACTACCAGATTCTAATCTCCAAAGAGAGAACAAACAGAAACGAGATGCGAGATGAAGATAGCCGATTATAATTTCGTTCGAACTAAGAGAAAAAAGAAACGAAATGGAAGCTATAACGTATGCGCGACGACGTTAAATGTCCTACGTGATTTCTTCTATCGTCTCTTTTTGAGTCCAACTGTTATTAGGTATCAAAGGGATATAACGGGAGCGAGGGATTGTAATTAATTATCTCGATAATTACCTCGCTTCCGTCTCTTCTTTTACGTCGCCACTCTCCAATCCCCTTCCCGCCATTCTTTTTCCTTCATCACACGATGCCGCGTTAACATCGAACTTCATTCCGTACAGCCGTAAGATTCTATATTACGAACGATAAAAGTTAAATTTTGCAACGCTGGCAATAAAGTCCAAGGACGATCATAGGGAGTGTCCAACTGGACACAGTTATTTGCTAGATAAATATCCTACTTCGTATTTTCCAACTGGTGCTATGCTAAAGAAAAACGTATTCTCTCTCTCTCTCTCTCTCTCTCTCTCTCTCTCTCTCTTTCTCTCTCTCTCTCTCTCTCTCTCTCTCTCTCTTTCTTTCTTTCTCACCCGAGTCGGGACATCTCCAATTATTTTACAACACTCCATTCCGACGATAAGACCCATCCTAAATCACGATGAATTATCAAAGAATCATTAATTAACCGATGACAGTCGAGTAAATAAATCCTGAGTTATTGTTAAGACCGGGAGAGATTTTTTACTTGGTCCGGAATAGAACGACATTACGAAGAAAAGGTGTACCGAGAGAGGGATGAGGATGGACGACGGATCTGTTGGAGGGAGGGGGGTAGGATGAAAGGACAGTTTAATTGCCGTCGTTGTAAAATTCAATACTATAAACTATTCGAGAAGGCAAATAAATAT
This sequence comes from Dolichovespula sylvestris, assembly GCA_918808275.2. Classification (NCBI taxonomy): domain Eukaryota; kingdom Metazoa; phylum Arthropoda; class Insecta; order Hymenoptera; family Vespidae; genus Dolichovespula; species Dolichovespula sylvestris. Next base: position 5,875,953 of record OU964978.1, read on the forward strand.
TATAAATAAGAAGATGGGGAAGAGAAGGAGGAGGAGGAGGAAGAGGAGGAGATAAAAGAAGAAATGGAAGTAGACGGCGTAATATATGTTCAAACGAGAATCCTCAGGAACGACGATCGATGTCATCTCGATCTAACAACTGTCCTTCTCTATTCGTTTCTTTCGCTTTTAAACTCGAAAATGTATCGACAGTATAATCGACTCCGATTCGAGAATACGAGGGGAGCGGATGAGTGGCGCTAAGATTATTCTCCCCCTACCCCTTCCCCCTCCAACACTCCTGTTTCGAGAATAATTCTGCCGGAGGGTTTTATGAGCCGAGCAAACGCGTATATTTCTACCAATAGGAAAATGAATAAGATAGCAAAGCGTTAATTAATAGAGTCGGTCGTTGTTGAGTCGAACGTAAAGGTTCGAAAGGTCCTCTCGCTTACTCGCACGCGTGTAAATAAGTACACGCCTTTACAGAGTACATACATAGGTAGTTAGGTATATCTAGTTAGGTACACGCGTATATTCGCACAAACGCAACGCGGCAACAGGCATTACGCTTTAAGAACGATGTTGCGAGCGTTCATTATGAGCCACGGTACTCGGCATGGGGTCCCAACGAAGCCGACACCCATCTTTGTGACGCTGTATTTAATTTCTCTTTAGGCCGAGTCTTAAGAAACTAATGGGACACGCGCTACGGTTACCGGAAGTGGACGTTGCGAATTTATTAATCGGACTCTCTCCCCGCTCTTCTTCTCTCCTCTCCTTAACTCACAACCCTTCTTCTTTCTTCTCGTCGGCGTCGTTAGAAGAAAAAGCCCCCGGGGAACACGATCCTCGTGACTTGGGGCCGCGAGCTGCTAGCCTAGCAAGCTAGCCGGCGAACTTCTTCTTCTTCTTCTTCTTCTTCTTCTTCTTCTTCTTCTTCTTCTTCCTTTTCGAGTTCTTTTCGTTGAGAAGAGACGCCGAATGACGACGCTATATACTCGTTACGTTTAATCCCCAATGATAGACACGCACAGAAAGTGTGTGCTCGCCGCGCACGTGCGCCCAAGGTAGAAGGAGAGAGAGAGAGAGAGAAAGAGAAAGAGCGAGAGAGAGAGAGAGAGAGAGAGAGAGATTCAAAAATTATCCTCCAACGAAGAATGTACAAAGGTTACATCGTACTTACTGTTCTCATCTCGTCTAACCTCTAACTTGTAATAAATTCTACAAATTCACGGTTATACTTTTTCATAATAGAAGAACATCCCATTACCTTACCCATTCCGTATAACGCTCGTGCTTGCAATTTTCTAAACGTCTCGAGTTCGATGATAGAGATCGAACCGTTATTGAGAACCTCCATCTTCCTTCTTCGAACGACGTTGAGCGTTGCGAATCGTAAAGCGAGAGCTCTCGCGCATAGAGAGGCAAAGGTTTACGCCTCGTTCCGTCTGTCCCGAGCCGAGAGAGAAGTCGGTGCCGATCTTGGCACGATTCCCATGCCGTCTTCGGACCGTTATACGAGCGAAACCAGGCTCGTAGGATAAATTAGATTGATATTGAGTCAAACTCGAGCGCGAGATATCGAGATAGATAGATAGAGAGAGAGAGAGAGAGAGAGAGAGAGATAGAAAGAGAGATACGATAGTCGTACTATCATCGAACGTGTTCGTCGTGTAAGATGATTGGCACCCTTGGATCCGTACTCTCCCCACCCCCCTTCCCCATGGAATTCATATTCGATTGGATTCCATCATTTTCTCACGATATATATGTACATCTACATACTCGCCAACGAGCCAATCATTTCTCGTTGCTTCTAACAGTTTATATGTCTATAACTTTAACAGTCCCATCCCCCTTCTCTCTCTCTCTCTTTCTATATATATATATATATATATATATATATATATATATATATATATATCTGTCTCTGTTATATACATATTCGAACGAAGCCGTATGCAGGTCGCTATTTATAAAGGTTAATCTCGAGATTAATTGCGATTTCGATCAATTACAAGAATCGCGGAATTAAAGTCCTGAGTAAACGGACGAAGGTTAGCCGACGTTTATTCTTGTTCGCTCGTAAATATCGACCATCAATCTCATTTGCTTTAGTACGTCGTTGAAAAGAGTCGACGAAATGGATTTTCACGAATGAGACAGGGAGAAAGAGAGAGAGAGAGAGAGAGAGAGAGAGAGAGAGACTGGCGAGGAAGAAAAAAAGATACGAGGGTAGGGGTCGACTCTCTAGGGGGTCGTCCACCCCCGCTGCTCCCTCTTACTTCTCCACCCTTTTGGATTTACAGTATATTCCCTCCTTATCCGAGCGTGATCTTTTCGAGAACGTAGGCTCATTTAAAACAATAAACCGGGACAATTTCATAAATTTCGCCGCGGAAATCTCGGCGGATCTTGGGGAGAGTAATTTTAATCAGGAGTGCCTGGCCTCGCCACGGGACGTCCTCGCGAGCGTCGACCATCTTCTTCTCTTAAGGAAGACCCTTTCTCTCTCTCTCTCTCTCTCTCTCTCTCTCTCTCTCTCTCTCTCTCTCTCTCTCTCTCTCTCTCTGTTCCTCTTCCCTCCACCGCGAACGAAATTCGTGGGCCGTGCCACTAATTTACCGCTACCTGGATACATAACCGCTTACACGGCCTCGTTGTTTTCTAACTTGAGTTACGACGACGATGGACCAGAAGCGGCAGCGCCGGCAGCCCCTCTCTCTTTCCAGCTGTGGGCATAAATAATTCTGGTCCCTGGCTTCGAAAGAAAGAGAGAGAGAGAGAGAGAGAGAGAGAGAGAGAGGGGAAGGAAGGAAGGAAGGAGGGGTGGTCCATATTCTTCCCTCTATCCCTTTACCTTTTGGGTTAATCTTTTCGGTGCGTACCTTCTCGTTATAACGCCCTATCCACGGACGATAACGCTTCTTTATTTTTGTTTTCGTTTCTTTTTTATTTTTTCTTCGTTTTTCTTTTTATCCTTTTTTTCTTTCCTCCTTTCTTCCTTTCTTCCTTTCCTTCTTCTACCTTCTTTTCGTGATCACGTCCAAACGATAATTTCATCGTGATCGTGAGAAAGAGAATTCCTATCGCAAGCTAAATCGGGGGCGGCGGTGGCGGCGGTTGTAGAAACTTACGACCCTGTTTTCTATCTCTCTCTCTCTCCGTCTCTCCTTTTCTCTTTCCTTTCCTTTTTTTTCTTTTTCTTTTTTTATTTTATTTTATTTATACTCCTTTTATCCTACTAACAGCATGGATCAGATTTTTCCGAGATTAACCGGCCGAATTCCTTGTTAAGCTACTACTACTGTCGTCTCTCTCTCTCTCTCTCTCTCTCTCTTTCTCTCTTTTCTCTTTTTCTTTCTTAGTATTCTTGTCTGTATGTTTGTTTTTCTGACTATCTCTCCCCCCCCCCTCTCTCTCTTTCATTTTCTTTTTCTTTTTTTATCTTTCTGTCTGTCTGTCTGTATGTTTCTCTGACTCTCTCTCTCTCTCTCTCTCTCTCTCTCTCTCTCTCTCTCTCTCTCTCTCTCTCACTCTCTCTCTCTGTCCCACTCTGTCAACCAACTTTGTAAATGGTTACCGAATTCAATACGATCAGAATTTGAAATAAATTATTGATACTATCCACCGATCGTGAAATTCCTACAAGGGATAATTACACGATTCGTATGAAAATTTCAACGGGTCAACGTATATGAAAGCAACCAGACCGAATAAAATTCATAAGAACGGTATATGAGTCGGCGTTATAATGATTACAACGACGACGACGATGACAACGTCAAAGATTTGCCAAAATGATTATTATTATTGATGTTATTGTTATTATTATTATTATTATTATTATTGTTGTTGTTGTTGTTGTTGTTGTTATTATCTGTCTCATATTATAGTCAATGTCCGCGTACGTTGCCGTCGTACGGATAAGTACCTAACTCGTTATAGCCTTCAGTTATTTTCATTTTTGGTAGCATACTTTTATAATTACTACAAATATAATATATTATTTGTTAATACGTAGGGCAATCAAAAAGTTCCCGGGATTGTGGTAAAGGACAGTAATTGGTAAGACATATGGCAACGCTAACCTACTCACCTTCAAAGTAGGACCTTTGCGCATGTGCGAGCGCAGGCACACACACGCACAAACAGACATACTTACATCGATCCTTTCATTACTGAAAACACCGATGGTATGCTTCTTTAAGAATCTTCCAAAGCTCGACCATAAAATTCGATTTTATATCCTCCTTGATTGTTACGAAACAACTAACAATAACAACAACAACAACCATTGAGTACTAATTTTCAAGAGAACAGAGGAATTATTTATTTTTGAGAACGGATCAATAATCTCACTCGGAACGAGATCCGCAGAGTTACAGGTGATGGTTGGAAGATAATAAGAACAATTGTTTAGGTGACGAATTGATCCATAACAAACGAGATCTATCACCTGACAATGCTTCCAACGTAACCAGATTCAACGCAACAAATGTGTGTGCATGCGCAATGATCCTAGTTCAAAGGTAATTACGTAAACTCTGCCATATTTCCTATCATTACCTAGTGGCATATCACAATTACAAGAATTTTCTAAATACCCCAGGTATAGTATATTGTTTGACCTCCACGACACGTACGGACCCGTTTACCTGTTCACCCTTGACTCGGAATACGCCGTAATTAATGTTCATTACTTTTAAATCATCTCTCTTCCTTCTTTGACATTTTGTCAAGCTTGCGTAATTTAATACTAATCAACGCGGTGAGAACGATGTGCAAGATTTTTTTCCATACAACTGGCTAATATCCAATCGTCTGTGACATTTGCGGTACTACTTCGCATTAATCTTGTTGTTCACGAATCGGTCATTCTCACATCGATAACAAATTCTTAGATCGCACATGACATATGCTATATCAAAAAGAGACATAATCCGGGTCGAATCTTTTAAGATTATTCGGGATATTATAAAGTCTTCATTTGAAAATTAGAAAGATCAGAGCAAAATTGCATGAGTGATATTAAGAACGTTTCTCATCGAAAAGGGACTCTCGATTGTTATTCTATAACTAAGCAATAAAATGGGTAGGCTATCTAGAACAATAATCATTTATCGTGACGATCCTTCGTTTATTCGAATGAAGAGAAAATTATCACTGATATTATAGATAGAGAATGTAGAGATCGAATACCTACTTAATATCTTGTAATATAGAAAAGGAAACCTTACCAAAGCTCTTTCTCTGCTTCCTCGTTACATTTCTCCCTCCCCTCCCCCGCCCTTCTCTCACACCTCCCCTCCAAAGCTGTGAATGAATTCATCAGCCACATCAATTTCTCTACATCAGCCTGTTTGAAAGCTAATAGACTTGGAAAAAATATCTGAATACAACCTGTCTGTGTCAAACTTTCATCTATTTAAATCTAACGTTCGGAGTACAGGTTGATTATAAATCAAGGGCCAGTTGAATATCTTCTTTGTTAGGAGCAATAGAAAAAAAAAAGAATCTATATTGAGTACTTTCATGATTTCATGTGTCAAATATTCAAAGAGTACGAAATAGAACGCTCGATTTCCGATCAAACCGAAAGTTCAATGATCTTTGATATTTCTTATGGAACACATTGTATTTTTTTCTTTTTCGTTAATTAGATATTTTACACAATTATCTTCAAAAAACTATTTAAAAGAAATTCTTTCCATCGTCAGATTGTACCTTTCGAATTAACGTAACCTTGTTTCAAGTTTTTTTTTTTTTTTTTCATAAAACCAAATATAACGGTGGTAAATAAACGTTTGAAATGGTAATAATTACTAACTCACCCTGTAGATACGTGTGGTAAGCGAATACTTTAATCTATTCAATATGTCTCAGCTAAATTCTATTTGTAGCAATTATTATAGGATTGAACTCAACATTTCCGAGCTATACTCGGTGATATACTCTTATAGTGAAATATAGTCTCATGGTGAAGTTAATAATAAAAAATGGATCCTTCTCGGATCTCCTGTTCTCTATTCCAATTTGTTAATTTTATTAATACTTCTATTGCAATAGATTTACGACCCATCATGCTGCATTTATTACCCTGCATTGATTTCTTACGTTAAAGCTAATATTATCGATTCCGAACAAACATATTAGAAACTATTTGAAGCTAAAATCAATTTCAATTGTGCGGACTAATAACTATTGCGGATTAATACCTACTTATACCTTATTAACTGGTATCACCAGTTATGTGATATTTGATATCACCATACCAGTTATACGGTATCATCATAACTTGAAAATTAATACAGCAATCGATTTGTTACATTAACATCTCAAATATGTTCTAACACGTCGTAATATATAATAAACACTTTTATAACAAGACAACTAAACCGTTTATTTACTCATTCCAAGCGATTCATCAAGAATTTTATTAAACAGATTCAGGATGAAAAAAAAAACTAGCTCGTCGTATTTATAAACAGAGTTTGCGATTACAGCGTTTCCTAGATTTCGCACGGATTCTTTAAGAATAAAATTAAAACTTCGATACCAAAGAAAGTAAATTATTTCTAGAATTATCGAAGTAAATAACATTTCGCCTAACACAAAACCTCGAATACATTCACTATATACTAATATAAAATTATTCAACGTCTTAGACATTACAAATAGCTTCGCCTCATTCTTTGAATCCGTATATACTCATAACGATATTCACAATTTATCCATCATTAATATCGATAAAATTTATCGAAAATTAAAAAGATTAAATATTAACAAAAAAAAAAGAAAAAATATAAGGGCCAGGCGATGATGATTTACTGCCCCATAATATTTTTTTAAATTCTACCAAATATATTTTTAATTTATCACTTTCGACAGGTATCTTCATAGTACGTAAATCCATCGTTATCACATCTACATATTTACAAGTCCGTCGATATTAACCATATTACCAATTACAAATCAATCTTCAAATAATATCTAAAATATTGGACGACTTAGTAGCAAAAAAGAATCCTCATCGCTAATCAAACACCACAATTTTTAACGAGCAATATAACTTTCTTTCTAATCGTTCGACTCTTACTAATCTCACATTTTTTTACCAATTATATTGCACATTAACTCGAATAATGGTTACCAGAGGTTGATGTTATATATATATATATATATATATATATATATATATATATATATATCTATATATATTTCCGCAAAACTTTTGACGTTGTTAACCATGTAATTATAATAAGTAAATTAGAATCACTCGTCATAATGGGAAATGTACTGTCCTGGATATATCGAACTTTCTCTCTCTCTCTCTTTCTCTCAATCTCACTGTCTCACAGAGGCCGAACACAAATCATCAGATATAGAAATGAATATTCCAGAGAGTTCGAGGTCCGATCCAATGTGCCACAGGGCCACTCACTTGGATCATCATTTATTCAATATATTTTTATTAATGACATTACATCTCTCATTAAACACGATATGTTGGTAATGTACTGCCTACAACTTGGTAATATTTCATAAAATTAAATCTACACTTAAATGATACTGATCTACAACAAAAAGTAACGAACATCAACTAATTGGCATAAAACCAATCACATGTAATTCGTTGTGTTTCAATCCTCAAGCGAGTACAACTATTATCACATCATTATACAATCGATAACATCATCTTGATTCTTGTATGACATCATCGTTGCGCGATATATATCGAAATCACGTTTACTTCTACCCTATCATTTACGACACATTGCAGACAAATTATATTTTTATTACTTTCAATTTATATAATCTGCGATTTCATCGTGAGATTGCCATCAAAATTTTAAAATAACGTTGAAACATTGAAAACAAAAGTCGATATTACCGCACTCTTGTACCAGCACATTTTGAATACTGCTTACATTTGAAATGTCCTATTTATCCGATAGAAAAAAAAAAAATCCAACATAAATTCGTCGATTTTGTCTCCCGAAAAATTGACAAACTCATTTCGAAAACATAATTACGATTCCATCTTAATTTCTCTTGAACTATTAACTCGAAACCTACTCAGCTTACTCACATACATACATATATCCGAGCTAATGTTCGTCTTTAAAATAATGAATAATTACATCGACCGACCTGATATTCTTGAACCTATGATACTCGATATTTCAACTAAGGTACTTACGAAATTTCTACGGAATATTTATACATCTCTGAACGTAATTAATATTACCGTAAACAATTACATCGATCGCATTTTTAATCCTCAATCCACTTGATTCTTTCTACGGTGCAGCGCGTTCTTAAAACCGTGCGAAAATTGTATTAGGTAACTCAACACTAATTCCTTGGTCATAAATAATTTATTCCTAGTTTCATATATACAAATCTTTCTCTGTATTTATATTTCAGATTTATATTTATTATTATTATTATTATTATTATTATTATTGCTATAGATAAGTTGACATAAATTTTTGTCAGAAATAAGCAGGCCACATTTAAGTCGATCGTGAATTATAGCCGTGGTAGTTCGAAGTCGCACAATAATTTATGATTTATTCGAACGAGCTTTTATTTTTATTTTTTATTTTTTCGAAGAACGTTGCAACCGATAGTCGATCGTTTCGAGATATTATTATACATCTACCAACTCGCCTTTTACCTTTATATCGTACTACCAGTAAGAACGCAATTATGTCAGTTCTCTTCTCACTGCGCAGGCCACTCTCACTAATCCAGTAATATTTCATTTTATCCGTTTCGTGGAAGAACTTTTAAAGTGGATAAGAAAATCGTATCGTCGATCGGTTCGATACTTAGCGATAATTCATTAATAATATTGGCGAGACTTCGATATATGAAGAAGAAAAAAAAAGAAAAAGAAAAAAAAAGGAGAAATGTAAAGAAAAGGAAAAAGAAAAAAAAAGAGAAGAAGAAAAAAAGATGAAACGATGCCGATCAAAGAAACGCGACCGATATACGACCGATGGTAAAATCAGATGAAATATAAGCGGCTAACATTTTAAAACTTTCACTCGCAGTTTCCCACGTGATGACGCCAGAACGAACCGTCACTCCCGCACTAACACTCAATGACCGCCTGTCGATTACTCAATGACTTATAGTTACTGTCTTTAAATACGAAGACATCTTTGCCGCGGCATTAATAGCTATGATTTCTCGGCACCGTGATGCGTACGCAATGGTTCGCGTGAAATGTGACCGAGCTTATCTCCGTGCTAGAAATTTTGAAATAACCGCACCGAAATCGTCCTTTGAAATTAATCTCGTCGTCGAGACATCACGCACGTGAGAATGCCGAAAACGAAATGAAAGAAAAAAAAAAGGATAAGAAAAAGAAGAAGAAAGAAAGAAAGAAAGAAACAGAAAAGAAGAAAAAAAATACTCGAATAAAATCGTATAATAAAGTACGCCGAACGAATCAATATCTGTCCGTTGAAACTTTTTTCGTTCCTAATCTTGTAATTTAATCATATTGAATGTTTCGATTATAAATAAACTTTGTACGTCTATCTAATCTTTCTATCTTGGGGCATAAAAATTGTAAGATATTTTTAGAATCTATCGAATGCGAATAATCTTAAATTTAAACGATTGCAAGCTCGAGATAGGAAAAAAAATAAATATTCGAATAAAATCGTATAATAAAATAGGTCGAACGAATGATATCACTATGTTATATTCTTTTCGTTTTCAATCTTCTAATTTAATTACATTATATTTTCAGTATAGAAAATATATACTGAATACATTATCATATATTTAGATACTAAACATTGAGAAATCGGTCAATATCCAATACGCACGATCTTCTAATCCCATCCTATTCTTAAAGCATAAAAATAAAACGATACTCATAAAATTTATCTAAGACAGATAATCTCAAGTTAAAACGATCATGTTCAAGTTCGATAAAAAAAAAAAAAAAGAAGAGAAATAGCACGCGAATAAAATCGTACAAATAAAATATGTCGGACGAATCAATATCTGTCTGTTGAAACTTTTTTCGTTACTAATCTTGTAATTTAATCATATTAAATGTTTCGATTAAAAATAAACTTTGTACATCTCTCTAATCTTCCTATCTTAGGACATAAAAATTGTAGGATAGGTTTAGAATCTATCGAATGCGAATAATCTTAAATCAAAACGATTGCAAGCTCGAGAAAGAGAAAAATAAATATTCAAATAAAATCGTATAGTAAAATAGGTCGAACGAATGTTATCACTATGTTAAATTCTTTTCGTTTTCACTCTTCTAATTTAATTATATTATATTTTGAGTATAGAAAATATATACTGAAAACATTATCATATATTTAGATACTAAACACTAAAAATCGGTCAATATCCAATACGCACGCACACGCAGGTACTTCTAATCTCTTCTTATTCTTAAAACATATAAAATAAACCGATATTCTTAAAATTTATCTAAGCCCTAAGTTTACCTAATCTCAAGTTAAAACGATCATGTACAAGTTCGATAGAACAGAAAAGAAATAACACACGAATAAAATCATACTATAAAATATGTCGAAGGAATAATATCTCTCTATCGAAACTTTTTTCGTTCCTAATCTTTTAATTTAATTATATTATATTATGAATCAAAAATATATATTGAATAAATATCTATATATTTAAATGCAGAATACTAAGAATCGATCGATTCCCATTGCACGTATAATATATTTACGATCTTTTAATCTTCTTATTCTTAGGGCATAAAAATAAACCAATATTCTTACTATATATCTAAAACAGGCAATCTGAAATTAATACGATTACAAACTTAGGGAAAAAAAAGAACACTCGAATGAAATCGTATAATAAGGTACGTCGTGTTAATAATATCTCTCTGTTAAAATTTTTTTCGATCTTTATCTTCTAATTTAATTATATTATATTTTCAATAAAAAATACTGTGTATCTGCTTATGCATTATCATATATTTAAATGCTAAAATAAAAATCGGTCAATTTCCATACGCATATACTTACAATTCTCTAATCTCCTCTTATTTTCAAAGCATATAAATAAACCAACATTCTTAAAATCTATTTATAGTCAAAAATCTTAAATTAAAACGATACAAGTTGGAGAGAAACAAGAAAAAAACACTAGAATAAAATCGTATAATAAAGTACGTCGAATATTATCTCTTTGTTAAAACTTTTTCGTTCTTAATCTTTTAATTTAATTATTTTGCACTTTCAATCAAAAATACACAATACCAACCTACACGTTATCACATAATATAATAAACATTATCAGATCTTTTAATGTCTTCCTATTCGTAAATCTGAAATATAAACTAATAATCATAAAATCTATCTAAAGAAAAGACAATCTCAAATTGAAACGATACAAGTTTGTGAAAAACAAAAACACCAGAATAAAATCGTATAATAAAGTTCGTCGAATAACGATCTCTATGTTAAAATTGTTTTCCCTATTATCTAATTTAATTATTTTGCATTTTCAATCAAAAATACACAACACCAACCTACACGTTATCACATAATATAATAAACATTATCAGATCTTTTAATGTCTTCCTATTCGTAAATCTGAAATATAAACTAATAATCATAAAATCTATCTAAAGAAAAGACAATCTCAAATTAAAACGACACAAGTTTGTGAAAAACAAAAACACCAGAATAAAATCGTATAATAAAGTTCGTCGAATAACGATCTCTCTGTTAAAATTGTTTTCCCTATTATCTAATTTAATTATTTTGCATTTTCAATAAAAAATACACAATACCAACCTACACGTTATCATATAATATAATAAACATTATCAGATCTTCTAATCACTTTCCTATTCGTATATAAATCTAAAATATAAACCAATATTGATAAAATCTATCTAAAACCGACAATCTTAAATTAAAACGATACAAGTTTGAGAAAAGTAAGTAAACCATAAGTATATAACAAGACACGGTAGAGCGATACCGAGTGGATGCACGAATTCGAAGAAGAAGAAGAAGGAAGGAAGAAAGAAGGAAGAAGAAGAAGAGTAAGACGAAGAGAAAGATGAAAAAGAAGACCAAGAAGAAGAAGAAAATGTAGCTTCTAAGGTTTGCACGGGCGGCTTAATTGGTTTACACTCGCGAGTACGAGACACGTATAATAATTGCGGCTGGTACGAGCACGCGCTCTCGCCAGGCCAGGCGCGAAGGTGGATACACGAGACTCGTCTTTTAAAGCTTGCCACGACGGCGGCTAAATTATACAGGGCCCTTAAAGATTCCTTATTGTTAGTCGAGAAGAAGAACTCGGGACACAACGTTGCTCACGTACGCCAATAACAACACAACAACAACAACAACAACAACAACGGCAACAGCAACAGCGATGACGACAACGACGACGACGGCGACGACAACTACGAGGATGAGGACGAAGACAACGACGAAGAGAGGACAGAAAGGTGCGCAATATTATAGAAATTGCTGTAACACCATACCGATCACGTAGCAACGTGGCGGACGGACTCGCTCGAGCGAGCGGGAGAGAATTCGCTCGATGATAATGACGGTTATATACGATACGTACATATATCTACCTATGTAAAGCTAATGTATATGTATATTGTAAATATATATATATATATATATATATATATATATATATATATATATAAATATATATATATACACACGGAACTCTTTCTTTTTTGCTTTTCTCTCTCTCTCTCTCTCTCTCTCTCTCTCTCTCTCTCTCTCTCTCTCTCTCTCTCTCGTGTTTGGATGGTGCGAATGAAGAAGACTAAAGATTACGACCGTCGCAAATTGCTGTCAATTTTGGAGATTTTTAGATAGCCGTCTCTCCTTTTCTGACGTTATGAAGCGATGCTCACCAATCACTGGCTTGTAAATAATGACGATGTAACTCGTGCTGGATCTCGTAACTTGAGTTAAAAGGAGAGAGAGAGGGGGGGATAAAGAAAGGTGTATAACGTAATCGTCATATTCAACGTATCGAACGCTATTAGAAATTCGATAATTAGTCCGCTTCTACGACATATCTCTATATCTAGTATACACACACACACACACACACATATATATATATATATACTTACAATTACGTACACCTGAATACGTACATGTATGCTAGGGAAAATATGTAAGTAGATGTTGAACGATTTTATCTGCTTTCCCCCAGAGACAAGAAAGATTCGAAAGTGACCCCATATATCGAGGTCATTAATCAAGAAGAACCCGATAGCAATGGTACGTAACGTTATACATATAAATATGTACATATATTGTATGTACTAAAATTATGTGATTGGCACCTCGATCTTTCTTATTTCTTCAATATAAATCCATGAGTTTGTATCGATCGTTACTCTCTGGAAGGAGTCCAACGAAATCGTAAATAATGGGTAGAATAGATCGAGGTATAGGACGTTTTGTTTGATGGTCGGAGAAAAAGAGAAGAAGAAGAAAAAACAAAAAAAAAAGGAAGAAATGAAAAATTACGTAGGTATATCGGAGAGCTAGGAAGCAGATACACAATGGCACATAATCCAACGTAGACAGCGTGTAGGATGAAGTCTTCCCCGCGAAGCGACCATTATCGTTATGATCGCGGCCAGGTAGATGCCACCCCGTGATTACCGTATCGGCGGGCGATCGACGGCGACAGGACTCGCCATTATGCGATCGACACCTTCCGAGACACGTTCGCGCCGTAAATCATCGGCTAAACGGAAAACCCCCTCGGCTGTATTTACGGTCAAACCGTACGGATACAACAACTATGTTGCGCATGTGTATTCCATCGATACATATGCGTTTGTGCGCGTATGTGTGTGTGTCTGTACGTATGTATGTATGTGATATGTGTATGATGTGTATGTGTTTATATAATGTGTGTGTGGTGTCTCGTACGAGTTTCACTACCGGCTTCATACGGAAACGAATGTGTTTTCTATGTTAAGTGTTGTTTTCCGATCGGTCAACCCGACCTCTATAAATCGACGAATTTATATGACTTTCTAAAATATTTCGAAACGAATTTCGGAATATTTGAATTTAAAAAGAAAAAAAAAGAAAAAGAAGAAGAAAAGGAATAATACGTGATATCATTTATGAACAAAATTATAGATATTAATCATATATTCTTAATTAGTTTGGTAGCTTGGTTGATGATTACATATATGCATGATAATTAATTATTCGGTTATACTGAAATAAATACTCATAATAAATACGAAAGAAATAAACACTGTGATCTATAGCAAAGGAGAATGTAAGTATTAGTTTGGAACTTAATCTATAAACGGATTAAGCTAACGGTGATCTGTAAACTACTTTTAAATCTTCGATCGAGAATTTTTCGTAAAAGGATATCGAAACGATCGTATTAAAAGAATAAATGTAAAATACACTTTACTGAAAAAATGATAATAAGATTTACCTGATTGTTATTGTTGATATATTTAATTTAAAATATCTGTAATAATTATTCGGTTATATTACAAATAAAACTGAATTGAAGATGTCGATATCGTATATATTACACGTATTTTCTAACAAAAACAGTATTACTCTTTGCGATCTAATTTATAAATGTTATAATCTAACGTTTGTCTGCTTGTCTTCTTTCAGATTTTCCGTTGAAGATATATTTCGAAAAAAAATATTGGAGAATGTTCGAATTAAAAGAAAAAAAATAATACCACTGAAGAAAACGAAAATCAAATTAGAAATTAATCATATCTTCCTAATTACTTTATTACTTTGATAGCTTAATTGATGATTGAAACTATGCATGATAATTAATTATTCGATTACGCTCAATTGAAAATCCTAATATAAAAAATAAATAAATACTGTGTTCCCCTTTACAACCTAGTCTAAAAACGTTGTAAGATAACTCTTGTCTCCTTTTTTTACGTTTTTGCCCGATGGTATAACGAAAAAATTATCTAAACGATCGACCAAATGAAAAAAGAAAAGTAACTTATAGCATTGCTCAAAAAAAAAACAAAATAAATTAATCATATCTTAATTACTTATCGTAGCGATACTCGATTAAAAATATGCGAAATAATTAATTAATTCGGTTATACTATAATAAAATAAAACTTATAATCTAAGAGAGAAACCATCGTTGCGCTCGGCCATTCGTGTATTAGTGTGTGTGTGTGTGTGTGTGTGTGTGTGTGTGTGTGTGTGTATGTGTGTGTGATAATTATTCGGTTATACGAGAAATAAAACATATATAATCTAAGAGAGAAGTTACGAATGGAGATCTTATATGTAATACGTTTCGTTGATCAAGGACAACTGTCCTTGTGACTCTACGAGCTATATAAGCATTATAAATTAACGCTCATCTGTTGTTTACGTTCTTGAGCAAGTTAGAATTTCCTGGAACACCAACAAAAACATAGCGTCGAGTTTAACACGTATGATAGTTACCTATCGCTTAACCTTGTGTACGTATATACGTATCTACGTACATATGTATATATAAAGCTTCTTTTTATGACTTTGATCAAAGCTGAAAGACTTAAGTAAGTAAATAAGTAAAGTAACTTACATACGTGTACTGCATGAAACAAACAAATCGGTACGAAATAATACTACCCCGTAAAATCTTCGATGTATTGTTTCCAAACTCATTAAATCTTCACGTATTCGATTAATAAAACACGATAATAATCTGAAAATCATAAAATTGTAATTAGTATAGTATAAAATGTCTGTCTGCGAGAAACAATAAAAAAAAAATTTCAATAGTTTATTGAAAACAACGATGGAATATAAAAAATCGATATTCTCCAACAACTTGTCTCATTGTCTAATACATTATTCTCTATCTCGCTTCTGTGCAATCTTGTCTTCTTACTTTTAGAAAGTCCACCATTTTGAAGTCTGTCGTATATATATATATATACATATATATATATATATATATATATATATATATACATATATATATATATATATGTATATATGTATATATATATATACACATAAGTAATTATGTAGGACGCATAAATTACATGCTAAGACAATTTC
The DNA here is from genome assembly GCA_918808275.2 of Dolichovespula sylvestris. Lineage (NCBI taxonomy): Eukaryota > Metazoa > Arthropoda > Insecta > Hymenoptera > Vespidae > Dolichovespula > Dolichovespula sylvestris. The sequence goes on from OU964978.1 coordinate 5,892,029, forward strand.
GTACTAAATCATATCGATCATCATTACTTAACGATCTTAATCGCATTTTGAGGCGCCTAAAAGACGATAAAAGAGAATCGTGATCGTAAAAATAAGGTTCGAAAGTAAGTACATGGAAAATGATGTAATAACTGACGTAATGGCTCACGAAATAGACGCTGACAAAGTAGTAAATTTTATTTTCCCTTGTATACCTTGTTCGCGAAACTGTAATGGGTTGGAAATGACAGAACTTGTAAAATCGTTACATCAGCTATCGATTGATGTACTTGCCGACGATGAACGATAAAGATAATAAAGTAATAACCTGTAATTAAGACGACGTGCAATCCGTGCGGCTCGTTATGCGAACTAAAATGGCGTAGGACTTGAGCCGCCGGAAGTGGATTAGCGGCGCGCATGCGCATAACTCTGTTTTTCCTTATTACGCAAATTTTTAAATAAACGATACACATGAAATATAACCAATCAAAAAAATCTTGAAATATGTTATAGAAATTATTGTCACGTATAGTTTATTACTAATTATCGATATATTAAATTGAATTAATGTAAATCTTATGGAAATAACGTTCGAAAATATGGAAAAGTGTTGATAGTGTATATTACGTATATATTAATGACGTTATTGCTCGAATAGGTATCTGTGTATATCTATGATGCGTATAAGTAACTGTACTACACAGTCCAAATGATCAATTATAAATTATGAAAATATGAATAATAAAAATAAATAATACGAGCACCGAAGGAATTAAATATGAATTTATAAAATACGATATGCTTCGATATTACGAAATATAGGGTGTGACATATGACTCGTATCAAAATTGTATAAGAAGAAATAAAAAAGAAAAAGGATAGATAGAAAGATGAAAAAAAAAGAAGAAGAAGAGATCGGAAATTTAATCGACACTAACCATTATAATAAATTATTCGAAAGCAATAATTTCTTCTTGGCGACATCTATTTAATCCTTCGTTCGAAATCGATTTATTCTCTTGTTTTTACGTTTAAAATATTTCGCTATAGGGTCGACAGAGAAAACACAGGACGTTTACTATCGTCTCGTGAATGGATTTCTCGTGAGAACGATGAGCCACGTCGATCGTTCCCCTAGATCATCGAACTCGTCGATGACGATTCCGAAGGAATCGAATGGAATCGAATCGAACGGAATCGAATCGAATCGAATCGAGTCGAATCGAATGAAATGAAATGAAATGAAATGAATTGAAACGAAATGAAACGAAATGAAATGAAATGCAATGAAATGAAATGAAATGAAATGAAATGAAATGAAATGAAATCGAATGAAATCGCGCTCGTTCTGCCATGCATGTGCGTGAATCGTGCACCTGATCGAGGATACAGATGTCTCGTTCATTATGACACGGAACGAGCGAAAGAAAAGCAAGAGGTGGATAGGGACCTGTCGCTTCGGGAAAGGCATGAAATTCCTGCCATTCACGATGTCAGCTATTAACGGACACGTACGGCTCTACATCCTTTACAAGTCAGGTGCTTTGTAGCCGGTCGCGCTCTATGGCCCCTCGCCACGCTCTAACCGCATAATCATCCACGATGGGCCGGTAAGCAACGTTATAATAACGTTAGTATTTCAAATTACTCGCTAAGAAGCCAAGTCGACATTTTCTTTTTTCTCTCCTTCTTCTCTTTCTTCTCTTGTTTCCATTATTTCATTCTTTTTTCACCGATCTAGCAACTCCTCCCCCTCCCCCTCGACCTCCTCCTCCTCCTCCTCCTCCTCCTCCTCTTCCTCCTCCTCCCCTCCCTCCACCTCTCCTTGCTGCTTCCCAAAAATATACTCTCGAAAATGAAGACAATTTTTACTAACAATTTAACCATTCAGTGTCGTCTAACGTCTTATTCGAGAACAAAGCCACGTAAGTACTTAGGTAAGTATATTTTAACGTCACATGTCAGCTCGTATTCGAAGAAAATTCTAAGAAACTTAAAGGCGTGCAATAAAATGGCCACGTATCCATCTTGCTGTTTCATTCGTCTCCTCTCTCTCTCTATCTCTCTCTCTCTCTCTTTCTCTATCTCTATCTCTTTCTGTCTTTCTTTCTCTGTCCGTCTTCTTCCTTGATTGCCGAAGTCGAGGTCGCGGCGATAACGCGATATTCTACCGCAATTAAGATAAACCGCGCTGAATAACACGAGAACGAAGTCGTAATTAAAGGCACTCGAGTAGAGAGAGAGAGAGAGAGAGAGAGAGAGAGAGAGAGAGAGAAACAGAGAGGGAAAGAAAAAGAGAAAGAGAAGGATATATATATATATATATATATATATATATATATATAGAGAGAGAGAGAGAGAGAGAGAGAGAGAGAGAGAGAGAGAGAGAGAGAGGGAGGGAGGGAGGGAGGGAGAGAGAGAGTCTTCTCTCAGCTACAAACTCTGGAGCCTCCGTGCCGCATATACTTCCGGTTAATCAAACCGATCGCACCTGCTAGTCAGTTGCACCGTCCCAAAGGCCTGCTCCTTTCTTATTTCAAAGATCGATCCAAAAATAATTCGATCTTTTTCAGGTAAACGAAATAATTTTGAATTATCTCTTAGAAATTACCTCGTCGAATCGTTTCTCCCTCTTATTCGATCATTAAAATGATTCTCTTTTGGTATCGCTTCCGGCTACAATCGATTGAGAAAAAAAGTTCTGAAACGAGTCGAAAAATATGACAACGTTCGTGTGAAAAAAGGAATGAAAGGAAGAAATGAAAAAAAAAAAAGAAAGAAAGAGAGAAAAAGGTACAGAAGAAGGGAAAAAAAGAAAAAAATAGATAGGTAAGGTACATGAGAAGAACGCACATAAATGGATGAATTTATGGAGACGAAGAGGTGAACGCATAGAGAGAATTAGAAATCGACCTCCATAATAAGGCTTTGGTTGGCTTAGCTTGCTTTCCTAGGCCGTTATGATAATTCGGTGAAACTGGAATTGGAGTATATAGGTAACCATTTTTCAGCTTGCTCTGCTCCTGCTCCTGCTTCGGGCTAAGCTTCTGAATCTAAATATGAGAGAAGACATTGAGAATTTATGTTTTCGGTAGATTCAACCTGCCGAGCTCTCTCTCTCTCTCTCTCTCTCTCTCTCTCTCTCTCTCTCTCTCTCTCTCTCTCTCTTTCCGAGAAAGATAGGAAAGTCAGAAGCGTAGGTCGTAATTTCTCGTTTTTGAAACGCCCATCCTCTCGACGATGATCCTACATTCTATTTTCTTTTTATTCCGAATTCATTCAAATCTCTAAGATTTAACCAATCTTAATCTTCCTTTTGCCGATTAATTCACGATTTAATTTGAACACACCTATGGGCTGTGGGTAGACGATCAAGGGGTTGGGAGGGGGGAAACGGGGAAAAAAGAAACAAAAAAAATGAGAGAAAAAAATAAAAGAATTTCTAAAGAATTCAAACGGTGCCACAACGAACGGTGCCATCTCTGCAATACCGATCGATCTCTAACCAAGACGTCATATCGTAAATGAAGTTAATCCGCAGTATCTCGCGAGGTCATGATGACTCCACGAATCGACACGTACCAAACGACGAATCGTTTACCACCAACGTGGATACCTCGCTTTCACGTTAGTACGTTTTTGGAAACTCCCAGAAGGTAGATAGGTAGGTAGGTAGGTAGGTAGATAGGTAGATAGGTAGGTAGATAGGTAATCATCGTACGTAAAGAAGAAGGAAAAGAAAGATAAGGAAACTACAGCAGAGACAGACGACATTTATTCGCAACACACGTGACACAAAGTACGCCGAAGGCGACACTTATTTTCTCGTTATCGAGATTTCCTTCTTTCAAGGAGGATTCGTCTTCTATAGTGTGTATATATATATATATATATATATATATATATATATATACACACACTCATATATACACATATATATATTTATATAGTAAGTACGAAGACACGTATATGAATAAATCGAACACAATACATTATAGCCGGTGAAGTGTGCTCGCATCGTATACAATTTACGATTCTACAGAGAATCGCTCAACGATTCACGGATCATCTCTTTCTCTCTCTCTCTCTCTCTCTCTCTCTCTCTCTCTCTCTCTCTCTCTCTCTCTCTGTGTCTCTATCTTTCTTTAGTATACCTATGTAGGTACATAGAATGATGTCGAGTCTCGGGAATAATCGGTTGGACGATCGAGACGAATCGAATCTAACGAAGCATGGAAGTGTAATTATCTACAAAGGCAAAACGATCGATGCGACGAACAACGATGAGGACGACGTAGACGATGAGGATAGTAAAGACGATCTGAGGTTTAACTCGCGACTCGGTGACATTTTCCTTGCATCGATATATCGGCGATAATTGCCCAACACAGGAGTCCGTTAGATCCATTCGGAGATAACTAAAGCACTCCGGGTGATACAATCTGATTTATATTGGACACGACCCGGGTACACACTACGTCGAGCTTTTAAAGGCCTCCGCAATCTCCGATAGCAAAAGGATACCAGAGTTAATTGATATTTTATTTAAATCCGTGGTTATTCAACGTACGACATCGCCGTCTATTACGACATACTCGGCATTAGGAGGATACGGAACGTTTCATTATAGTTCTCGTCTAACTTTTTATACGATCCTAAAAGATACTGGAGTAAATACTTTAGTCCGGCTATACATACAGCTAGCGAACATGTTAATTAACACATCGAATACCTTAGGGAATCGTAAACGTGTCGTAGAAACAAAAAAGAAAAGAAGTAGGAAAAGAAAAAAAGAAAAAGAAGATAAAGAAAAAATCTGATTATGTCAGGTATCCTTTCAACTAATCATTCTCGAATCGTCAAGTATTGTAGATAAAAATCGCTAACAGGATGTTTCAACAAATAACGTTTGTCGAACACGTTCTTTCATTCTCGAACAAAGGCCTACCTGAAAGATTTGAAAAGTCTGTTGCACCCGATAGGAACACTTTCTTAAAAGAATCTCGATCTCTGCGAGAGCAAAAACTGATCTTGAGATCGAACGGTGATAGTTTGGGTCAATGTAGTAACAGTAGTGCTTGTAGGAGTAGTAGTAGTAGTAGTAGTAGCAGTAGTAGTAGTAGCAACAACAACAACAGTAGTAGTATTAGGAGCAACAGCAACAGTAGTAGGAGTAATAGTAGCAACAGCAATAACAGCAGCAATAGTATCAGTAGTAGCAATAACAGCAGCAATAATAGTAGTAATAGTAGCAACAGCAATAGTAGTAGTAGTAACAGTAACAGGAGCAGCAGTAGTAGTAATAATAACAACAGCAGCAGCAGTAATAGTAGTAGTAGTAATAGTAGTAGTAGTAGTAGTAGTAGTAGTAGTAGTAGTAGTAGTACTAGTAGTAGTAGTAGTAGTAGTAGTAGTAGTAATAGTAGTAGTAGTAGTAGTAGTAGCGAATTAGCGACAATTCTCGATCTATTTCTCAAGCTATAGAATAGAGTACTCTGTAACTATTATCTAGGTATCTATCAGTTCTAGAAGAAGATTCTAGGGCGGAGTGTACTTTCTCCGTCGAGTCTCTGCACGGTCATAGGGCGTGAGAAGGTACTCGCGATGACGTCAGACTGGAGTCGAACGCGCCGCGAAATAATTGCAGTCTCGTTGCGAGTGGCTGTCTGTGTCATTAGCGATCGAGGAGAGGAGGAAGAAGGAGGAGAAGAAGAAGAAGGAGGAGGAGGAGGAGAAGGAGGAGGAGGAGGAGGAGATCATAGAATTTCGTGTCGTTGCCGTACGAAATGGTCATTAAATCATTATATTTATCCGTCAAGCCGACTCGCCGGCAGCCTCTTGACCTCCCCCAACCCTTTCTTCAGCCCTCCCTTCGCCATTTCTCTCCGCGTGTATGTCTTACATGCGATACCTATAGACGACCAAACGATAATCCGTTTTCACCGATCGAGGGACAAGCTACAATCCTTATCTAGATATTTTCCTCTTATCTTTTTCTGCTTTCCTCTACCCCCTCCCTCCCTCCCTCCCTCCCACCCTCTACCCCCGCCATCACTCCTCGCTGTCCCCTCGTTCCTCCGCCCCTTCCTCGTTCCTCTCTTTTTTATCTCGAATGAAATTGTAGAGAAAAAGAAAATTAATAAAAAAAAAAAAAAAAAAAAACTCTTACGCACGCATGTACGCACGCATGTACGCACGCATGCACGAGAACGTTTTAAAAGTTGTCAGCTCGATGACGCTGCCTGACGACCGCCATATTCTTCTTCGACGTTCGCAGCATACGTAGTACTCTTACTTACTTACGTACATACGTACATACTTACCTATACGTGTCTTTTATGACACACTCGGCTGCCGTATAAATTTGTTTAATACCACTCGACCCTGAAACAACTGAGCACGGTAATGGAATCTCCATATACGTGATAGTTTATTGCGTCGAAAATTGCACGACGCGAAGACCCTCTCCTACCCCTATCTCTTTCTTTCTCTCTCTCTCTCTCTCTTTTTCTATCTCTCTGTCTTTCTCTCTTTTTTCTGTCTTACTCTCTTCTTCCTAAAGTCAACCTCGAAAGGGTCCAACTACCGCGAGAAGACGTGTAGAATACGCACGCGCGACAATTTATTATGCTTTACTATTATGACCGAACGTTTCTTTCCCTTTTTCACCATTGGCTTCGCGGTATTCGTTCGTACGAAGTCTCGGCAGCTCGTCAATATCTTCAAGTAATTTTTCCTTACACCCTGTAGGTACGTGAGAGAAAAAAGGAGAGAGAGAGAGAGAGAGAGAGAGAGAGAGAGAGAGAGAGAGAAAGAAAGAAAGAGAAAGAGCTCGATAGGGCTTTTAAAGAAGCATCAACCGCGCCGATTCCACAGCTTCCTCGTTAAAACTCTCAAGAGCGTAATCTGCTGCCGGTCGGCTTCGAGATCTTTGCCGATGACTCTTCGAACTTTCTTCTCTCTCTCTCTCTCTCTCTCTCTCTCTCTCTCTCTCTCTCTCTCTCTTTCTCCTTCTCTCTGAACCTGTCTCTTCTTTTTCCAGTCGAACCGGACACTTTGCGCCTTCCGCGATATCGACCTTCCTCCTTCTTCGATCTCTAAAGCAGTAACGCATAGCGCAATAACGATTCGTTTTCCAAGAAAAGATCGCGTCATCGCTAAACGGTACGCGTCGCTCGTCGATGGGCCCATCGAAGATCGAGATACTCATTCGATACATCGCCGCGACTTATAATTATCTTTTATTTCGTCTAACAATGTAGCGAAATTTTGTCAAAAATTATTCCTTTCTATACCGTCGAACATTTCAAAAATTAGATTGTTAAAAGGATTGATTTGTCGTGTCTCGGTTGTTCAATCTTAATCTTATTTTGTCTTGAAACTTCTTTTTTATACCTTCAAACATTAGATTATTAAGAGAAATAAATACATCGTATCTCGTTTGTTCAATCGTTATCTTATTTTGTCGAAACTTTTTTCTTACACTTTCGAACATTTCGAACATTAGATCGTGTCAAGGGTATTAATGTATAGTGTTTCGGTTGTTCAATCATTAACTTCGAAACTACATATGTATCTCGATTCAGAATAACCTTTATTATTCGAAAGGAGAACCGTCGGAATTTAAACATCTTTTTGCCACGACGAAGCGAATCTTTTAATGACGTACTGGTTTTAGAATCGATTAAATTTTTGATAAGAATTTCGACAGAAATTCGATTAGCGAAGATATTTTCTTTGGGAGAAGTGATCGAGATGTTTGAGAAAAATGACGATAAGTCCGGAGAGTAGGCTGAACAATGTTGTATTTAATCGTTACAATTAATCGTTACAATTTTCTATGAATTTTCTGTGCGTTCATTCGCGGTTACTTGTCCGTTATACGTGACTTTACGATCCATTTTAAACACTTACGAAAATAATCATACGAATTTTTGAAATCCTTTAAGGTCACTAGTACGAAGTGAGCTAGCTAATTAAAAAAGATTAAAAAGCATAAGTAATACACCTAACAATCTGAGGAACGACATTTGCATTTTTCAATGTATAAACTTTTAATATAGAAATTGAGATAATCTAAGTAAGCAATCTATAGTATGAAATGAATTTTGTTATTATTAATATGAGATAATCTGCAAGAAATTTATGGAATGAAATGTATTTCGTTATTATTAATTTAAGATAATCTGCAAGAAATGTACGGAATGAAATGAATTTCTTTATTATTAACTTAAGATAATCTACAAGAAGTCTATAAAATGAAATGAATTTTGTTATTACAAAACAAACGATCGAAGTTTGCAAACTCGAAAACCTTTTACGTCGACTTTTTTAATAAAATTTCTTATAGAAAAAAAAAACGATAAAGATCGTTCAATTGTCTAAGCGTACGGTGATAAATCGATTAAAAAAGCCCTTTTTTTTTAATCCGTCTGCAAAGAGAGATAGAGAGGGGGGCCGGAGAGAGGGAGGGAGAGAGAGAGAGAGGGCGAGAGTGGGAGGGAGGGAGAGAGAGAGAGAGATAAAGGATAGAGAGGAATAAGAGGTATGGTAAAAGTGTGCAGGCGCGTATCGCCGCGTTTCTCCGACGATTGTTATCTCGAGGCGATATATTAAGCGCCATTACCAGTATTTAGAAGGCGGCGGAGGCCTTCGTACGTAGCAGAGTTTGCGTCTTATCGAGATCGCAGGGCGCGAAACGTGGCTCGACTCGAAAGCACGCAGCAGCCGATAAACGAAGATTAGCGCCCGAGTTCCCTTCGGGAATCGAACGTAATTACTCGTGAGAACGAAACAATGCTCGATTAAGGCACGATCGAGTGAGTTAGGAGTACGAGAAAGACGGAGATACAAAGAGAGAAAAAGAAAGAGAGAGATAGAGAGAGAGAGAGAGAGAGAGAGAGAAAGAAATAGAACACTTTCTTAATAACTTTCCTCATTTGTATTTTATGAAATAATTATCTTATAACAAAATAAACACTATTTTATGATCATATGTATATATATATATATATATATATATATATAAATAGTATAAATATATACACCTATATCCTTGGATAAATAAGTTATGATAATCGAGTGAAAGCTAACAGTCGACGGGAGATCGAGGAGGAACTACCGCGTCTCTAATTACGATAGAACGATAAAGATCGTAAAACATTCTTGCGATATCTTAATGCGAGAATACGCCTATTAATATGCATACATACGTATTTATATACCTACATACACATATACATATATATATATATATATATATATATATATATATATATATAAACATATATGCTTTGACGATAATTAACCAGATCGATTTTCTTTCAAATTTTCTTTTCATATTAATCAAAATTTCTATCGTTATTATTGCATGTCATATAACGATGGTATCGTTGTTGTTATAGTTAGACGACGAGTAATTAGTGGAATCGTAAATTCTTAGCGAACATCGAAGATTCCAACGAATAATATTATAGATTAGGTCTCAAGCGTATTTGAATTATCTCGAGAAGCGTAGGGAGTAAAAAGATTTAGCGATTCTGACGTTAGGCATAGAGAGACGCGAAGTGGATGATATCGGATCGGACACGCACACACACAAGTACACGTAAGCTCACCGGGTCCTCGGAGTAAATACACGATGGGAGCGGTGTTCGATATATATTTGATAAGGTGGTACACGGCCGGCCAAGCGCTGACAAATCGCCCTGAGATCGGCTAACCGATATCTCGGGACCCGACGACGCGCTGATACAACGATGTATCATGGAGGCCACCGAATAAAACGCATTCGAGAAACTGCCTTGATCTCGAACGTGGAAAACTACCCCAAGCAACCCTAACCATTTCGATAGATCGATCGATCTTCCTCCTGGCAAACTTGCTTCCACGATCGTTCTTGCTGTTTATCGTGCGTCCTTCGTTGTTGCTATTGAATACGTCTTTTGTGTTTGTGTGTGTACACACATACACACACAATATATGTATTTATATATATGAAACATAATACATCATATGTGTATATATATATATAGTATATGTTATATATATATATATATATATATATTATATATATATATGTATATATATATATATATATATATATATTATATATATATATATGTATATTATATATATATATATATATGTGTGTGTATATATATATTTTCTTCACTATTTGAATTTTTTTCAATTTTAGTGTCAAAGAACTTGATGGAATCCTCACTTTTCATATTGATAATAAATTCTCATAATTTTCATTATTTAATACCGTTAAATAACAGAATTTTGTTGGTCATCGAATAAAAAAAAATTCATTACAGAAGCCATGCAAATAGCTAATGTAAAATAAGCTAATGTAAATCATTGCAATAATGCAATTTAAACCGAACAGAAAGGCCTTTATACATTCTACAGTGCTTATTTGAATATTCATATTTCAAAGGAAATTTTAAAAAACAATTTATATTATTTCATCACATTTCTCCATTTTTTGTTTTATGGAGTTAAATTATATATATATATATATATATATATATATATATATATATATATAATTGTATTCATTAAAACAAAAAATGGAGAAATATATATACATATATATACACACACATATATATCTATATATATATACACATATATATATCCATATAGAAATTGTGTGAGTGCATTGAGAATATAAACGACGAATAAAGAGGAAGAGAGACAGAAAGAGAGAGAGAGAGAGAGAGAGAGAGAGAGAGAGAGAGAGGAGGTTAATAAGTTTTAACGAGAAGAAAAGATCAATTTGTAATATTTAGTAATATTTTTATTGAAAAGATATTTAAAATAAAGTCATGAGGTACGTGCAAAACTAAATTTCTTTCTCTTATTGTTATTTCTTTGGAATTCATTTATTTAAATGGAGTTCATTTATATATATCAGTAGCAATACGATAAAGTAATAATTATTCTCCTTCGTTAGTTGTGGTTTCGCTTATACCTGTTTTACATTTTGTACATCGAGAACGAATATAAATACGTTATCACTTTTGAAAATGGTGACATCATTAATTTATATTTTAATTATAAAACAAAAAGAAAAGAAACAAAACGAAAGATCATATTTTAAATGTTGACGAGAGTTTGGATCAGGTACTGTCAAAATAGCTGGACAAGTGGAAAGAAGGAAAGAAAGGAAGAAAAAAAAGACGAAAAAAAAAAGAAAAGAGAGAGAGAGAGAGAGAGACAGAGAGAGAGGAATAAAGGAGAAGGGGTTGAGTATAAGAGGCTGATCTTTCTGGGCACACGAGAGAGATCATAATGGAGCGATGGATCTTGGCGTTTCTCCAACGGTTGAGATCAACTTGATTCTTCGCGCGCTAACGTATCTCGGGACGAGATCTCGAGGATCGTGCGCGCGATACGGCGAAATAATGCGAGATAATCTTCGGCATGGCCGAGGCTGCTTCGAAATATCTTTTACACCCACTCGCGTTAGACCGATGGACGAAGATCGATAATCACACGGGTCCTATTCTATCCCGTGAAAAACCTCAATGCGGTAGTCCGTGCTGAGAGTTTCAAATCGTCGAACGAATCAAAGTAATCACCGCCTTTCCAAAGACAAAGCCAAAGACTTTCATGATAATCTATCCATTATCATACCCGTACATATTTTTACGCAGGTACGCTATTAATTACTATTTTTTATAGACATTTTTTACTTTCAATCAAAGATATAATAATCTTTTAATGAAATTAAGAGAGATATTATTTATAAGGTAATTTCGGGGTTAAAATGGTACTGCAGTTGGAACGATTTGATCTGATGTTTTGTAGATGTAGTCCGACTTTCAAATATTTTTAATGATAGGCCTGACAATTATTAACAAAATTTATAAACTATACTTTATATTTGTTTTCAATTAAGAAATTAAATAAGAAATCAAATACTTATCGGAATTGTTTTTCTTGTTCTTAAAATCATAATTTACTAACAATTTATCAAAGAAATATAATATTTAAAGATGGTGTTTATATTCCTGCGATAAAATATCGTTGTAACATTATTGAAAAAATAAGTGATACATCATTCCCGGAACTCTCGTGATGAATGGCTCGGTTTTTTAAAAATTAGTATACCTATCGTAAAATTATACATTGTTACATTGTTACGATGTAAACGTTTCGGCTGGTTACGAGGATGATGGATTTTTATTCTTTGTGTTAATTATTTTTAATGACGAAAGTCCATTATGCGCTTTCTTAAATGTAAAAGAAGAAGCAGAACAACGTATTCCTCGTGTAACTGAAGATAGTTAAAAAAAAAAAAAAAAAAAAGAAAAATAAATAACCAGAACCTGTCTCACTCGGTTGTTCGCAAGCAATTAATAAAATAACTCCCGTGACAGACACGTCGGATACGATGCTGAATAAAATGAATCCAATACCAGTTACGTCATCGGGTATAGTTCAACGAATGAAAAAAAAAAAAAAAACGTAGGAGATCTTATAAGCGGCAAATATAACAAAACATGTGTTAAAAATTCAAACGAATCCAAACGTAAACGTTTCTCTCGTGAAAGCTCTATCTTCGGATGAAAATTTTTCCGATTTTATCGTTGAAAAGTTTGATGAAAATTTGCAGAAAGAAGATAATACTGAATTCGACGGCTATTGGTCGAAAAAAGATGACTGGATTCGATGTGTGAAATGTGATAAATGATTTCACGAAGGATGTCCAACGGTTTTGGATTTATGCGATCGCCGCAGAGAAATTCTATACGAAACAAGAAATCATTTTTCTTCTCTTTACGTTAAGAACCTTATTTTGCTTAGGCCATGACACTATGAATCATCATGGGTCAACAATTTCTATTTTTGTTTTATCCCTCGCAAAAAATTTAAAATTATCTTTCAGCTTTATCTCGATATTGTAACTTCTCATGTATCTACTTTTACAAATATATTTCTTTTCTTCTTTTTTTCTTTTTCTTTGGGCATCTATTAAATTTACAATATACTGAAGCTTCAAAAAAATAAATATTCCGTCGCTCCCCGAATTACCCAATAATAAAAATGAATAAACTTGTTTTTTAAACAGTCATACGATAAGTTAGATCGGTAAACGATCTCATGGCGGAGGTCAATCCTCTCTTGAACTTTTTCCTTTATTAATAACCAGTACTTAACTAACTCCTACGTGTGTCATGTTGTAAACGTTGCATCTCTCTAACACAAACGCAATTCTTAATAAACAATAACAGATTTCACGACTTCGAAACAGTTATATCTCATTACGAGTTCTTGCTCTTATGGAACAGTACTTTAGTACTATTCGCTTTAAGAACTGGATTTCTTGACTCTCCTACCTTCTCCCTTTTTTCCCATCTTCCTTATTTATTTGCCACTCTTTCCGGTTATGTCTTCTTCCCTATCGATAAAGATCGCGAATCGATCGTCTATTAGAAGTTTAAACACCTGTCGATGAAATGGGTCGTGACGCAATTAAAAGAGAGATCCACACCTCCGTAATCGTGTGTGTGTGTGTGTGTGTCTATGTTTATTCGCGCGCGCTCTCGTCTGTGCATATGTGCATATGTATCTGCGTGTATACGAGAGAAAGAGAAAGAGAGAGAGAGAGAGAGAGAAGACAACTCGACGATAATTAACGACGCCTGGCGTTACCCGATAATCGCTACCTGCGAATCACGAATCACATTGTAACCTCGTCCCTCAGGTCTTTCTCTTCGTTTTCTTTTCCCTTTTTTGTTTTCGTTTGTTTTTCTTTTTTATTTTTTACCCCCCCCCCACCCCTCTTCTCATTTTAAATCATTAAAAATCAATATTTATCGTTCTTTTACATAATGTATTATAGATAGGTATTCATAACGACAAATACGAACGAAATAATTGTCATAATCTTGACCCATATTATAATTCTACGTAATTATTACTTTACAAAATGTATCTACTTTTTAATAATTTCGGAGGTATGTAAGCCTTTGATTACAAGATTCGAATTAGTTTACTTTGTTAGACGTTTAGTATATAAGTTAGGTGGGTATAATAGCAAAAGAAAAAGAGAGAAAAAGAGAAAGAGAGAGAGAGTCACGAACAGTATCCTCGATCTATCTACCATCAGTGTGGTCGACATAAGAAAGCATAAAAATCGCTGAGATACGATCGAGTTGCATTCCGTCTCATAGTTTATCGTCCTGTCGCCTATGAATCCGACCGGAGAAAGGAGAGGAGAAAAAAAAAAGTTTAGGTAGGTAGTTGGTTATAGTATCACATCTCGCTCGCTCTTTTCCTTAACTAATCCTTGTCGGTTTAAGTATTTTAATTATGTCGATGTCGTACGGCGCCACTGCGGACCAAAATTACGCGGCTCGCTCGCTAACATCGTCGTAACAACGATCGAATGACCTATCGGACGAGACATCGGAATTTCTCATCTACAAAATTCTCTCCATCGTCTCTCTCTCTCTCTCTCTCTCTCTCTCTCTCTCCCTCTCTCTCTCTTAACTTCTCTGTCTCCTAATAAAAATATAGGTAGCGTATAAAAATTTTAAATTAAATTTTATCGCATAAACAAAATTCCGTGTTTAAATATAACTTTATATCGCTTAAATCGCAACAAGGATAAAAATAATAATTATTATAATTCATTTTATAATAAATTGTTTTCTTTTGAAATGCTCAAACAATATAAACTTGAACGTACTGAAGTATGACTTTTTCGTTTACCGTAAGTAATGAATGAACTCGTACAAACGGAAACATATAATTGGCTTGTCTCGTTGAAGAATTCGCACACACACATATATATATATATATATATATATATATATATATATATATATATGTGTGTGTGTGGGTGTGTATATTTATCAAATGCTTACATATATTCGTCTAACGTAACGTGCGATATACTCTATCGTATTTCTGTTTTCAATTATTTGATTTCATATGGGCTGATAAATAACAACAACACGTTTACAGTAGTCAAAATGTCCTCATTAACGTGAACCCATGGGTATACGAACACGTTGAACACGTAGTAATCAGTGTATTTGGATCGTCTGATAAACTCGTTCCTTCTATGATTTTATCAAAAGTTTCGAATTTCTACATAGCAATACGTACCTACGGGATAATAATGAGATGTTCTTGTCAAAACACATCTCTTTCTAACGCAAGATGTAATCGTTGATTATAATTCGGATGGTTTCCCTTCTCGAAAAAAAAAAAAGGAAAAGAGAAAGAAAAGAAAGAAAAAAAGAAAAATAAAAAAATAAAAAATTAAAAGTATCTATTTCGCAAAGCGTACATATTAGATAGACGCTCTGACGTCTGATCTTTGAACCAATAATATGAAAGATACCCGATGAACTCGTTGTTGAAATACGTAAGATCCGCGAAACTTTCAACGTGTCATCGACTCCGTAGGAGCGTGTAAAGCGAACTAGAAAGGTTGCGACTAAGCTAAAATACAGAAATAGAAAGAAAAAGAGAGAGAGAGAGAGAGAGAGAGAGAGAGAGATAGAGAAGGTTAGAAAGAGCGCGTATGCCGGTGCCTCGAGTGAATACCTAATTAAGATCTTAATTACTCCTACCTGGTATAGAAGCGTTTCACCTTCGACCGACTCCCACGATGCGGTTTATAAGATTGTTAATATCATCATTTATATCTCGGTAATGCGAGATCGTTAGTGTCCCGAGGCACCGTTTATTATCAGCTCGCCACTGCCCTACGATATATGAAGCGATCAACCCCCGTTTGCTCGTGCAATTCATTTCAACCCTTTGTCACGAGCGCAACCTTCGTAATACGCGGATATGTCGAATATATACACCGAGTCCAATATATATATAATATTACGATGTACCGGAATTAATAACACGTGATAAAAGTTTGTGTTCGAAAGACTTGATTTATATCCTTTTTTTCTTTTTTACGGTTTTCGTTTTTTTTTCTTTTTTTGTTTTTTTTTTTTTTTTATCGATGAGAAACGACAAGAAGATAAGAAATTGTTATTTATTTCGGATTATTTTCCATTAAGTTGATAATAAGATGCGCGAGCAAGAAGAAAGCGAGTATCACCCTCTCTAGGCGAGTTAGGTACTTACATTACGAATGTAATAAGTGATAGATATAAAGGAGACGCGAACGAGAAAATTATCGCAGCTTTCTAGCGCGCAGAGCGTAAATCATAAAGGAGCTTCCATTTCTCATACGTCCGGTCCCGTCGCCGATTCCCCGGTGTTTAAGCGTGCAAACGATATCGTCGAACAACCGTAGAGCTACGTACGTTAGTACGTACGTTGCGTAAAATACTCGCGCGAAAAGCAATTCTCCTCTTCTCCTCGAAAAGACACCTGTTTCGAGAAACTAACACCCCCTTTTTGAAAAAAAGAAAAAATAATAGGAAAGAAAAGAAAGATACGAAAAGAAATTAAAAGAAAACAAAAAAGAAAGAAGAAAAAAAAACAAAGAGAGAAAGAAAGAAAGAAAAAAGGAAGATACGGCTAGGCAAACGGGCCAACTATGACCCCGGACTCGTCCTCTCCATGATTAATAAGTCATTCATTAATATAAATGAATCCTCCTGGCGCGAATGATTTCATGATGAATCGGTTGCATTTACCGGTACGCGAACGCCTGCCGGGTGTGAACGTAGCCTCATATACGGAAAATACGAAGCTTGGAAAGAAGAAAGAGAGATAGATAGAGAGAGAGAGAGAGAGAGAGAGAGAGAGAGAGAGAGAGAGAGAGAGAGAGAGGGAGACTCAAATTTATATTCGAATTCTCTCGTAGAGAGACGCCTTGAGAGAAAAGAAGAGATAAATAGAGAAAGAGAAAATGATTTATTAATTACCGCGAACGATAACTAGTCTCTTAAATCTTTTTTCTTTCAGATTTTCTGTGAAACGGTATACGAATTTCCACGTTTATCATTTACGTTCTTCCTAAGGATTATAAATACAATTAGATAAGTGGTTAGCGTAATTCCTATATACAAAGTGGTCTGTTAAAAAATCGAATTCCTCGTTTACTCGTCCATAGAAACGAAAACGTTTGGTTGTATTTTCTCTGACCTCGCTCTTCTCGGCGCTTACTTGCCTCTATGAAAGAAGAGAAAAAAATGGAAAAGAAAAAAATAGAAAGAAAGAAAGAAGAAAAAAGCCGTCCACCCGATGACTCGTTAAACCTCCATCCATCTTATTATATTCACGGAGTGGTATTTAATACGTAGAGAAGAAGAATCTGACGTATAACGTGAAAGAGAAAGAGAGAGAGAGAGAGAGAGAGAGAGAGAGAGAGAGAGAGAGATAACTATATATATTTATATATATGAAGAGAGAGAAAGAAGATGATAAGAGAAGAGATTCAGAAGGAAGAGTAGGGAAGAAAGGAGCAAACATCAGCTTCGCTTATGTAATTACGCGGACTCTTTTACGTCCTTTGAAAAGATCCTTCAGGCGGGAAAAGGGCGCGAGTAAGTACTTACAAAGAAAGCAGGTGTCGAGTTTCGATTTCTATGGACAATTAGCGCGAGCGCCCGGTACGCTCGTTTTCTCCTTCTTCTTCTTCGACGAATAAATAGAGAAAGAAAGAAGGAAAGAATAAAATAAAGAAAGAGAAAGAGAAACAGAAAAAGAAAAAGAAAGAGAGAGAGAGAGAGAGAGAGAGAGAGAGAGAGAGAGAGAGTAGAAGGTAAGATGGTAGGAGAAGGAAGAGGAATCCAAGTTTTCACTGGTAAGAAGGTAGAATGTGTGCGCGCCATGCGCCTCCGCCAGCGCATTATGCACAACCCCGTGAATGCACCTGTCAGTGGTCATCATTCAACAGCTTCATTGACCCTAAGATCAATTGGGATGCAGTGATTCTCACGCTCGCGACAGGGACCAAGGAACGATCATGAAGAAAGAGCTTGGATGCCGAGTTTAACGACTGACAGGCACTGTTCGTCGGGGGCGGGGGTTAATGAGACACGCTGATTGGCTCCGAGAGATTCATCGGGTGATTGACATTGATCAATTTTTATCCCATCTTATTTGCATACAACTAGCGCGCACGGCCACTGGCGTAAACTTCGTGGACTCTCTCCTTCTCTCTCTCTCTCTCTCTCTCTCTCTCTCTCTCTCTCTCTCTCTCTCTCTCTCTCTCTCTCTTTGCTTTAGACTGACCATACAGGAAAGTTACTACTGGCTCTCCGATGTCTCTTCAAATAATTTTTCAAGGATCCACGAGTTGTCCCTTACTACTACGTTTAATCCTTACGTTAGATTCCGTTAGTAATATTCAACAATCGTGTGATCATTAAGAAACCATCCATAGAGAAAATATAACCGAAGGATTAATAAATTTTATACGTCTCTAACAACGAATCGTGGAAGTTTCAAACGATGGGATATAATTCGTGAAGAAAAAAAAAGAAAAGAAAGGAAATGAAAAAGATAATGAAAAAAGGGAGAGAAAGAAGAAGGAACGATAAGAGGGATTCACGTTCGATATGAAAAACTATTCCCGGTCGTCTACGCCAATGAGTCACGAATACTCGCCAGTTTTCAGGACAAGTATCCACCAAGAAGAGCCATGCTTCATTCGCGTTCACCATCCGCGTATAATCCCGACGGCTAGATATGTACGAGGTGACTCGTGGCATTCCAATGAAAAATTTCGCGGGAACGTTCGATAGATAGTCGTTGGTTGGTTGTTGGTTGTTGGTTGTTGGTTCGTTGGTGGGTAGGTAGGTAGGTATACGATACACGGTGATCGATCGTTTCTCCGTCAGAGTTGTTATTACATTAATCTCTACCGAAGTCAATCGGCCCCGGTACGATCGCCGATAATTAAATTAGACTCCATTGATTCCATGGCAATTAAAGCATGTGCTTTCACGCAACAACACTTCTCTCTCTCTCTCTCTCTCTCTCTCTCTCTCTCTCTCTCTCTCTCTCTCTCTCTATCGCTCGCCAGCTCTCGCTAAAAATCTATTAAAAAATAAAATCGAAGGTTAATTAATCTATAATGAACAGTTTTAAAATACTCGTATCTAACATTTCCTGAATAAGTTGTCGATCTCTAAGTATATAACATACGTTAATCCCATTTTGGTAGCTGAAATGTGAAAGGCTAGTTAAAAAAGAAAAAAGAAAAGAAAGAAATAGAGAGGGAAAAGGAAAAGAAAGGAAGAAAAACGCCGGCCGAGAGCAACGAGCGGTAATAAAGTTTGAAGAGGAGGAAGAAGAAGAAGAAGAAGCGTATACTACTAAAAGCAAGCAACTATAAACCTGTAGCACACTCCCGCGCCCTCACGTTGAGCAGAATTGTAAAATTGTCGGTCGAGGCGAACACGAATGGCGGAGGCTAGAAAACTCGCCGATGCCTCGCCGGCGACGCCGTAAAGATAAGCGCCCGGACTCGACGACCACGAGCATTATTATCGATGGCTTCTTTCTCTTGCTTTACGCTCGATTAAGTAAACACCGGCCATTGCGAACGTTCCAGGCACATGCTATACCGGACCGTCGTTCGTCCTTTAACTAATTGTAAGCTGTAACACACACACACACACACATATGTATACACTAGAAACAATCCTCTTTCTCTAGATCTTTTTCCTTTCACGAATAAATAAAAAAAAATAAAAATAAAAAAAAAACGAACGTACGAATGTATAAAAGAATAAATTATTATTATCATCCATTCATATTTATTATACTATTATATTTTATCAACAAAATAAAAAGAATAAATTATTATCATCCGTATAAGAATAAATTATTATCATCCGTTCATATTTATTATACTATTATTTTTTATCAACAAAATAAAAAGGAATAAATTATTATTATCCGTATAAGAATAAATTATTATTATCCGTTCATATTTATTAATACTGTTTATTTTTTATCAACAACTTATTATTTCTCTAACTTATTATCAATTCATATTATTTATCTCCATTCCGGAAATTCGATCGAATATGCGTTATTAAGGGAAACGATTAAATGATCTGTCAATTTATATATATATATATATATATATATATATATATATATATAATTAATATATAATAATATATATAATATATATTTTCCTTATTCCTTTCTTTCTTTATTTATATATTTCTTTTCTTTTCTTTTTTTTTCTTCTCTTTTCTTTTCTCTCTCTCTCTCTAAAAGCATTCAAAGAAATTAATGTCTCCCTCATTCAGTTCGGCCCACGCGAGAGATCTCGTTAGACCAACGATTCTTAACTCTTTCTCCGCTCCCGTAGAAGAGATTTCCCGTAATCCGAGCGGGAAGCCCCCGTAGATCCTAAGATTTCGAGGTATCAAGGTAGAAGAAACGCGATACGCCGATAAAACGAGACGCGCCGGCTCTCCGCCGTGAGAAAGCAAAGTGGAAAAGGAAGGAATAGAGGTGGGAGAAGATAGAAGAACGCAACGAGGAAGAAGAAACGGAAAGAAAGAGAGAAAGAAAGAGAGAAAGAGAGAGAGAGAGAGAGAGGGAAGGGGGGGGGATAGAAAGAGAAAGAACGAACGAACATATGCGGGAGAAAGAAGGACGAGGGAGTTGAAAATAAAGTAAAATAAAATAATCGATCAGACCGCTCGTAAAGTTCCACCACGACGCAAATGAGTCGTTAAAAGGCCGGAATACACTCCTGCTGCGACACGGATACCTTCTTCTTCTTCTTCTTCTTCTTCGTCTTCTTCTCATTCTTCTTCTTCTTCTTTCTTCTTTCTTCTTTCTTCTTTCATCTTCCTATTCCTTTCGTTCTCTCTCTCTCTCTCTCTCTCTCTCTCTCTCTCTCTCTCTCTCTCCCTCTCTCTCTCTATCTATCCATCCACCCATCCATCTATCTATCTATCTATCTATCTATCTCTCATTATTCAATTTAGAGTTAACAAGATTTGAAGAAATTCAAAAATATCTCTTACACTTACGTTCGAACCTTTGTTAATTTTCAACAATTCCCAAACGCAAAACTTTGTTAAATCCTTTCTGGTAAAGCGAATCCGACATAATCGATTTCTTTTTTTCCTGCGAGTGATCGTAAAAGCTATACAACACGTCCGTTATCCTAATCCGTTACGCGACGTCGTCCGATGGAATAAAAATACGAGCGTGGCCGAAGGAAGAAAGAAAGAAAAGGTACATGTACGACCGAAGAGAGAGAGAGAGAGGGAGAGAAAATCAATCCGACTGAGGAGAGCGAAGGACCGAATGGTTCGATGCGAATCGTGACCTTTGACCTAGCACCGGCTCAACTCGGGGTGTCACGCGGAGTCACGTGGCCGGCATAAAACGTGACGCGCCGTGAAATACCCTCCTAATGGGCAAGCAGGATGCGTTCACGCACGCGGCCACCGTCATCGTCCTGATCGTCATCGTCATCGTCATCGTCATCGTCGTCGTCGTCGTCGTCGTCGTCCTTAACACAGCCAGGTGCAACGATCTTCGACCTGTCACCCATAAGGATATGAACCTGCAAAAAAAACAGACGAAAAAATTGATCGCTCGATCAATCACTTTTTTTTTAATTTATATATATATATATATATATATATATATATATATATATATATAAATGAAACAAAACAGCTGGTAACATTTGCATATTAAAAATGAACGAACGAAGATATTTCATTGCTTTTGTTAGTCACTTTTATAAGTACCACTAGCACACCATTTTCATTAATATACGAAACAAATTGGATATATTAATATTTGTAAATCTTCGAGGGCCGTTCGAAGGGGGGACAATTTTCTAAAAGAAAAACATCTTTTTATCCTCATCGTGTAAGTAAGTACGTTCTCCTTCTAACTGACAAAAAAGACAAACGGACGTGGTGGACACGTAAAGCTCGTCCATTACCGTGCAAATGTAATTATTATCAGGCCGGTT
Source organism: Dolichovespula sylvestris (assembly GCA_918808275.2). Classification (NCBI taxonomy): domain Eukaryota; kingdom Metazoa; phylum Arthropoda; class Insecta; order Hymenoptera; family Vespidae; genus Dolichovespula; species Dolichovespula sylvestris. The sequence continues at coordinate 5,913,915 of OU964978.1, forward strand.
GCTCGCTCGCTCGCTCGCTTTGTGGTCGGGCCGCAAGAAAAGGGAAGCTTTTATATACCGCAGCGCTAAAAACGTCCTTTCAATTAGCAGAGAACGAAAAGTGCAACGTACCGAAAACCCAAAGAACTAACTCTCTATGAATTGGAACGTGCGCGTAGCGTCGCGTCGCGTCGCGTTACGTAGATCATACCTGAGGGAAGTAACTACATATATCCCCGAGAAAAAACTTTAAAGATTAGTAGATATCTATTTATATTTAAATAGAATTAGTTCTTTTTCAGGTTGTCTAATGAATTCCTAATGAAAAAAATCTACTCTAAATTTGCACTTATATAAATTATCATAAGTATTTATAGATCGGCTTTTGCCAAGACACGTATACATTCGCCGAGATACTGTTGGAAAATTATGAAAATTAATATTACCTTACTAATTTTCGATGCGTTTCGTTTCATATAATTAAAATTTGAGAATATGTATGTTCGTTTCGTTCTCTTAACTCTTGTATACACAATTTCATTTGCATAATTTATTTATTTATTTACTTATTTATTTATTATTATTATTTTTATTATTATTATTATTATTATTATTATTATTATTATTATTATTATTATTATTATTATTATTATTATTATTATTATTATTATTATTATTATTATTATTATTATTATTATTATTATTATTATTATTATTATTATTATTATTATTATTATTATTATTATTATTATCATTATTATTATTATTATTATTATTATTATTATTATTATTATTATTATTATTATTATTATTATTATTATTTATATCTACCTACCTTATAAAGTAATCAAAGTGTTCCGTTAAAATAACAAGATTTCCAGTGTTGTTTTCATCGTAAGAAAAGTTGGGGAAATAGACGACGTTTGGTTCATAGACAACGAATTCGTGATTCTTGAATAAATTTCTCGTCTCTTTTTCTTTCGACGTTTCTCGACTTACACAAAAAAGAAAAGAAATTCATCAAATTCGTACGAAGAAATGAATGTCGTTTCGGAGCATGGATCTTCGATTTTTCCTTCTATTTCTCAAAACTAGGAAGCGTAAGCGCGCTTCTAAATAGTGAAAATGTTCGTTCGCATCCTTGGAAGCTCTCGCATCGCTCGAACGAGAGACGCTAATGGTCGTAGGTACGAGCATTCACGATCCTGCGGGCGCCCGGCAATTACATTATTAATAGAGATATTACTCCCTACACACGGGTATTACGACATCGTAACGTCGTAGGAGAAAACGTGCGTAGTTTTCTCTCTCTCTCTCTCTCTCTCTCTCTCTCTCTCTCTCTCTATCTATCTATCTATCTATCTATCCATCTATCTATCTATCTATGTATATATCTATCTATCTATCTATCTATCTATCTATCTATCTATCCATCTCTCCATCTTTCTTTCTCTCGTAGACTCGGACTTGAGTCTCGATCGAGCCGATGGATGGTCTCGATGGATAGTAACGATGGATAAGGCTCGATGGATCGGCGAAGGGTTAAAAGAGAAGACATTAGAGTAGAGAAGGTGGAGGATGCCGTGACGCTATTCAAGCTAGAGGAAGGGTGAGAAGAAGGGAGGAGCGCGAAGGAGGTCGGATCGACGGCGCAGATTGATCGTGCTAATCTGTTTCTGCCTGGACCACACATGACGCTAACTTGAAATTTTCTACGCGCCGCTAATCCCATCGAGCATCGGATAATGCGCTAATATCGGGGTACCGAATATCGCTGATCGCCAATGCGCCAGATGGACGTAGATATGTATGTATGTACCTACGTAAGTACGTACTACGTTGGTACGTGCATACCTACGTACGTATATACGTAAGTATGTATCTAAGTAGATACGTAAGTGTATATATATGTGTGTGTATATGTATATATATATATATATATATATATATATATATATATATATATATATAGACGCTCTCAGAGTCATCAGCGAATTCCTGCCCATCCATTTGAGAGATACGTATGTTCTCTCCTCTTCTCCGCTTCGCTAAAGCTAATCCCTCCTGTCGTTATTATCCATTCTCGGTCTCGAGTTCCGATCGGGGGACACAAAAGCATGCGTACAAGACGTCGGAATAACACCTGGCGAATATTTTTCAGAGCGACTTCGGAAGGAGGAGAAAGAGATGGAAGTGGTGGTAGTGGAACGAAAAGGGGGGAAAGGGTTGCTAGGAGGAACGGAAGGAAGAATGTGCATCGGAGGGACCGAATGATGTGCATAGGATACCAACGTGGAAAGGACAAGTGAGGATAGGATAGGATAGGATAGGATAGGATAGGATAGGATAGGATAGGATAGGATAGGGTAGGATAGGAAAGGTAAGGTAAGAATAAAACTAGGCGCGGTGGGAGTAAGTCCGGATGGCCTCCATTCTCGTCACTGGCTAAGAAGAGGACGGCGCCGACCAATCGGCAAACGTTGCCTCTGGCCTCACCTCCCCTTGTCCTCCAGCCTGTCGTGAATATCTCGGCGCGTGTGTGTACATCAAGGGGGGAAAGATCGTTTTAAAAATTGTGCCTCACCTGCCTCGAAGGGGGTCGAAGGTCACACTCGAGCTGCCGCTGCCGTCGCCGTCGCCGCCGCCGCCGCCGCCGCCGCCGCCGCCGTCACCGTCGCCGTCTTCGTCACCGTCGTCCTCGTCTCAGTCCACGTCTTCGTAGTTGAACTCGGCAAATGTTTCGAACGACGACGCCCCTGAAAAACCTGTCTATATCTAAGAACTTATAAATCGATAAATTTCTTGAAAACTTTTTATCAATACAACTTTGAAACGTTCGATAGGTAGGTAGGTAGGTAGGTAGGTAGGTAGGTAGGTAGATAGGTAGGTAAATAAATTGATATATGTTTATGTTGTAATCAAAGAAACTTCAATTATTTACGATGTAAAAAATCCTTCCTTCGTCGTGCAGTGACCGTTTATACGATCCTGGAAATATAATCTGCAATTTCATAAAGGATCAGAATACCGAGG